>JABFER010000139.1:0-412770 GCA_013618295.1 Fusarium armeniacum | reverse complement strand
TTAGGCTATTTTACCTATTAAAATATCTATAACTCTATCCCCCTTACTTTTTCTATAACCTAGCCCCCTAGGCTTTAATAGTGCGGTTTGAATTTATATGGTGTTTTCTATAACCTAGTAGGGCTAGGTCGTTACTAACTAGTTGTTAGGCCATTTTACCTACTGGAATGTCTATGACCCTGCCCCCTTACTTTTTCTATAACCTAGCCCCCTACATTTTAATAGCCCGGTTTCGATTTATATGGTGTTTTCTATGACCTAGCAGGGCTAGGTCGTTGCTGACTTGTAGTTAGGGAAAATACTTACCTGGTTGTAATGAATTAGTGTATATCAGTTTGGGCTATTTTACCTACTGGAATGTCTACGACCTTGCCCCCTTACTTTTTCTATAACCTAGCCCCCTACATTTTAATAGTGCGGTTTCGATTTATATAGTGTTTTCTATGACCTAGCGGGGCTGGGTTGTTGCTGACTTGTAGTTAGGCAACTAGCTTACGGGCTGACCTAGCTGTTACCTTAGGAATAAGCCGGTATTATTATAATATCTAGATTGTTACTATTTCTAAGGATTTAGCTAGAGAAGACCCTTATAAGACCTTTAAAGAGGCTATAGAGGAAAAAAGGAGGAAATATAAGTCTTTAGGGGCCTTTTTTTAGCCTATTATTATCTCTATAGGAGGCCTTATAGAGCTAGAGATAGCTAAAACCTATAAGAAGCTGCAGGACCTTATTAGCCCTATAGCCTCTATTTAACTAGACTTCTCTATTAGCCTTACTCTTATTAAGACTAGGGCTACCTTAGCTGCCTTTATCTCTAAGGATACCTCTAGAGGCCTAGCTTCTTCTAGCTGGTATACCTCTAGATAAGCCTTATTAGGCTATTATCTCTTTTTTTTTTCTTTCTATTATCTACCTCTTTTTCTTTCTTTCTATTATCTATTTTCCTTTTATCTATCTATTTACTATATCTCTCTTTAGCCTCTATCTATTAGGCTTATTTTCTTTACTATCTTTATATCTTTCTCTCTATAAGGCTTCTTTTTTTTATAATTTCTCTCTTTTCTTTCTATATCTCTCTACTTAATTTTATATACTGTATAGTTAGAGGAAAATAACTAGGCAGATAGAGCTTAGCTAGTTTAAATACTAACCCTATCCTAACCCTAAGCTCAACATGCGGGGCTAAATCACCAGAGTCTTGATATACTCAACGCCATTGCGAGTTGTAACAGGGGCCTCTGAACTGCTAAGTGCATCTACCATGCTTTTATAGTAATTTCCGTATTTTCCACGGATAACGCTCGCCGAGTTCCTGGTACCGAGTCCGTAGACATTCGTTCCGATCGAAGCATTCTGTCCATCGATGAGAACAGGAGAACCGGACTGACCTGTGGAGGGTACTTATCAGCTATGTTTTCACATGACTTAGACAGTACTCCCAAGAGCCTTACCTGGACCAAATGAAATGGTGTGCTCGAGCATGTTGAGTGACGTCTTGGATAAATCGCAGGTTGTTTCTTTGAACATCTCATACATCTGGGCACCAGGCTCATCGTCGAGGGTCCTATCATCCGGGTATCCAACAACACCGAGTTTCCAGTCTTTAAAGGCCGCGGCGGTTGGGTTATAGTTGATAGGTGCAACGCTGTCAAAGGGTGTGTCCAGCAAAATCAGGCTAACGTCGTTAGCACGATTGATATCGCTAGTAGTCCACTCCATAGGGGTGACTATCTTGCGACCTTGTCGAAACTGAACGTCGGGCTGTCCAATAGACTCTTTGCCATTGTAACCGATATAAGCACGGATCTTGACAGCCTTGCCGAAATTGTATGTATGGTCAAAGGTACAGTGACCAGCAGTGATAATAAGATCATTGGCAATTAGCCAGCCAGTACCCTGGGCCCAGCGGGTGTCAGACGAGCGTTGCTTCTCGAATTTGATTTGAAGCTTAACAATGGCTAAGACCTCGAGTTAAATTTCTATCTCAATCATAGTGTTCAAGACACTTACAATAATATTTACCGCCAGGCTGAATATCAGAACTCCGAACTGGTATGCGGGAGTCGTCCGCAAGGGCGGTCTCAATGTTTTCTGCAGCTGGTCCTATTTGGAATATATCAGCGGCAGGCTTGTTGTCAACAGAGGCAAGAGACCAGCGACCAAAGATAGATTGAGCGGTAGAGGTAGACATTATGAAGGTATTTACTATACTTTAGTGGACTTAATAACGAAAATGGAGAGTTTTATCTCTGGAAATAGTTAAGGTAAGTAGTGATAATAAGGCTTGATAGATAGTTACCGCTCGAATATATAACACTTAAGTTTCACACAGATATCCAAGGTGACTCATATTTAGTTTCCTGCAGCCACCATGCCACGTTGCTGAGAAGACCAGGTTCCCCGCACACACCATCCAATACTATACTAGTGACTACACGACTATTATTCTGTGGCCGGCTGAACTATGAGTATATGTATGCAGTGTGGTATGTGGCTGGCTGAGTGATTTTCATAATCTGAGAAGAGTAAAACTGCACTTGCCCTCCCTGGTTGGGAGGAGGAAGAGATTCGAGGGACTTGCGGTAGGTATCAGCGATCTTCTGCATGTGGTGAGAGTGATAGGCCACAGGGACCTTGAGTCGGCGGAAAAAGACACCCGTGTCTTGCAACAATGACTCAAATTCCTCAATTGCAGGGACGTCACCTGAGAGGGTGACGTTGGAAGGACTGTTGTAGCAGGCAATAACCAGTTTGCCCTTCGTCAACCTCCCAAGATACCCTTGCGCCTCATCCGCGGACAGTCCAACAGCCGCCATGCTTCCATTGAGACTGGAGTCAGTAGCAGGATGAGAAGAGGCTATACCGCGGTAATACGCAGCAATCATGACGGCTTCATGAGTGAGAGCCCCAGCCGCATACGCAGCCGCAATCTCGCCGCTCGAGTGGCCAGTAACAGCAGTAGGATAAACGTTCCATGACCGAATCAGGTCAACAAGAGCAATTTGTACAGCCGTACATAACGGTTGACTGTACAAGGGCTCGTTCACAAGACTGTCGTCTGCCTTTTGAAGTTCCTCGACCAGGTCCCAGGTACAGCCAATGTTCTTGAGAGTCATACCAGCGCGATCCAGACTGTCGGCGAAAAGACTGTACTGCTGCATAAGCCCAACGCCCATTTGCGCAGTCTGGGCACCTTGACCAGTGAAAACGAGGCCAAGTCGCGTGATGCGCTGGGACTTGATGAGGGTGGTCTTGCTATCCTCGAGGACCCCGATGAGTTCGGGCAAGGAATTGGCAGAAATAGCCAGTCTGTGGCCTAGCTGAGACCGGCGCTGTGAGAGTGTATGGGCGAGTTGTTGTAGAAAGCCAGGGTGAGACGATTCGCGGAGGTATGAGGCCAAACGATTGAATAGAGCTGGTGCCACTTCTTTATCGTTGCCTGATAGGACAAATATTCGACGATGAACCTCTGAGTCGAGGATGATGTTGGGTTCGTCGTAGCCATCTATGACGACGTGGGCGTTGGTGCCGCCGTAGCCGAAACTGTTGACTGAAGCTCGACGGGGGACATTTGCTGGCCATTGGGTGAGTTCTGTGGGAACCTTAATGTTCCATGCTTCTAGGTCGAGTCGACCATTCGGTTTCTCAAAGTTCATGTTCGGGGGAATCTGTCTTTTCTCCAGACACAGAACAGCCTTGATAACACCAGCAAGACCACTGGCGCCCTCCAGATGTCCAATGTTGGTCTTGATAGAGCCAAGATACAAAGGTGAAGAACGCTCACGATCAGCAGTAAAGACACGATGGATAGCACCTGCTTCCATAGGGTCTCCTGCTTGGGTTCCAGTACCGTGCGCTTCAAAGTAGCCCGTTTCGGCGGGATCGATGTTTGCATTAGCATACACCTCCCGGATAAGTTCGGCCTGGGCATCGCCGTTGGGGAGGGTGATACCAGCTGTTCGGCCATCCGAGTTGACGCCTGTGCCACGAATAACAGCACGAATGGGATCCCCGTCACGAATAGCCTTGTCCAAAGGCTTGAGGACAAGCGTGGCGATACCCTCACCTCTAGCACATCCCTTCGCTCGATGGTCAAAAGCATAAGATCGACCGTCAGGCGAAAGGAACCCCAGCAAACTCATAGCAACCATGATGTCAGGGCTAAAGATCAGATTCGTACCGCCAACGATGGCCTGCTCGGCCTCACCCGTTCGTAAGCCTTGAACAGCGAGATGAAGGCCAACAAGACTGGACGAGCAGGCTGTATCAACAGTGATGCTGGGACCCTTTAGGTTGAAGAAGTAGGAGATGCGGTTGGAGAGGATAGACTGGCCGTTGCCGGTCGCCTGGTACAGCGGACCAGTCTCAGGGTCGCGACACATTATGTCTGCGTAGTCCTTGTTGAAAACACCGATATGGACGGATGTTCTAGTGCCGGATGCTTGCTCGATTGAGATGCCGGCTTTGTAGAGTTAGCTCTGTGGTGGAACAGATCAAGAAACTTACCATTCTCAAGAGCTTCATAGGCTGACTCTAACTGGAGTCTTTGCTGGGGATCCATGGCCTTCCCTGTTAGTCTTGGAACAAATTGACTGGGCTTACTTACTTTAGCCTCATTACGGCTAATGCCAAAAAGGGAGCATCAAAACAAGCAATATCCTCATCTAGGAAATGACCACCAATTACGTTCATCTAGTAAGGTCAGTATACAAACATGTACCAAACGAATCAACTTACAGCTCCATTTCGATCCGGGTCAGGATGATAAAAAGCATCCAAGGCAAATCTGTCCTCGGGAACCTTGGACCAAGCACTCTTTCCCTCTGAAATCATCTTCAAAAGAGTCTCGGGTGACCCAGAGCCACCTGGGAATCTGGTGCTGATTCCAGTGATGGCAATGGGCATGTTGAGATCAACAACCTTACCAGAGTTGGTTTCGTTCGCGTTTCCATTCATGTTGAATAAGGATCGGTATGATATGTTTAAAGATAGATAATAGTTAGGATTATCTTAGAATATCTGGGAAGCAACAGCCTAATTAATATGAAGCTCTTACTGAGCGCTTTGCTTTGTGTTGAGATGTCAATGTATAGATCTTGTACTTTGATTGGTCAGTGCCTTCATCGTTCGATTTCACGCTGAATTAGGAAACTCTGAGGCAGAAGGATCGACTGACAGGGATCTCGGGTGATTTTCCTCAGATCATCCCCCTCTCGGGGAATTTCTTTCTTTTCCTATTTCTCCCGATATGCAATCTCGCCATCTCGCCGAGATCAATCCTTTGCACCTTTTTACTTTGTGGTTGCTGTTTAATCAATCTCACCCTCAACAGATACCCTGAATCCGTATCGCAATCATGGCTCCTTCTAATCCGCCTCGTAAGATTCTCATGGTCGTCACTGTGGGTGGCTACACTCATGCTGGTGAGATCCCATTATCCAAGCATCTACACCACCCCGCTAATTCCATCTAGCCCCGGTGCTGGAGTTGGGACAGGTGCTCGCTCACCGAGGGCACACTGTCGATTTTGCCACTCTTGAAGGGCAAGAGTCATGGACCAAGGGCTACGAGTACATCAACCAGCTACACCTCATGGGTCCAGGCCCTTCCAATGACGACCTAGAAGCTCATTATCTGCGTATGAGAGATTGGAATGCTTCAAAAGGCTTTACTGGTGTCATGGAGTCCAAGTGTCTCTTCGACTCGTACTGGACGCAGACCTATCACCATCTGAAGCGCATCGTTGATGATCTTGCTACTAGGCCTGATATGATGGTCGCCGACTTCTTCGTTGATGCTGTGAAGGATATTCTGTTCCAGGATAATATTCCTATAGCTATGGTCTATCCTCAAATGCCGGCTCTGATCTGTCCCTGCTCGTACATCCCCGGACAGCCAGGCTTTCAGATCGAGGGAACTCTCACTTCAGAAAATGCATCCATCTGGTTGCGTTTTCAGAATGAGTTTGTTATCTACAAGTCACTTCCTTCGATCCTTCGCTGGGTCAAATGGACCAAGAAAATGAGGCAGGATGCTGGAGTGAACTACAAGCTTCCTACTCCAAGCAAGCCAGATTACCTTGTCCTAATCAACTCGTTCTTTGGTCTAGAAGTGCCAAAGGATATTCCACCACTTGTCCAAGCCATCGGTCCTATTCTCGCTGATACATACCCTCTCATCTCGGACCCGTACGAGTCTTTCTTGGAGACGCACAGCAAGACTTTGTATCTGGCTCTTGGCACTCACATCATCCTCTCCAACGATCAAGCATCAAAGCTTATCCAAGGTCTTATCACAGCCATAGACCAGGGCCTGATCAATGGTGTCATCTGGTCCATCTCTGAGGCAGCACGTCGTGATATTGATTTCAACCATCAATGCACCGACGAGGCTGGCGAAACGATCACATTGGCCTCACTTTTGAATAATGAGCATTCCCCCTTCTTAGTAACAGCTTTCGCCCCCCAACGCGCCATCCTAGACCACGCTCACACAACTATCTACCTCACTCATGGCGGAGGCTCTAGTGCTAACGAAGGCCTCTACCATGGAAAGCCCATGATAGTAATGGGCTTTTTCTTCGACCAGATCTCCAACATGCCCCGCCTCGTCGCCAGTGGAACATCCGAAGCCCTTGACAAATTTCACTTCACTCCCGACGGCGTCGTTGCCAAGATCAAGTTATTATCTGAAGACAAGGATGGCTCATACCAACGAAACTGTATCCGTATGCAGCGCATTGCTCGAGCGGCGTCTCGTCACAAGGAACTGGGTGCTGATCTGGTTGAAGAGGTTATGTACGATACTGAGGGGCGGTTTGATGGGGACAAGGAGTTGAGGCCGATGCATTTACAGACAGCCGACATGCGCATGTCTAAATTCAAGGCTAAAAACTGGGATCTTTGGGTAGTTGGGTTATTGACTGTTGGGTTAGTTCCTCTGGCTTCCATTGCGATTGGGAAGTGGGCTTGGACGGAGAAGAGGGTGATTGGAGACTGGGCTGGGAAGATAATGCATAAGCTTCTAAATTGATTACAATATTAAACGTTTTACGTTCAGCACTCACAGCAGAAGATGACAACTTCTTTGAAGAAACCTGGTTCTGCACACTTATCGAAACGTTTTGCTTTTCAACAAGTTTCTATTAGAGGCGTATTTTCACAATCCGAGCTCATCGACTCAGACGAAACTCTGATTGGTCTATTGCTAGTCGCGTGACTCTCCACTTGATCACCTTGCTCCAAAAACACGGTTTCTGAGTCAACATATTGTACCGTGAATTGGATGAATCATGCTAAATTCTGCAACATAACATAAACACATCCAAGTTCAAATTGTCATGATATCGAATATAACCTATAAAGCAGTAAAAAGATAATTCTATAAGCTAACCCAAGAGCTAATATTCAACGTACTAAAAGAAAGAGCATACTTGTTATGTTTTGCCTATGAGACCACTCTAGACTATGCTCAAGCAATTGAACTCTATGCCAGCAATAGAAATTAAGAATGCCATTCTTAGAAACCTACGGCTGAAACAACAGTCTACAATTGGCTCGCTTAGATAATGGGGTAGATAGCATATGAGTCAGCTGAGTTGCCACCATTCAGAAGCGCTGTGTAAGATTGGGTATCCACTGAGTAGCTACAGTCACGCGTTTCAAACAGACGCGAGACGCATTAGGGTGCCAGAATTACAATAAAGTGCAGATTAAAAAGAAATAGACCAAAATCTCAATTTATCAATCATATCCCACCGCCACCAACGGAAGAGCCGGCATCAATTGCTTGAAGTTATTCAGAAGTTTCTTTGGCGCAACTCCCCTCAAAGGCTTGAAAGTTCCCTTGAGCTTTTCGTCCTTCTGATCCGCTTCAACACTCTCCGCATCATAGCGCATTCTCTTCGCCCATATATCCACCGCTCTCGACGTTGTCTCATCTCCAATCGCGGTCCAGTCTGTGCTGAAGACATCCCAATTCGAACTCCTCTCTTTAGGAGACCAAGCTGTGTCTGAATCCTTCGTCACACCTATGAACAACGGCCAGTCATCGGTCTTCTTGCGGTTAAATACCGACGCCATATGGTCTTTGGTGACGTTGAACTTGTTGACCAAGTCACCCGCCATTGCTGGATTGGGTGGAACGATTGCGATACCCGTGACTAACTGCATGGTTGAGTTCTTGCCGTTTAATAACCCTTCAATAGGTCCCTTGACTTGACTAGGGTCTTGGTTTTTATCGTACGGGCCCCAGATCGAGCTCTGGACCGGTTTAACCTGCGCTGTGAGCTTCCACTTTTGGTCCTTCCAGCTTTCGAGGATATGCACCTCCTGGATCTTCTTCTTCCTTGGATCTGGTGCCTTGACGGAAATGAGGACGTCTGAGGTGAGAGCAGTGCGGAGCTGCATTGGCTTGGCGTAGACATTCTTGTACTTGTCATCAATCTTGCACTCGGCGTCTCGGACCTCTTCTTGTTTTTGGCCACCATCGACGATTTGGGTCCGCTTCTCAATGAGTTTGGCAGCTGTGACTGGGATTTGAAACGACGCGTTCAAAGAGAAATTGCCGCCCTTGACGTACCATTTCCCGTCATCTGCATCTACTGCAACAGACTTTTGCTTCATGTTCTGTAGCAGTGGCAGTAAACCCGTCTCACACGTGAGAAGAATGGCCGCAGTATCAGCCTGCGACTTCGCCTGAGACTGGGTTCCCTCTTCCAACAGGCCTCTGGAAGGGGTCCCAGATGAGGACGTTTTCGTGGCGACCTTGAAAAATTGGTCAAGGCCAATTGCAGGAGGTGCACGAGGTCGGGCTCCAAACTTGATGTCAAAGCCGAAGATCCAGAAGTCAACATGAACGACGCCTCCAAATGGTGGACCCCTCAAGTCCAAGCCTGCGCTGATCTCCACGCTGATACGGATCGTCACTAACCAGAGGTCCAACGTGAACCGTACACCGACAGATACTCGAGCTGTCATCATGAAATAGAACGGATCGAAGTTCATCAAAAAGTCCATGAAAGCATCGAACCATGCGTACAAAAGACCAAGGCTTAGTGCAGCTCGGATCCTTCCACCGCCCATACAGACCTTAGGCGTAATTGCGAAGTAGGCTTCACCTTTAACGCTTAGGCATGAACTCAATGACCAACTGATGCCCAGACGTGGCGGCTTTGGATATTGCCTTGGTGGGAGGAAGGCTCTGTGATATCCTCCAATGGTCAAAACCCAATCACCAGCTGTAATATGGTTCTTCGAGTTGGAATCACTGAAATCGCCCTTGGTCCACGAAAACAACGCCATACCTCCAGTTAGATGGCACTGAGGAGCCAATACGAAGGAACGAGGAGATAGCTGGGCTTCGAATTTGAAGATGCCGCTGTTCACGTCAAACGTGCATACGATGCCCAGCTCGACATGTGCAAACTGGATCGGCGAAGACAAAGATGGGACATCACATGTCGCCACTCCAAAGATGCCGAAGAGCAGGCCTCCGTTGCCAAATTGTAGGACAAAAACAATATTGGCAGCGAACATTTGGAAAGCTGTCACTCGTGCTCCGCGGCGGCCCAGTATAGTCCCTCAGCGGGACGGAACCAAGATCCCTTCATTAACTCTCCCATACGCTCTACGGCAGACTCCTGCTTTGAGGAATCTCGTTCAGCGACAAAGGGGAACTGGATGACCTGCTCGACGGTTGGGAGGGTGATATCAGAATTGACGCCAAATCCGCCCACCAGGCCGGCAACATCAGCAAAGCCAACGGAGAACAGTGGCCCATTCAGTTTGACATAAATAAATGAGAATGTAAACGTCTCACGTTTCTCATCAATCAGTTCGGCGACCTCGTCCCCATGAGTCCTCTCTACCTCGCCGCTTGAAGAAAGCAGAGAGAATTGACTCAATGGCTTGGTATCAATCGTGGTGATCTATTCACCCGTCTTGGCCTTGGTCTTGTAGACCGTAGCATAAGCTCCCATAGCCTCAAAACTCCAAGGCTTGAAGCCGACGACGAGTCCACCCGTGTACATGACTTCAGTATTGGGGTTTGAAGTGTCACGCATGAAACCTCCCGCAATAGTCAAAGGCGGTTTCTCCATAGCTATGATAAGACCCTGAAGACCCATTGGTTTGAACTTGGAGGTGGTGGGTTGGCCAGAGAGTATTCTCCACCGAAGGGAACTCCGATTGAGAAGCCAAGGAGAGACATGCCAAGCGGGCCCATGATGAGGGTAGCGTCGAGGGTAACACCAATCATACCGTCCTTGAACCAAAGACCGACGTTGCCAACGGACAGAGGACCAATTTTCGTCTTGTATGGTGCCTTGATACCTTTTTCAGAGCCACTGGGGTCCGGCTCTTTTGTCTTGTCGGTGGGTGCATCGTAAGATTCGAACATCTTCCCTGAGGCAGACTTCTTCTTCCCTCCAAATGTGTAGTCAAGAATAACGCCAGACTTGCCTGTCGATCGCTTAGCCACAATAACCAAGTGATATGCAGCAGCTATCACGACCTTGTTCTCCTCCTTTCCCTCATCGCCCTTGCCATCCTTCGCATCGCCCATGGCAGTCGAACCAAGACAAAGGGTCTTTGGAAGAGGTTCACTCTTGCCGATTGATTTGAAAAGTTGAAGTTGTTCCTCTGTCACGAAAAGCTTTTCTTTGAGAAGCTCCGACATGGCTGCATACTCCTTCTGCGTGATACCCTTCAAAGGATCAACACCTTCTTTGGGAACAGTCTGATCCTGAACCCACATGAAGAAGAACTCCTCCCAAGGACTGTTGATGGTAGTTTGGAAAGCAGAAACATCAACTGAGATCTTGCTGATAGCCGCCTTGAGGATTCTCTTCACTGCACCCTTGGTACCTTGACGTAGTTGGATAAACCAAACGCTGACTTTGCCGATTTGAACAAGAAGTGCGAAGACAGATGTTCCTTGTCTTTTAGAAACCAGCATTTGCAAAGCTTTCTGTCCCTCACCGCCCTGAATGGCCGCGTCACGAATTCCTGCTGGAAGGCTGTTGACGACAACGGTATCAAAGAAGCTAGACAATAAGTTGCCGATAGTTGCTTTGTCTTTAGTTTTTTCTGATGGGCCGAGTTCAGCTTCAAAGACCAGTCATCGCCTCCTTTATTGGTATAGTTGAACGTCAGAGAGGCAACATCAGCAAAGGTAAACTGGCCATCGATGATCAACGAGCTTGGCGACTTCACATCCTTGCCATCGTCGATCAAAGCTCCAGTCTTTGTCTTGCCGTTCTCAAACGCGTACTTGAGCTTGATAAATCAATGTTGATGCCTCCCAAGAAGTCAGATATCGGACCTCGGTCATCCAGATCCCAGAATTGGAGAAGGTGTCCGATAGAGAGATCATAGGCAGCCGCTTCGATTGACCAGTTCCCGCGGTCGTATATAACCTGTCCAAAGAGCTTTACTGCTTTGGCGGCTTGTTCGTCTTCATCCTCGTCTTCTTTCAACTCGCCACCCAGGTACAGCCTCACAGAGAGGGCCAATCTCAACCGGAATCCCTCTCCTTCAGGACTGGAGGTTCCCCAAGTGTAAGAGGCGTCAAGATCTACTCTTTCCAACGACACCGTTGGTGGTATCGGCGGTGATGACCCTCCACCAGGCTTATCACTAAGAGGCTTGGAGCATTGTAGGCCCCCTCTGAAGGACACATTGTGTTGCGATAGGGAAATCTCACAAAGAAAGATTTCGTTAGGTATTCCAGCGGGGAGGTTCGTTACCTCGCCCGCCTTGTCAGAGAGAAGACGCCTAATATCGATGGTACGTATTTGAGTCTCTCCATTGACTCGTGAGATGGGCTTTAGGTACTCATACTCTTCAAACTCCGGTAGTGCTCTGTCATAATGAGCAAATGGGGTATCTGGTATAACAGACCACAGCCTCCCTCGAAGTTGGAACCCGCTTTCCTTGTTCCAACCGATGTTGAAGAGGAACACCGCAGGCATTTGATCAGCTGTGACTGTAGCGGGCTTCCCAATAGTCAAGCAAGCTTCGATGTCGAGGCTCGCGTCCATGACGCCAGTCATCCTACCCTCGTGATCAAGTCCAAGCTGAACCCTTATTCGTCTCGGCAGGATACTGTTTTCCGTCATGACACCCGATGACGAGCTCGTTGCCGGCTTGAGCACTTTGTCCAGCTCCTCTTTCGATGCTATCTGGAAGTTTTGCGCAAGCCACGCCATAACATCTTTCAGTAGTCCGTCAGAGCCAGTCAAAGCTCTCACAGATAAGGAGCTCCTTTGGATCGCAGCTTCATTGAGGGTCAATATGAGAGTCGCAGAATCGCGATCACATTTGAGAACACCTTCAAGTTGAATGCTAGAGGGAATGGTGACTCGACAAAGAAATGTTAGTGAAGATGTAAGGTCGTCTCAATCTCGAACTGGAGCCGTATAATAGTTTCGTAGTCCATCGACGGTCTAAACCAGATAGCATTGTGGAATTGATCTTTTGTACTCAAAGTCAACACAACAGACTCCGCCAAAATGTTGAAGATAGGGCTTGAGAGTAGATTGAATCTCATGAACGTGGCAAACTCGCCCAAGTTACTCTTTAATGAAGTTGTTAGGTCCTCCAATCCGAAGACAAGGGATCTTCGGTAGACTAGTAAATCTTTCAATGCATCCTTCGCCACTCCTGTTTTCAAGAGACCAACATCAGTCGGGCAAACTTTAGAAAATGTCAACTTCGACCCGACGTCTGTACTAAAACGAAGATGTGACTTTTTGAGATAAGGCACAGTCATCTCAAAATGCAGCATGGTGTTTTTCATGTCTTCGACGGGCCACTCTGAAACTTTGCGCATTCCCAGGGCGAATCCATCTGGTACTGGGGCAACTTCTGGATCCGAACCGGAGAATCGCCCTAGCCATTGGAAGACTTCATCCTCAGGGTCAACGGGGGTTGTGTTGATTCGATTCGGAACTTCAGCAAGGCCGATGCCCTGATGATGCAAAGTGTTCAGAAAATCATTCAGCGGATTTTGTGCATCCAAAATGCATGCTTTGCTCCCCAACGGAATTTTAACCGGAACACTCGGTCGCTTCTCATCCAAGCAAGTCAAATACACCTTTGCTGCCAAGGCATGGATATCTGGAGACAGGCTCTGATAGGATACGAGCGGAGGGTAGGTTACTCGATTCTGATGGTGGGGGATGTCCTCGTGGTCCTTGATAGAGCTTATGACTGATGATCCAAATGAGGCTGAGGACATGGAGTCGCCAAGATCGTCCCAATCATCATCTGACTCTTGCCCAGTACGAGGGGATGAGAAGTCAGTATCTCCATTTTTGGCGGGCCCAATATAGCGATCAAGTTCCAACTTTCGAATGTTTTCCCAGTTCGGAACTCCAGTTGTGATGTTGATGACTCTTATCCGGTCCAATCCTTGATGGGGCATCATATCAACTGCTTCCAATGAATCATCATCATCGTCTGAGTTTAGAGTGGCTCTAGCTGTCCAGAGAGCAATAGAGGAGCTGCCAGGAAACTCTTGGATCATAACAGGAGGTTTCAGGCTCCCTTTGATGTCATTGCAGGAAGATGACTTGACCAGGGATGTTCCTATTGGGTGGTCATTCTCATCATATCCAAGAATGTATGCATCACCATCCACGGCCGGGTCAGCTGATGATTTGATGCGAATACCGAGCACAGTATCGAAACTGAATGTCGCTATAGAGTTCTTGCCCAAGGTTGCAACCTCGCAACCAATTGAGCCAGTATAGGTGCCCGTATTGATATCGACGCCGGAAAATACAGAGATCTTCAGCATATGACGCAGACAGGCTTTGAAAAAAGCGTTTTTGTTAAGAAGCGTTTCGCCGTTGTGTGTTTCGAAACAATCAGCCAACGGGTTTTTGATTTTGGGCATTTTCTTTTTGCGGTATCGTAATTTGTTATAAAGGTCTGTCATGGTAGTGACTAGATCCTCAAGCTTTTTCCCCAAGAGATCTTTGATGTCGACCTTGAGCTTCGAATCGCCATTGGTATCATAGACTAACCAATATGGCCATGTGCAAGGTAGGAACGGCTTCCGTGTAGAGTTCTCGTTCAGGGTATGCCACATCCATACGTCCCAAACCACTCTCCATACTGTACGCCGTTAGTACAAATAACATGTATCTCATGAATATGTGTCTTAGACATACTAGGGTGGCCATATTTTGTTCCCGCGGAGACGATAATATTCTTAGGATTGTAATGATCATACAATTCTCTAGGGTTTGACGTTGAAGCACCATGATGGCTTAGTTTCATTGATGTTATCGAAACCTGTGAAGTAGAGTTTGAGTTAATCCACTCTGCTACTCTCAACTCTAAATTCGAGTGAGCGTCGCCGGCAAAGTAGTGGGAGATGCGGTCTGGAGACTTCCACACAACTATAAATGCCAAACTGGATTTGTTTGTTGGAGTAACAAGATAGTAATATTTATCCCCAGGAACGTGTTGCTCTGCTGCGACGCAATACATTGCCGGTATCGGACTAGATATAGCCGTTCCTAATGGATAGTTGGGTAAATCAGGATCTTGTATGGGGTTGCCATATTCTAACAGAGTTTTTAGATTCCTGAATGTGTTTTTAAAGGGGTCCCAGGTTTTGTTCTCAGTTCCATAGCGGAAAATCTTTCGGCCGAGCAGATCTGCGCTTGTTGCTCGTATGCTAAGAAGGTCATCGTCTTCGCCATACTTCAAATTCTTCTTGGCGCCTAAACTGAAGCTCGAGTAGTCTTTCGCGGCCAGCCACCCCCATGGCGCATAGATATAGCTCCTGGGTGTGTTGGGCTTAATGGCCTTGTTGTAACGGGCTCGCTTGATCTTGCCCTTGCCCTTTACAATTTGTCTCGTCAACCACTCCTCAAGCCCTCCGTAATGGTCGGTGTCCCAATGCGTGATAATGAAACCATCAAATTGAAGAAAGTCGCCATTGATCTGGTCATTAGGACAGCGATATGCCTTTTCGATTCGAGTAATGACCCTTTCGATGTTATGGACTGCTTCTGGTCTGCCGCCATCTACCATATAGGGTTGCAAAACCGTACGACGCAGTGGTGTTGTGTTCGAGGTAGGATCGCAGGTCAAAAGGTGGACGGCCCCATCGCCCGCACCCACGTTCAAGTGGAAAGACTCTACTTGAAGACCGGTGAGGCTCATAGTTAGTTAGTAGTGCAACAAGATAAGTGGTGTAGAAGTATTGCAATTAGCTTGCAGAGTCGCTGGTGCTTCTTGGAATTCAAGTAAAAGTTGAGGGGAATTGAGGACCGCCGTATAGTAACAGGGCTCGGTAGAGGAGCTTTCAAAGAATATCAGATGCTGGGCCCCAGTCCATGCGCTAAGAATTGCTGTGTATGTCCTTCATCCAAACTGGCCAGGCGTCAGTCAAAGAGTGGGTTGCAAGTTGAGTTAGCTAAGACCAGTAGCGGCGGCATCTCGTATGCTGCGTCGGAAGCCGCGTCGGACTTTTCGCAGTAAGCGATTGCAACGGTAGTCCTTCATGGGAAGGATCATGCATTCGCGAAAGGGGTGTTCGATGGCTACCTGAGGTCGACCCCTAGGATCCATGTTCTAGACTTGGCAACCTTTTGCCTGGAGCTATGTACACCCCCGCCATCAGTTATAGTTGTGATGAGGAATGCAGGGTTCTAGAACATGTAATATCTTCAGCCGCAGTGGCTATCTGAAAGTAGTGTACCGGTGCTGTCATGGCATGGGCAGGCATGTGCTACCAAGTGCCAGCTCCAGATTGGCTTACCAAGTTCTCACTCTACCCACACCGATTAGAGACGTCCCGGAGGTTGCCGTCAGTTGAGTCCCCTCCGGGTGAACCTTCCAGAAAGCGCGGGACTTTGAACGAGTCATACAAACCTCTCGAACCTTGGATCTTAAGTGATTCTACGAGGGAAATAGCATCATTATCGCAAGATATATTTTGCACAGGTAAAAGCTGTGTTATAAAGTGAATTATGAATCACAACTGCAACTACTGGTGAACTCTGCTCCACTGAAGGCTTCTGCGGTTTCGGAGATGAGGATCGTCTTGCCCATCTTGATCGTCGCTGCTTTGTCTTCATCCACGCTTTTGAGCAACTTCTCTGCGGCTACGAGCGTGAGAATATGCTTGACATCATCATTCGAGATGTTTACACCGAGACTTGTCTCCACGAAGCTTGGTCCATCTCTATCAGAAGCTCCGGTCGCCCTATCCACATGCGTCTCGCAGCTGGTGCTCGTCTCGTCGCCTTCCTCGAACTCAAGGGCCGTCACGTCGAGATGCGACGCCTACGCACAGAAATGTGGGAGATGTTCAAGAGCTTCTGCCCAACATCCATCTCTTCCGAGTCTCTCTGGCAACTCTTCGAGTTGACTCTCTCCAACGTCAACAAGAAGGTTGTTTCCATCAACATTCTCGAATGTTTGGTTGATGTCGGTCTTGAAGTCTTCAAAGCCAGAGACTTCAAGATTTCTCTTCAGTTGCTGAAGTGGTCGCAGGTTTACTTCCGACAACTTACCAAGACTAAGCACTCTCGCGCTGTTGAACTTGCATTCAAGATCTCTGAGTCTTTCTCTCGTCGCGGTCACGGATCTGATGATTGTGTTGTCATTGAGCTTCAGCAAATCTCATCCGAGATTCTCGTTGAAGTCCTCAAGGTCGGTCGTCTTGATATTGACTTTGGCACTATTCCTTTCGCTCAACTCAATGACATCATTCGTCTCCTTGGCGAGCGAAAGAACTTCTCCATGCTTGAGCGTATTCTTCAATATCTCTGGGATACCCGCATGAGCCGAAAATGGACAGGTGCTGCCACCGTCGCTACTGGCCGACGCCTCTGCGAAGTCAAGTTCGCTGCTGGCCACAAAGAAGCCGCCATGACTCTTGTGGAGAGCATCTGCTATAACCTTCGCGACGTCTATGGTCCTCTTCACCACCTCACCGTTGACTGCGAAACCCTCCGCGCAAGCTTCCACAACACCTGCGGCAACCACCGCGCCGCTCGCGACATCCACGTGCATCTCCTGGAGCAAATCGGCAACATGGACAGCGAAGCCATAGCCGACCGTGAAGACCTCGTTGATCTCGTAATGGATCAAGCTAAGCGTCTCAAATTCGCTCATCACCAACACCGAAACAAGGGCGGTGAAGACGAAAAAGATGAATCCTTCTATATGGGAATTCTTCGAAATGCTCAGAACTCGGTTCATGGACATCATAGAATTGAGTCGAATGTTTTCAGAGAGGCTATGACGCTTGATGGTGAGAAGATGGAGACTAAGTGGAAACATCCTGAGAACTGGAGTTTGCCTGTTCGTGAACCTACTGTTGTTTACTGAAGTTATGGTCAAAAGATCAGAGTTGGAGATAGGCGAGGAAGCTCGTCTTCAAGAGGGCATTATGGCCGGAGTTTTAGTGGATGCGACACCTTTTTTTACGAATACGTGTCGCTGACTATCGTTTACCTTTTCTTATTTATACTAAAGTCCTCATCTTAATAGTTGAATGAATGTTCGCACTCAAATGACTCAATCGCTCTTAACCAACTTGAATCTCTCCTCTATCTGCTCCTTGGGACTCGTTATTTATAGCGCTAATCAGTATTATTCATTTCGTACGAATCTCGTTTTGCGCGAACACTCAAATGGTCTTGACCCTGGTCATGTCACGGCGCTCGCGACGATTCTGCTAAACGGTACTGGCAGACTAGAGCTGAGGTGTCTCTTTTCCTGCAAAAAGGCCCGGCGCCTAGCGGCTAGGTCTTTGACGCCTCTCCACGGGCACAGACCAGTGTGTATATTGCTATCAAAGTATTATCTCTTATTTCTCATAACTCAAAAACTACCACTGTAAAATAACATGAGCAGAATAGCTTAGATAGTTAATACCTAACCCTTCAACCCTACTAACCCAACAGTACACTTCTCTCTGTCTAATGGGAGCTTATGGCATGGAGGCCAGCAATACGTCCAAAGACTAGTGCCCGCATAACGGCCACTGCATTTGGAGCCTTCTCGTAGAAATGGCCAGTGATCTCACCTGCAGCATATAGATTAGGAATGATGCCTCTCTGGCCAAGAACGCGCGCTTCCACATCAGTCGCAATGCCGCCGAAAGTGTAGACAATGGCCGCGGCTAAGGGGAATGCGGTATACGGCGGAGCGTCGAGCGGCCTAGCCCAGTTCGATTTCGATGGTTGCAAGCCTGAGGTAGTGGCGAGATTATCAAGCCGGCCCGCCGTAAAGCCAGACATGTTTGCGTTACAGGCTGCATTATAGTTTGAGATTGTGTTCAGGAGCGCTTGTTCCGGCATCCCCATCTGTGCCGCCAGACCAGAAATCGTGTCCGCTGTCACCGGCGGCATATCGGAGCGGATAGCTGCCTCATGGTCCTCCAATTGAAAAAATCTGGAATCACAAATTGCCCAGGCTAAGCGGCCCGGTGTGTCAAAATGTATGGTTCTGGAAAGATGCTCCCACGTGTCATGCACGAGTCCAGCACCTTCATCTACGAACCGCTTTCCGTCCTGATTCACGACAACCCCGTACGGGTAATTGAGGACCAGTGGCGCTGGCTGACTGCTCCGTGGGTCGATTATTTCGCTGTGCATTCCGTTCCAATCGCCAGAGGTCTTGGCTCCGTTGGCCAGCGCCATCTGGATGCCGTCGCCGGCGTTCCAGGCCGTCCCAGGTGATATCGGTCTCAACGTCTCCGCACCAGGGCCAAGATGAGTACGCAGCATGTCTGGACTGCCTTGAAACCCACCACTGGCGAGCACAACAGACCGGGCAATGAATTGTCGCCCATCAGCTGCCTCAATCATGGCCTGTCCTCGGCCAAGATGAAGTCGCTGGGCACGGCAATTATACACCAGTTGGACACCCTTCGATTTGGCTGATTGCTTGAGGGCTTCGACAATGGCAGCGCCTTTGCCAATAGGCTGGATCCTGTTAGGCCAAGATTTCAAGAAATAGTCCATGGCGTGAAACTGCACCCCCTGCTTTTCGAGCCATTGGAGGGCTTCAGGGGCCTGGCTAGCCAGCCTTTCGAAATAGGCGCGGTCGCCACCACTTCCGCTTGCAGCCACCATGTCGTCCACGAAGCCTGGTAATACCTCATTGACAGATGGCATTCGCATGTTGGCAGGGCTCCAGCGTGAGTTTCCACCGCTCGCATGCTCTGGCGCATGCTCTAGCACGGCTATCTGCGCCGAGGGCGACATTTCTGCAGCTGATACTGCAGCGGCGAGGCCGGCAATGCCATGACCAACTACGACAAGGTCGTACATGCTAATATACTCTAGTCTGAAAATCTTAGAGGACTCGGCTTCAGGGTGTTAGTGGTCTATGTCTCTTGGAACACTTCTTGGTCGCGGTATTATTAGAAAATTGAGGCTCTTATATACAAGCTTCAGATGCTCGCGGACTCCTGCAGGGTTGAGTGCGCGTGACCACATTGCGATGACTCAATCTTCCTAAAGTAGAGTAGCCGCTCCTCGGGGTGTCAGAAAACAGCGGAAGGATCTTGGTGGGAGATCAACAATTTTCGGTGTAAGCCATTCCGCTGTTTTCTGACACCCCCTAGCCGCTGCAGCAAAAAGAGATGCGTCAGAAATTATTGTGGAGCGGACGGTTCTTTTGTAGAGGAATGTATTGATTATACCACAGATGGCGTAACGTGATTGATAAGCGAATATCCCAGACAAGCCAATGTCCCACGAATCGACTCTATTTAGAATAATTGAAGGGTTCGTTTGCAAATTCTAAGTCAAAGACCAAAGTCTAACACCTCGCCTATTTAGAATAATAGCATGCGGTATCTGTTATTCTAGTGCTCACAAAAGTTCCACTCGACATTCTTCATCTTTTCATACGACCTGATTTCATTCGCCGATCTTTCCTGCATGAGCTCCCTCCGAAACTCCTTAGCTTTCTCCTCATCAAACGGTAAGTCTCCGCTTGGTTTCAACTCTCCAGGCCACCAAGCCTTCTGCTGCGGTGGCACATTTGCCGTGGAAATCACTGGGATTGCTGGGTCCACGAGAAACAAGGCTAGAATCTTTCTGTGGCCAGGCTTTGTTGGATCAGCCAACTTGAAGGAATTGACGTGGTGCTGGAATACATTCGGGAAGAATAAAGCCCGCTTCTCTCGTGTTAGGACACTTCCGACGCTTTGGATCCGAGAACCTCCACCAGGCCATTCAATTGCAAAGATACGTTGGATGGTCTTCCAATCATACTGTTCATACGACAGGAATCCCTCATCCAGCTCTTCTGCGTTGGCCATAGTGCGGAAGTCAATGTAGCTGTCAGTGATGTTATCGTTGTCGTAGTAAAACAGAGCCGTTGAACAAATATGCTCGTTGAGTTGGCCTTCAGTATGCCACGAGCCACCTGGATAGGTCGGTTTCTCTGGGGTAAGCTGGATGTTGGCCAGCTTCACAATGACTTGCAGTCTTTTGGGTCCAGGTTCTGGGAAGATATCGTGCACCGACTTGACATCCTCAGCACGGAACTTTAATTGGGACTCGGGTGCAGGCTCTGGCGCAAGAACAGGATGTGTTTTGAAGAACCAGCGTAGGTCTCGACGTTTGACTTCCTTCTCAGAAACATGGTTCGGGTCGCGCTCTTGCTCTTCGTCGTCCTCGTCCTCATTCTCGGTTTGGCTGTCAGGCATATCTCTGTCCTCGCTACTATCATAATCTTCCGACTCATATTCACTGTCTGTTTGATCCGTGTTCGTATCAAAACGTCGGAGCGTAGCTTTAAGAGTTCTTTTTGGTTCCCTCCAGTCTCGAGGCTCTTCCCGAGGGGGGCTGTCGTCATCCGAGTCCGAAATCTCCGAATCGCTGTATTTCGCGTCGTCTTCATGCCTATAAGGCTCATCATCGCGTGTCGGTCGAGCCAGAGGTGTGCAGGTATGGTCAGAGTTTGCGCATGTACGCTTGGTTCTGCATCTTCTCCTGGCCTGTTCGATCTTTAAGCGCTGGATAGGGAACTCTTCCAGCCATCGATAGACAATGTCCCATGCTGGCAAGGCCTCTTCGATAAACTTCTCGATCACAGCATAGAGTGACGAGTGCTTCACTGGATGGAGGTTGTTGATGTAACTTTCGATCTTAACACGTCCGTTCTCGACCGAGACGTCGCAGGGCAGCCATTGGAAATTTGTAGATGTACAATGCCAAAACTCGCCCCTGATAGACCTGTCTGTGGGTTTCTCAACAACAAGACCCTGGCCGCAACTATTGAGGGCTTCCGCGAGTCCAATGCGTCTGCCAAGAAGAACACGAGATTTGCCGTGCACCAGCGGGTACATAGATGGGTGGACCAAGTTAAGGACCTTCCCATCACTTCCGGGATGCCAGTCTTTGGCTTCATCGGGGATATCTTCAAGAGCTTTGACGCCAGTTTTGAGTGAGTGCCATAAGTCGTCAGGGATCAGACAATCAGACTTTACAATAGCAGCAGTGTAGTCGTAAACAGGAAGAAGTTTCGTCTTTTTGTAAATTTGCGCCTTGACCTTCATTTCCTCGATACACTAGAAAAAAAGACAATTAGCTTATGTAGGTCTTTAGGCATGTGATATACATACTGCATCAGCCATAGCGGGAGTGAAATCCCCATACTTGAGGTACTGACCCCAGTCGAATTCTAGTGCCTCAGCTTTCCACCGAATTGCAATTGTCTCATCATTCACCTTATTCCACCACTCTGGCTTGTTAGTAATTTCCTCAATGAACCGAAGCATGCAAAGTTCGCGATTAGTGAGAGTAGCAGCTTGGAAGTCCGAGTCACTACCCAGGAGGATAGGGAAATGGTCGTTACTGCCTGGCATGTAGTTGACAGGAAGGCCGAAGCTGGGGAGTCGAATCGTCTCCATATCTTTTTCCCCGTTGTTTGAAGTATGATTGAAACCGGTATAGTGAGAAGGAATTGCGTTTGTAGCTGTTTCTGTAAGATGCTGGAGTACCGGTGAGTCTTTAAATCAAAAAGTTTCACGGAAACCTCCGCCGTCGACGTTCAGCCTTTTACGCTATAAGAGCAGGGATCAATTCTAGTTGAAACTCTATAGCGACAATCATGGTACGCCTTTTACCTTGTACGGAAATGGCCGACAGCCTGGCGCTCAGCTAGAGAAAATCTTGCACAATTTTTTTAGGCAGACAGGCAGACAGCATCCACTTGGTCTAATAAGCATTCGTATTATCTTTGGTCACCTTCTAACTGTGTTAAGGCTATACGGATTCATTCAAAGTATGCATCAGACAATATAAGAAAATAAGGTGGAACCCTGGACATCACTATATCGTAAGCAAAGTAGTATCTATAGTTTCGTCCGAGTCTTCGGTGGATGCTCCTCTTCCCACTTCTGCCGAAGTGCCGTTGCCATTTCAACCTTGCGCGTGAATCCTTCATATAACTTAACCCATCCGTCGCTTACAGTCCTGATATCAATCGGTCGGCCAGTCTTCGCATTGATATATGTGATGGCTCCCGTAACCTGGGCCACTACTGCCTGCTGCTGTAGAGAAAACAGAACTGTCGTACCGATATTGTGGTTCGGTGTGAACTTTTCTTCACGATTGGCTACAATGAGCTATTCAAAATGAGATTCGAACATTAAAATCATGCATGGTTGGCTTACCGAGTCTGGATATCGAACTTGTTTCTTCAACAAGATCTCGTACTTGTGCACAACGGGGATGACAGTCTTGCCACTCATCATATCCTCGTATTCTTGCTTGGAAAGGAACTCGGCATAGCTTTCCAAGACACGCTGCCAGCAAATACCGAAGAAATGCAAATATTGTGAATGCGCGACATGCCCGAATGGGTCTTGATCTTCGGCCCAGGTCACACCGCGCTCTGCCATCGTCTTGGGTTCAAACCCCTGTGCTTCAAGAGTTGTTAACGCTTTTGCGCGAAGGCCGGAGTAAGGATCATGGTGATCGGGAAGTTGGGAAGACTTTGGAGCGCCTGAGCGATGGTAAGGCGAGAAGTAGTCAGTTGCCGTAAGAGGCGCGAAAGTCTTGTCTGATCCCGGCATGGTTGAAAGTGCTGGGTGTTTTCTTTTCTTTTTTGCTACTAATAGTAGATAGTTGAGGGGCAGCCAACACTTTTATATAGCAGTGCACTCATCAGGTGACAAATGTGCCTAATATCAAAGGCAGTGATCTCTTATAGACTCGTTGGTTATTCTTGCACTGTTATTGAGCTAATTCTTCTACCAAGACCACTTGGTATCCCAATCCTTCTATGAGCAGACATTCGAGCCAACAAGGCAATGCAACAGAGGTCCACAAAACTGTCACCCGGAACCAATAATGGAGCACCGGTTATGTCGATATTACATGGAACGTCAATCTAAAAAGCGGGGAAGCGCTGGATTTTACTCCATCTGGTCGTTGATGACAGCCAAGCAGAAAATCACGGCCCTATCGACCGATGTATCGAAATACGCCTCCCGGAATATAATATCCTGCGGCACGTATGGGGATGTGATCCCGTATGGGCCTGGAACTTTCAAGTCAATTGTAGCAGAATGTTGGTTGTGGCTCATGTCATGAACGGTGGGAAAGAGATTAGATTGCGAACCCACCCTGCCATCGTGGCGTAGGACCGACAGCCCAACGCGATTGTTCTCCATAACGCGCTTTTGGATTTTTGGGATCTGCGCGTCCAGAAGATCGATTGTATAGTCTCAAACTAGAGGCGCATCATCGCTCAATAAAATTTCTCGGGCTTCGTGGTCTTTGTAGTCGTCCAGACGTTTTCTAGCTGCTTTGATTACCGACACGTCCTGATTGTCTGCATCTCATCTTTAGGCATCGCCATTGTTGACATTGGAACCAGTTAAGAAAGCTAGTTTTGAACATGAGACAATGTAAACTTGTATTTACCTTCTACTTTTCGAGATGGATGTTCTAGTGGTAGCGGTGTTGTGGCTGACCGTCGAAACTGTGGTAATTTTCATCCGTTACTGAACTTTTCGACATGGGAAGAACCTAACGGATTAGAAACACACATTCCCAAACAATTAGCGCGAGCTCTTTATGGGGAGGCAGTCTATTCCGCAATGTTTGTCTCGGTGCAGTTAAAGCTAATAGACCGTCTGAGCTTGGTCTGCTCTAACGGCATGGCTATTAGTATAAGGAGATCAATACAAAAACATTGTACGGCTACCCTGTACCCATTAACCTCCATACATATTAGTTACCCGCTCAACCCCTCCCCGACTCCATACCCCACACCCAGCGAACCTCGGTTGATTCCTTAGCGCAACAGAGGCTGATCTAATCCGGGGTACTTAGCCGATCTCTATCTCGTTCTTCTGTGATCAATCTTTTTCCATATACCGGGAAACACATATATTCTTCGAAGCTTCATCCTCAGAAATATCACTCATCATGTCAGGTCCCGGTGTTGGTTTTGAGTACCCGCCCGTCGAGGTCAAGTGGCTGCAGCGAGACGTCCTACTATTCGCCAACACCATCGGCGCTACCGTTGATGAGTTGCACTTCCTCTACGTACCTCACCAATCTGTCTGGGAGTACTGAGCTCGTACTGACAAACAATAGGAGTTCGACCCCAACTTCGCCGTGTTCCCTACCTACCCCGTCATCCTTCGTAAGTCCTATCACTTGTGCATATAATTCCAATAATTAACCCTTCACAGCTTTCAAGAAGGACTCCCAAGAGGTAGTTGATTACTACAAGACCAGCAAAGCCGTTCAGATCCCCGGTATCCCCAAGCTCGACTACACGCGTGTTGTTGATGGGCAGCGACAGATTGAATTCCTCAAGGCCCTCCCAACCACTTCAGCCGGCCGCAAATTTGAAATTCATCAAAAGGTCATTGGTGTCTACGACAAGGGCCGTCCCGGAACTGTCCTCGAGACCGAGACCAAGCTGGTCGACGTCGAGAGTGGCGAGGTGTACTCCCGGGTCATCAGCAGCGGCTTTTTTATCGGTCAGGGCAATTGGGGTGGCCCCAAAGGTCCTGCCACCAAGAACTACCCCCCGCCAGAAGGCAAAGCTCCTGATGCTACGATGGAAGTTCAGACCACGGCCGAGTCAGCGCTTCTCTATAGGTTGAACGGTGATTACAACCCGCTGCATGCTGACCCTACGCCCGGGCAGAAAATGGGTTTCGGAGGGACGATCATGCACGGGTTGTATTCGTGGAATTCAACGGCTCATGCACTATTGAAAGAACTGGGTGGTGGAGATCCTGCCAACATCAAAGACTACCAAGCAAGGTTCGCCAGTCCTGTGAGGCCGGGCGACAAATTGGTTACGCATGCGTGGATTACGGGAGAGGAGCAAGGCGGATGGTCTGAGGTGAGGTTTGTTACGCAGGTCGCTGGCGGTAAGGTTGTTTTAAGTAATGGATTAGCTTTAGTGAAGGTGACCAGCCAGGGAAAGAGTAAGCTGTAGTCAGAATGAGAACAAATAGGGGGATTCATAAGGGCAGGATGGTATTCCCATGTCGCTGTTTCTACTGCTTATTGACCCAGATGAAGATTATCTTGATTGCGCAGAGATTAACTTACGGTCGGGATGTGGGAGTGGGAAGGTTTCATATTGATAAGTTAACCAAATTAACATTGTGAGATTTCAGGTAACTAGACCACTGTACAAACTCACGAAATTGGGTAGCGGGTGCCATGAAATATTCTAACTGATGCTGGCCTATAATAACTCTCAAAGGTTAGATACAGATAAGTCAGCTCTGAAGCCGTACGTAGTATATCCAGATAAGCAAACGGGAGATAAGTAAGTCCATTTTCGCAAGTTTGTACGGAGTACAGTAGCTGATTTAAAGTACGTATCGGCACCCTCGATCCGAATCTGCTCGATGCTTATTGGTGGAAACGACGAAGTTGATCCAGACCAGGTAAGCTCAGTCCTTAGTTGTTTCAAAACCCCTGCCAAAAGCAGATAGAATCCATATTGAAATTGCTTTTCATTGCTATAGGTTAGTAGTTGACAAGATTAAAATATGGAAACCTCAGGGTATCAGAAAAATTGGCCGCTAGAAGCATAAGAGACGAAATTAGTAGATCAGCTTATACTACTTAGGCTAGACTTCTTAGACTACTTATTTTTGTACCCTAAGACTTTAGGGGTCAACTTTTCTATTACCCACTAGGGAAATAATGAAACGAGACCATAGTGGGTCATTTTCATTTACATCAAACCCTTATTCGCTGTAATAGGGGAAGATTGATCCGTGCTTGCGTAGTCGAGGAAAAGAAACTGGCTCCTTAAGAACAACTATAGCCCAAGTACTACAGAATGTCTATAGTGTGTCTATTCCTTGACTTCATTCGTTCTTTCGGTCCTCGTTCAGTAACCAACTATGCGTCATTCATTTATTTCGATTCTAATGGCCGTCGGAGCCGCGGTTCAAGTTGCTGCGCAACTTAGCGGCAACGTTGGACCGTTGACAACTCGTCAAGCCAAGGCTGCGATCAAGACTTGCAATATCGCCGACTACGGTGCCAAGGCGAATGCCAAGACCGATAATAGCGTAGCTATACAAAAAGCCTGGGATGATTGCAAAACCACTGGTGGAGAAGTAGTTATCCCGGCTGGCGACTATGGTCTTGGCACTTGGTTGACCTTGTCTTCTAAAACTCCAATGAGCTTTCGTCTTGACGGAATTATTTACCGTATTGGGTAAGGCTTCAAAGGCCCATGTGACGAGTCATTGCTAACGTCTAAAGAACCGGTGACGGTAACATGTTCATGTTCAAGCACTTGGAGGACTTTGAGTTTTATAGCAGCACCTCTAAGGGTGCAATTCAGGGATATGGATATGAGTTTCACAAGAGTCAGTCCAGTGTACTCCAACGAGTTGCAAAGCAGGAATACTGAAAAGTGCAACAGACAACAAATACGGCCCTCGCATCCTCCGCTTCTTCGATGTCAAGAGTTTCTCTATGCATGACGTAGCTCTGGTTGACTGTAAGTATTCTTCCTTGTGATCACAGTACAATATTAAGGATTCCACATAGCTCCGGCTTTCCACTTCTCCTTAGACACTTGCTCTGATGGAGAGGTATACAACACAGTTATCCACGGAGGTGCACGGGGTGGCCTAGACGGTATTGACGTCTGGGGATCCAACATTCATATCCACGACATCGAAGTTAGCAACAGAGACGAGTGTGTCACTGTCAAGAATCCCTCTGATCATTTGCTGATCGAGAACGTCTTCTGCAATTTTTCAGGCGGGTGCGCTATGGGATCGCTTGCAACTGATACCAACATCCACGACATCGAGTACAAGAACATATATACTCAAAGATCTAACCAGATGTACATGTTCAAGTCTTACGGCGGAAGCGGAATTGTCTCCAACGTTACCCTTAAGAATTTCAGAGGCCACTCCAATGCATACACTCTCGACGTCGATGCTGAATGGAGCTCTATGAAGCCTGTCGCCGGTGATGGTATTCTTTACAGCAATATGACCTTCTCAGGGTGGTCTGGAAGTTGCAACGATGGTCTCCAGAGAGGTCCTATCAAATTCAACTGCCCTGCTGATATGCCTTGTGTTGACCTGCAGGTCGATGAGTTTAGCGTTGGAAGTAGCAAGGGCACTGTGGTCGAGCACGTTTGCAAGAATGCCTACGGGTCGGGAGTCTGTCTGAAGGAAGGCGATGGTGGTGCTTATGCAGCAACTCAGACCGTTGACAATCCCAATTTTGCAACTCAAACAATGAGCGGGGAGCTGACTACCGGCCTTGGCCTTACTGCCTCTATTGCTATCCCTACGATTCGAGCTTCATTTTTCCCTGGCACTCCTGTTATCCACTCACTCATGAGCAACTCTGCAAAGGAGGTCTAAACAGGACCTGAATAGGAGGAAGTCAAGGTCCAGGCAAATAGGGAAACTCATAAGTCGGAAGCTTGCTGAAACCAACCTTCTAGCGATGTTATCCGTAAGTGCTAAAAGGATCGAAAGCCTATCCCAAACTGACCAAGGCGATTTTAGTTCAAAGTAATTGAAAGGATATAGCTACAAGATACAGTAAATTAAAGAAAAGATTCTGTGTAAATAAAAGTCCTTCGTAAAATTAGTCTATATTAATAAGTATGTTGTATTCTATCCTAAACCTGAAAATGTTTAATGCATTCAATCTTGAGGCCGGGCTATCTAAGAAACCCATACCTGTAACTATAGGTCAACCTTGAAGTGAGTCCGCATCCGTTCGCCATAAGTATAGAACAGCCATGGTACTGGAGTGAATGCAAGACATATGAAACCGAGGACACTGTTTCCCCAACCTAGCCCGAGGCTCGAGTACAAGGGCTCCGCCGTGAGATCCAGGAATGCGCCAAAGGGAGAACGGACCAGCAAGTTGGCGGCCATCGCCGAAGCAGCAGCCTCAGCTCCAAAAGCATCCACGAGATAGATCTGCCCTGGAATAACCACGAATAGTGACCCAAAGCCAACAACAAATGTTCCTATGATGGGTACAATCCAGTGGACTGCATACTTGGCCGACCAGCCATATATGAAAAGGCCAAGTGGCGTGATAGGACCAAACCACTTCATGAGAATAAGTCGATCTTCGGGCCTTGCAGCTCCATTCTTCTGTCCCAGCATCTTATCACTAGCAATAGAGAACGTGACCAGACCGAGGACCATGCCTATTCCAAGACCAAGATAGGCTAATCCGGCAACACCGGGGCTAAAACCGTACACGTCCTCAAAGACAGAAGGGAAGGTGGTGAAGAGCAAGAAGATAAGCCCAAACATGACGCCAGTGTAGAGTGATACTAGCAAGACGATTGGTGAAAAGATAAGCATCTTGAGTGGTCGGACAATGGCACGGGCAAGCATTTGTCCCGGAGTCTCGTTCCTGCTGAGCTTGGGGACGAGTTTGTCGTTTCCAGTTTCTTTGCGCAATCGCTGGGTTTTCTTCTGTAAAAGAACAGTATAATTGGTTTCTTTCATAAGAGCTATAGTCGCAACACCGATCAATCCCGACTTGCCCCGATGTCAGTAGATGCCGCTATTCTTGGATGTAGCATGGAACTTACAAGAATCAAGATTATTCGAAATGTCCATCGCCAACCAATATTTTCTGATACAAAACCACCAATGATGGGACCAATTACCTATCAAACACATCAGTATCAAGGTATCATGCAGAGGGGTAGAAACAGTTACTTACAGGTCCCAATAAGGGCCCAACTGTAAACAAGGCCATCGCCCTTCCACGTTCCTCTTGGGCAAACATATCCGCAACTGACCCGCCTCCAATACTCATGGGTCCTGAGGCTGCACAGCCACAAATGATTCGAAAGACAAGAAACATAGCGGTGTTGGTGCTAAAAGCACACCCAATTGTAAAAGCGATGTAAACAAAGTTGCAGCCATAGTAAATAATGAGACGTCCATAGAGCTCAGAAAGAGGTGCAAGAAGGAGTGGACCTAGAGCAAAGCCAAGAACATAGAGGCTGACTGTCATGGCCGTGACAGTGGAGTTGTGGATATTGAACTCTTGGGCCAGTTCTGATGCTCCAGGAGCAAACATGGTGGCTGCGAGATTTCTGGGGTTGACTATTAGCAAGTAATACAAAGTGGAAGTCGCGATAATGTCTACTTACGCCGCAAGCGTGAAGAGGCTGATGATGACCAAGTGAATGTTCTTCTGGGTCTTTGACCAATTGAGTGGATGCTCAGGATCGTTGCGGCCATCCCAATCAACAACATTTGGATCAGAGGGCTCGGCGACCATTGTTCCAGAAGAAGACGATGGCTTCTCCAGTTCAGCACCATTACCGGCCTCTAGCTCTCGATTCTGTGTCGTTGACATTGTTGACATAGTAGTGGTTGTTTTGTTTTTCCCCTTTTAGTAAAGTATGCCTTCAAAGGTTGTCAGAGTTTCCTGGGATAATGATGTGGTATTATTTTGGTGGCTCCAGCTGCATACTGCATGCGATGGTGATGCAAAGTCAGTTCTCGGTGGATCTTCAACTACAAGAAAGGAAGTTCGTAATAAAGTGCTCAATTATCAGAACCGAGAGATTTTTATCTTGTGGTGTTGAGCTGGGCGTGTCGCCCCCTATTGGGAGGTAGGGTCAGTTGCTGCGTGGAGGATCGGGCCGGAAGATACGTAGCGGACGGAGGATCGGAACGGAGGATCGGGGCGGAGTATGTTGTCGGATCCGGAGATGAGAAAAACAGGGATGATGCGCTGATGCGGGGAGATTTCAGTGGAGTCAACAAGCATCAGATCAGATTAGCCGCCATCAGGTCAGCACGCACTAATACCTTTAGAGCGCTGTAACTTTCTCAATCAGAAATTAACTAATTAACACACTGACTAAACTGAATCTCCGACTAGCACCGAGTTCATAGCGTGAAGTCAGTTTCGTCTTCCAGACCAAGTCCGTGGCCAGGTCCGAAATCCTCCAGCCCATTCGCTTTTGACTCGTTCGATCTCTTTCATCCTCCATCCCCTGCGCCTTCACTAAATCCGTGGACCATGGCGGACCAAGAAGCTCGTCCCCCAGAGTGGGGTCCTGGTAAGACGACACAAGGGAGAGCCCGTCTCCCCTCAAGCAGGCCTCGGGAGAAGCCCCAGCTGTCGTGCAACCTGTGTAGGAGGAGAAAGTAAGCCAAACTTTTCTTTCTGTCCTTGTTGCTATCATCCTCCGATGTCGCGTCCAACCCCCTACGCGCGTGCTGACGTGACGCCGCCAGGCTTCGCTGTGACCGTCAACGACCCTGCAGTAGCTGTGTCCAGCGGGAGCTAGGACAGTCGTGCACATACGCTACAGAACGACTGTCAAGAAACGAAGCGACACACCAACCGCGCGTTACCACCCAGGATCGTATTCGCCACCTCGAGAGCCTGGTTTTTGATTTGATGCAGCATTCATCCGTCGATGTAACCCATAGCCGGGCGTCTCCATCTCCCCGCGGCCTAGCGCAAGCATCTGAGTCCTCGCCTGCACCTCAAGGCTCAGATTCGAATGAAGAGTCGGCTGGTGCTGCCGCTGTCTCACCAGCCGATTATGGCAGTATGCAGTCAACAGGCGGAGGAGGAGGAGCGAACTACGTGGGTAGTGCACATTGGGCTGCAGTGCTTGACGGTATTGCCGAGCTCAAAGACCATTTCGATAACGAAGAGGCTTCACACCTCGATACTCAGGCCAATGACACTGCATACGCAGAAATTACCGGTCCTCAACTCCTGTATGGGTGTACAAAGCCGGCTGACAAAGATGAAATACTTGCGTCTGTGCCCGCACGCCCGGTAGTCGACCGATTGGTCTCCCGCTACTTCAATTCGTTCGAGATGTCTCCTGGTTAGTGTGTACTCCTTACCGAAGCTTTAACCATCATCTGCTTACGACCGTTTCGCAGCTGTGTTACACAGCGTGCAGTTCCTCAAAGAGGTACGCCATATCAAGTCAGCCTCAGAATGATCATCACTGACAAATATGCTTATCTAGTATGAGGACTTTTGGGGGGACCCCGCAGCCACTTCACCAATCTGGCTGGGCTTGTTGTTCACAATCATGTGCTTAGCAACCCAGTTTGAAAGGTTCCGCCTGGACCCTGGTGTCCAGTCACCAGCCGCCCTATCAATGGAGCGAGATCTACAGCAGACTGCAGATACCTTCAGGCTGAGAGTATCCCAGTGTCTAGCTCTTGGCAACTACACCAAAGGCGGGCCATACGTTCTGGAGACTCTGATGCTGTATATCGCTGCAGAAATCTTTCTCAGGAACGATGCCGAAATCGAGATTTGGATTCTCATGGGTAATACAGTCCAATTAGCCTTGCACATGGGCTATCATAGAGATCCAAAACACTTCAAAGGCATGTCGCCATTTATGGCAGAGATGCGAAGACGCGTATGGGCGACCATAGTTGAAATGGACTTGGTCATCTCAACACAGATGGGTTTACCTCGGATGATAAAGCAATGGCAGACTGATACAGAAGAGCCATCCAATCTTCAGGATAATGACTTTTCCACGACTACAGTTGAGTTGCCACAGTCAAGGCCAGAGTCAGATCTCACGCCTATTCTCTACCGTCTGGTCAAGGCGAGAATGATGAGGACAGCTGGATATGTCTGGGACTTTTCTGCAGATGTGAGACCTTATCCGTACGCAGAGGTCGAAAAGATGGACAAGACGCTCGACGAAACACGAAAATCAATCCCAGATTGTCTCAGGTGGCATTCCATCGCCCGGTGTATCACGGACTCACCACAGACTATTATGCAGAAAGTCGGGCTGGAAACACTTTTCTTTCGAGCCAAGATTGTGCTTCATAGAAAGTACATGTTCTTTCCGCTTGCCAAAACGGCTAATTCCAGACGTATTGTGCTGGAATCGGCGCTCAAGTTGCTGGACTATCAGCATATGCTTCAGGAAGAGACACAACCTTTCTGCCAGCTATACCAAGAGAGATGGCGGGTTTCTTCGCTAGTGAACCATGACTTTCTTCTGGCCACGAGCATTCTTTGCTACTATCTACAGCATGCTCGGGGAGAAACGCTGCAGCTTCCAGAAGTATCCTCGGTGAACGAGACCATCATGACTTCTCTCAAGAGATGTTATGATATTTGGCTTCAGTCAAGTAGCTCTTCTAAGGAGGCACGAAAAGTGGTCCGAGCCCTGGCTGTAGTCCTTGGATACGGCAACGCATCCAGTATAGACTCTGGGATCGACTCGAGCATGTCCTTTGGCTTACCATCAGCATATGCTTCTCCCAGCTTTAATAACTATCGCCCAGGTAAGTTGATATACGCAGGGTCTTTATGACTGCATCGCTGATAAAGCTGACATGCCGGGGAGCAGACGTTCCTATTGGTCTCGGCTCACAATTTCCAACCCTTGACTCTGCTTTGATGCCGAATTGGGCCACGTTTGCCGATGATCTCATGCCAGCACCAACGGCTATCTCGAATAATGAGTGGCAAGCTATGGACGGTAAGTTAGGATAGGCGCCATGATCATATGCTTGCTGACAAGACGTGATGCAGAAACTGCAGATACAATGGGGTCTTTGAAGTGGCCTTGGAATCTGCAATGACATGTGTTGAGAACGGTGGACCGTTAACCTGGGTAGTAGAGTTTAGTGTGACGGATGATTGGGTAAGCTACTTACCATTCTGTTTTTTGTTTAGCTATCTTATCTAAACATGTCTTTGGCTCGGCTCCGAAAATACGAGAGGGATATTACAACTACCTACCGGGTTGTGCCTCATCCCACAGACTAAAATTGACGCCAAGCTCAAACTCGCCCGTCACAATTCATCAGCTGCTCCAGGGCGTTCCATTCCTCTACACGTTTTGTCATCTGGTGCCGTGACCAAGTATGGTGGGTTGACACCGCCAAGAGACGTCAGTGATGGATACGTGGCTACTAAATGGGCTTCAGAGGTCTTCCTTAAAAACGCTGCCACCAAGGTGGGTCAACCAGTCTACAGTCACCGTCCTGTTGGGGGTAGCACGTCGGAAGATGACAAGACCACTATCTTCAAAGAACTCGTTAGCATTGTCAAATCACTTGGTATCCGACCATCGTTCGAAGGCGTTTGAGGCTCTGTGGATGTCATGCCAGTTGTTGACATCGTGGAAGACATTCACGAGATTGTTTTGCACTCTGTTAAAGGCTCACACATTTTGCAACACAGAGCACACCAACGTGCCTGCAAAGACGATGTCGCTGCTATCGCGCAGCAGGATGATAAGCTGAGAGCGTTTCCTAGAATTGCGATTTGGAATGGGACGGTAGAGCTAAGAGGGCTGAATTTTCTTATTCCCTTCCTTCTCGAGAAACACGGTATCACTCTCTATCTCTTGTGCTTCTCAGCCAGCTTCTCAGCTGTCATCCTCCCCAAATCAGCAATGCTAGCAGCGCCCACAATCTCCACCACTGTGAAGGGCACTCCCACCTTTTGTCTGAACCAGTTCCTCAGCTCAATGCTAACAAGCGAATCGACACCGGCGCTTGCCAGAGGCACCGTCAGGTCGGGTTCCTCGTCACTTCGCATCATGAAGTTGAACAGAGTGGTCCCAATCTCATGGGCCAGGAAGTCAGCGGTTGTATCGGCCTCGAGCAACTCCGGTGACTTCCCACACGATGACAGGAACTCTTTCAGACCACCGTCTTTGGCGGGGCCGGATTCGATTTCGTCCCGGTTTTCTATGTTGCGGTACACCAGCAAACGTGGGCTTTTCTTCCAGCCCGTTCGGTTCATGGGCGAGAGGAGGGGCAACTTTGAGCGAAGGCCAACTACGACATGGCTGTCGTTGATGTAACCCCTAGTGAGCCTAGTGTATTCATCATCCTTCGCTGCCGCAGTTATGCTCCTGTCAGAGTTGCTGTCTGGAAGAGAAGCTCGCGGACCCAACATAAGCTCCAGAGAGTCGAGGAGGTCCTGCTCATGCAAGAAGTGCAGAGATGTGGCGCGCAACGCCTCAAGAAGGTGTCTCTCTCTGGCAAGGAAACCAACGTCTTCCATGATACCGATTGCCAGAGTTGAGCAAGCCAGGCCTTGACCTTGTCGATACTGGACGTAGGCATCCATGAATGTGTTGCCTGCTGCGTAATTGGCTTGCCCAATTTGCCCTGCTGTTCCTGACACGGAACTGAAAAGGAAAAAGAAGTCGAGCGGCTCCTCTTGCTTCTTCAATGCCTCCTCAAAGTTCCACGTGCCCAACACCTTGGGAAGGACTGCTGTCTGCCATGCATCGAACGTCATGTCGACAAAGTTTGCATCCTGTCTCGGGGTCAGCAACTCGCTCCGGAAGGTGTAGGGTTAAAATTCTGGTTGCAACTTACCTGCAAAACCATGGCAGCCTGCAAGACTCCGGCGATGGGGTTAGTGGCCGATGCCACAGCCTTCTCAACGTCCGCCCGGTTGTTAATGCTCCCACTAACGACTTGGGTCGAGCAACCCAAGCTTTCCAGCTCCTCAAAGAAGAACGGGTTGGATTCGGCAAATTGGGTGGCGGACCTGGAGAAAAATAGGAGATGGCGTGCTCCCTTTTCTGCCAGATAAGTAGCAATCGACTGGCCCAGTCCACCCAGTCCACCTGCAAACACGTAGGTACGGTCATCTCGAAGAGTCAACTCTCGGCGCGCCGGTTCTGCCTCGGACACAAGGGTTGCTCGGCTCTCCGGGACCGTGACAACGATCTTGCCTATATGCTGACCCTTTTGCATGTACCGGAACGCCTCCTCAACTCTTGCGGCCTCAAATGTCTTGATCGGTCCGATTGGTCCAAGTTTTCCTTGCCCGCAGAGCTCCATGATCTTGTTCAGGACTCTGCTTGCTACCTTAGGCTTGTGCGCCCAAAGCTCCGTGTGATCGAGGCCCACGAATGTCCGGTTATTCTCGAAGCGGTCCATCGCCAACTCGGCCTTGCCAATAAAGTCCCTCTTTCCGATCTCGACCATTGTGCCAAACTTGGCAACGCAATTCCACGATTCGTGAAGTAACTCCCCTGAAAGCGAGTTGAGAACCACATCGACACCTCGGCCGTAAGTTGCTTTCAGAATCCCCTGCTGGAAAGAGCTATCTCTGGAGTTGAAGATGTGGTCTCTGGGAATACCGAAAACACTCGTCAGGTACTCGACCTTTCCCTCACTACCCACAGTACAGAAGATCTGAAGCCGAAACATTAGCGAGCTGTACGTTTAGAAATTATTTGATTTGGAAGTAGTGCGAACCTCTGCCCCGATCATCTTGGCTATCTGGATGGCGGCTTGTCCAACTCCACCACAGGCGGAATGGATCAAGACAGACTGTATTTAGTTAGCGTCTTCTTCAGCCTCAGAGACATCAAATCTTACCTGTTCTGCCTCCAATCGCGCCAAGTCCACCAATCCATACATGGCGGTGCCAAAAACACATGGCATCGTCGCTGCCTCTTCGAAAGTCAGAGACTCGTGAATCTTGGTGCAATAGATCTCAGGCATGGTCTGTGTTGTAGAGAAGCAGCCTGTGGAACTGAAAGCAACCCGATCGCCAACAACAAGGTGCTGGACACCGGATCCAACCCGAGTGACAACGCCAGCGCCCTCGAAACCAAAGTCACCGGCAGCCAAACCATCATTGGCTGCCTCGACAATGCCCATGGCAATCAAGACGTCCTATTGTGAAAGTCAGAAACGATGTACCTTTTAATGGTGTCACTGGGTGTCTGTTACCTTGAAGTTGAGCCCGACTGCTCGCGTGTCCACCTGTACCCAGTCTTCCGCCTTCAACACCGGCGACGTCTTCTGTTTCCAGTGAAGGGTTTGAATAATTCCAGGCTTGTCGATGACCAGACTCTCCATTCGGCCTTCGGGTCTTTTGTCTTGAAGTTCGCTATTCATATTGATCCAATGCATTCGGCCGACCTGGATCGTTCCAGCATGGAAAGCGTACTCCGATTCAAAGTCAGTATCAACCTCGCCGTCTGTCACTCGTGATGGGAACGTCTCGAGAAGTTCAGACAGTGCTCTCCATGCACTTTGACCGAATACCTCCAGTTCGAACGTCACCAAATCGATACCGGTCTCTTGGCGGATGCTCCTGGCCATTCCGTTGACGAGCGCGTAGTCGGGGTTCTTGCAACCGATCTGGCAGGCCCCAGTGACCCAGCAAAAGGGGACATCCTGAACCGAGAAAAGAGTGTGTTTGAAGGAATTGAACTGCTCTTCGGTGACCTTGGCAAGAAATGGCGCTTCCAAATCCATCAGAAAGACTGCAGGCTGTCCTGGGGTGAGCACTTGGCCGAGGGAGACAAGGTCCAAGTCTAGGCCTGTTCCTTGCAGGTATTTTGTGACTTCTGCAACTGCGGGATGGTCTAACTCATTGGCGATAATGCTCACTCTTTTCAGCTGTTCACAGCCAGGCTGAACGGGTCTAGCGATGATGCTGTTGCTCATGTTGCCATCGAAAGCATATGCTTCAACACCGGAGAATCCTGACTGCAAAAGCTTTTCGTGCCAAATTCCAGCACTGACATATGGCTCGTTCTCCCGACCGTCCTCGCTGAGCCACCAGCCGATCAGCGGCCCCATGACATAATTGACCGACTTGGATGACTCGGGACTGAGCTCCATGAGGAACAACCGACCTTCGGGATGAAGAAGCTTCCGTACATTGGACAAAGTTTTGACGAGGTCAGGCGTGGCGTGGAGGCAGTTAGAGGACACAATGAGATCGAATGAACTCTCTTCGAATCCTTGGCTGATCGGGTCTTGGGTAATGTCAAGTACCGAGTACTCGATGGCTTGGTAATCACGAAAGCGCTCCTTGGCCCCCATAAAGAATCCAGCTGATATGTCACTGTACACATAGGTGCCATACATGCGCTCTCCTTGTTCGGATCTCAGGGCAGGAAGAATTGTGGCAGTGGTGCCGCCTGTCCCAGCACCAATCTCCAAAACTCGCATGGTGGGCTTCTTGTGGCCGAGCAAAGTGAGGAAATGAAGATGATCAGCGTTGTTGGTGAAGTCATACATGCGCATCAAGATGTTGTCAGCCATGAGCACCTCGAGCGGGTCAGCTTCGCCAGTGAAAAAGCGCACGCTATTGTCAAAGATACGATATAGGGAAATAGCCACAGCTTCAGCTTCAGTGCCTTTAGAGGCTTCGAGGTAGTCCCGAATGAGCTTTTGTCTCTCCTCAGAGCTCATGGTTGCGATTTCGACGCAGTTGGGGACATGAGGGTATCGTCCCTCGACCGCTTCCGAGTAGGGAATGTCCATCCAATCACGGAACTTGACAAGATGCCATTGGTTTGTTTCGAGTCCGGCGAGCTGATGTCTGGACTCGATGATGCATGCTAGACCCATAGTATCGACCAGTCTATGTTGCTCATCATCTGGATCCTTCTTCAATGATCGCAAGAGTCGTGTAGCATCAATGAAGTCAGCATCAGGCTTCCATTCAAGTACAGCTGCAGCGTGTGGATCTTCGTCGACGACATCGGAGCCGTCACTCAGTGGCGAAAGTTCGAGACCCTTCCAGCTCAGAACAACTTTCCCATTGGAAACGCCCACAAGGTTGCTCATTGATCCGCCACGGCCCTTACTAGCAGCATCTCCAATCACCCGTATGGGACCCTCGGGTTTTCCCACGTACATTTCTTCAATATACTTGGGAACCGAAGGCGTCCTAAAGTTCCTGCCAAGTCCATGACATAGGCAGACATTGGAAAGATGGAAGGCAGCATCGATACTAGCCGGGTGAACAGAATACAGCTCGCTTTCTTCGGGGAGACATTTCTCGTAAATGGTGCCCACGGCTCTCTTCTCGTTTGTGTGCGCGCTGATATCGTCCAAGCCACGAAATCGTCCGCCATAGTTCATACCAAATCGACGCCAAACGTTGTACATCATTGAAGTGGGAACTTTGCGAGGGAGGGGCTCGATCTTTGGGGTGTCGGGAACAAATGTTTGCCCAGACCTGACTTGGCCTGACACGTGCTTGGTCCATGTGTTTGTAGTGGCAGTGAAAGACGAGATGGTGAAGCTATACCAATCCGAGTCAGCTGCGTTGGTCAGGCGAACGGGTGTCAACGTTGTAACTAGTTCGACAGGATCGCCATGTAAGACGAGCGCTGAAGCCAGCGTAACGCGTCTAAGAGAGTAATCATGAGATCCCGGACGAAGCTGTTTGATCGCTTCACCGGCCATACAGAGGTAGGCTGCGCCAGGAAAGATGATATCACCCAATATGTCGTGGTCGCTTAGCCACGGGGCATCTTGGACTCGCAACTTGCAGCGCCATGCGGGTCCTACATCTGCACTCTCGAGCACCCGGGCACCAAGGAGTTCATGGTGGTCGAATTTGCGAAAACGCCAGTCTCGAGATAGGCGATTCTCCAACCAGTACTCGCCATCGTAGTTCCACGAGTATGTGGGGAGGTCGGTTAACAACTCCCCCCCTTCAGGCCTGCCGTGAAGGTTCACGACGCTCAAGTCAAAATCAGGGGTACCGGCCAGCCAAAGATTGCCCGCGGTGCTGAGGATTGACATATGGGCGTCCTTTCTGCGTACAAGCGTTGAGATGTATCCAGCATTCGACTTGGTCTCGCTTTGAATGGTCTGTCTAATAGGTCCCGCGAGTGCCGAATGAGGCCCGATTTCCACGAACGTGAGGTTATCATGAGACTGAAGCGCACTCTGAATGGCACCTTTGAATAAAACAGGACACACCAGGTTCTCTGTCCAGTATGAGGTCGATAGATCACTGTTGACCCCTCTGGTCACCGAGGAGTAGAAAGGAACTTTGGGCTGGCTTGCGTTGACGGTTCCAAGATGGGCAGCGTAATCTTCAGCAACAAGCTTCATGTGCTCTGGGTACACAATCAGTTAGTGAATTTTCTCAAATCGAAAACCCCCATACAAAGGTACTCTCTAGTTGAGAATTTGGAAATTGTGAGAAGGTTTGAGCTTCGGTTGAAAGCTATAAAAGTTGAATAGAAAGATACTCACCCGAGTGATAAGCACATTCGACGCGAAGAGGCCGAACCAAGACGGAAGGATCGGCGATGCGGATTGTTTCCATGACCCTTTCAAGAACATCGGCATCGCCCGTCAATGTGACACTAGCTGGTGAGTTATCGCAGCCGATGGTAACCCCTGGCTGAAGATACTGCTCCACATCTTCCTGGCCAAGACCTATGGCAGCCATACCACCTTTGCGAATGGATTTCAGCGAAATGGTGGCGTTTCCTCGATAATAGGCGACACGGATTGCATCGTGGACTGAAATGGCGCCGCAGGCGTATGCGGCAGCAATTTCACCGGACGAATGTCCTACAACAGCGTCAGGTGAAATACCCCAGCTCCTAAGCAGTTCCACGAGTGCAATCTGGATTGCCGTGCAGCAGGGCTGAGAGATTGCCGCTTCCGATAAACGGCTGGTCTTCTCGGTGGCAAGAATTTCATCTGGTGATGAGAGGAAAAGAATCAGTAGGTAAATCTTTAACACTAAGATGGTCGATACATACCTCGCATTTTCCAGTTTGGGCCATCCGATAGCCGTGATAGCTCAGCGTCAAGGTAGTCGAGCGTATCCTTGAAAATTCCATCGCTTCTGAGAAGCTCAAGACCCATTCCGGCCCATTGAGCCCCCTGTCCTGTAAAGACGAAGACAAGGTCAGACTTGGAGCCGAGAGCCGGCTTGATGATTTTCGATATTTCGAAGGAATCAAATCCGTCTGTGACGCAGAAAGCACGATGCGAGTGCACTACCCGTTTGGTGTTCAATGTATACGCCATGTTGCTGAGAGAATCTGGATGTGCTGTCAGGTACTCTTCGTGCCTTTGTACAGACATCTCCAAGGCTTTGGGATGCTTCGCAGAGAAGGTAAGAAGATGCCATCCAAGGTTTTCATCGTCTGAGACCTGCGATTTAGACTCGAGTTTCTGTCCGTACCCAAAAGAGGCAGCAGATTCTAGTATAACCTACATACAAGCAACTTGTCAGATACACCGAGTTCAGGTTGACGCACATCAGTGTTGTTTTTGACTTACATGGGCGTTGGCACCTCCGATTCCGAAGCTGTTGACAGCAACTCTTTCCAGTTTGTCAGTGGGCCACGGTGTAGCTTTAAGCGGAACTTTGAGTTTCGCTTCCTCCCATGGGACTGGAGTTGTTAGTACTTTTCTTAATCCAGGATATGAAACACATTACTTTTTGGATTAGGAGTCTTGAAGTTGATGTTGGGTGGGATGGTCTTATTCTCGAGCGCCAAAGTCATCTTCATGATGCTTGACAATCCAGATGCGCCTTCACCATGGCCGATATTCGGTTTGACCTTATTCATTGTAAACAGATGAACTCAAGACTTTTGTTATCTTTGACTTACTGAACCAATGTAGATGCCGTGGTCTCCCCATACGTTAGCCACGGCGCTTACTTCACGCGGATCCCCGACCTGTGTTGAAAGTTCGGTGAGTCGTTATTCTTCTTCACGTATTGGTTCACTTACTGAGGTTCCAGTTCCGTGGCATTCCACCATGGCCGTTTTGGAAAAATCGGAAATGCCTGCCAGTCGATGCCCTCGTCTCATTAATTTCTCATGGCTTTCCGGGTTCGGCAATGTGAAGCCAGCGGTCTTTCCATCAGCAGCGGCACACGTTGATCGAATGACGGCTCTTATGGGGTCTCCGTCACGAACTGCATCCGAAAGTTTCTTGATGTAGATGGCTGAGACACCCTCTCCACGGGCATAGCCATCAGCGTCAGCATCAAAGGTTTTGCAGCGGCCATCTTCTGAAAGAACACCCTGTTCAGTCAACGCCACAGTAGTTCGTGGCGTAATGATAAGGTTGATGCCTCCAACAATGGCACCGTCAGCGCAGTCTCCGCTGAGAATGTCCTGACAGGCCAGATGAAGAGCTATCATAGAGGAAGAGCATGCTGTCCGAACCACCATGCTATATAACGTTTATTAGAGGCATCGCAAAAAAAAGGGCTCCACATGGGGTAGTTTTGCTTACCTGGGACCCTTGAGATCAAACTCGTACGAGGCTCTGTTTGCGATGATGTAATCGCCGTAGACATATGTTCGCGTTGGGTTCAAGTCTTGCCCATCCTGCATCTCCATTTCGCCCCAGTCATCACCCAGGGCACCCACATAGACACCCACATCTTTGCCCCTCCACTCGGTGGTACCTGAGTTCTCGAAAGCTTCGTAGACGACTTCAAGAAAGAGACGTTGCTGCGGATCCAACAGCTCGGCCTCCTGTTTCGTAAAGGACCAGAAGTTGGGATCGATGTTGGCTAGGTTGAGCTCCTCTAGGAAATGTCCATACTTGGTGCCCACGTGCGTCACGCGTCCGGGGCCGTACCATGTATCGATGTTGTAGCGGTCCTTAGGTACCTGGCATCGGCCATCCTTGCCATTGACTAGGAGGTCCCAGTATGCCTCGGCGTTATGGACGCCTCCAGGGAGTCGCATACCCATGCCAATGATGGCAATGGGTTCGTGTACATCTTTCTGATCTATGGGATCGCTTCGGAAACGCTCACTGGCTTGTCCATTTGCCGCTGGACTACCGTTGGAATAGTGTTCGGTATACCCGTTAGAATGTCCATTGGAATACCCGTTGGTATGACCGTTAGTATGGCCGTTGGTATGACCGCTGGTTTGGTCCTTGGTGATTCTGGTGCTCATCTTGTGTTCAAGTCTTGGAATGGAATGTTGACTACGATTCTAGTCCAGTGATTCTCCAGAGATATCAGTCTCGTGGGAAAAGACTGAATTTGAGCATGTTGGCGAAATCATTTCATCGAATGTACATTCGCATTCCGTCCGAAGAACCGACTAGGGATGGGATTCACAAGCAAAATCGAAGACCAATACAGCAGAATTAACTTTACACTGCTCCAAGACAGCGTTGCGGGCTGTGGCGAAACACACTCAATCGATTCTTTAGTCGGTGTCAGTCGCATAAGCTCACGGAAACGGACGAGGACAATCTTAGCTACTTGAGAAGTGGGCCATGGAGCTTTTACTGGGCTACCGACTCAAAAATACAAATAGCAGTACTCTTTGTTAGAAGCCAATCACTTTGATTGCGACATTCTATCAGACCAGAAATTTCCAGCTCTCTGATCGTCCAATACGCCTCAGTCTCCTCGTCATCAGTGAAGAAGGACCTAAGTCAAGTTAGGAAAATGGGAACTGACCAGGCCAGGGTCTACATCGTTGGTTTAGGCCATCACTATCCACCATATATCAATGGACTCGAGGATATAGAAGAATATTTAGCTAAATTTTGCGACACCAAAACCCCTGCGTAGGTTTTCCTGTTTTCCATCGTTTCCTCAGGGAACTAATAGCTGACTCCATGATCCCCCAATCCCAGCGTAAGAAAGCTCCTACAAGTCAACCAAAACACGGGAATCAAAGGACGCCCCAATATTATTTCCCGAGACGACCCTCTTTTTAACCGTTCGGAGCCTCCAACAATCTCAGAGCTTGATAACGTCTTTCGCACTCGAGCAGTTGACCTGGCCGCCAGGGCCTGCAAGAAGGCCATTGTTGAGTGGAAAGGGAAAGTATCACAGATCACTCACACAGTGGCTGCAACAGGCACAAACGCTGGAAGTCCAGGCTACGACCTACTTGTCAATGAACGCTTGGGTATCCGTCCTGAGGCTCAGCGAATGTTGCTGAGCGGTATAGGGTGCGCAGGAGGTCTCGCTACTATTCGCACGGCCGCTACCATTGCCAATGATGCCACGCTGAGGGGTCGGCCAGCCTGTGTCTTGGGATTTACTTGCGATGTAACCAGCACGAACATCCGCTGCGACCTGAAAATAATTTCAGAAAACCCCGAGGAAACCAGGGCATCGATGGCATTATTCTCAGATGCATCAGCTGCCTTTGTCATTTGCAACTCACTGGGACTCAAGGACAACAAAAATGCAGTATACGCAGTGCTTGACTGGGAAAACAGCGTCATACCTGGGACACAATCGGACGAAAATTGCCTTTTAGATCCCCTAGGTAAGCATTAGGTACTTTGTAAACTTTCGTGGCAATCAGAGTGTTGACATGTTTCACTCTAGGCTTTCGGTCGTTCATGAGTCCAAACTTGCCAGTAATAATAAACAGCGCCGTCATTCCTATTTTGGAAAGGTTGATCGCTAGGAACGCATGGCAGCTTCCAAAAGATGAACAGAAGCTGGCGGCAACAGACTTTGACTGGATAATGCACCCAGCTGGTCCGGCCGTTTTGGATGAAGTGAAAGAAACCTTGAACCTACAAGACGGACAGATGAGAGCGTCATTCGATATATTTGAGAACAAAGGAAACTCGGCTGGTCCTACTGTGCTTATCGTTCTTGATAGGTTGAGGAAGATGGGGGACATGAGGGAAAATATCGTTGCTTGCTCATTTGGACCGGGAGTGTGTGCTGAGATGACTGCCCTAATCCCATATAGAGGATAAGGACATAGTACCTAAAATATTACATCACTATGATACATCGATTGTTGTAGAAACCTTTCTTCGACACAATATGTCCAAAATCTCATTTCGAGTGGCAGCGTCTAGATTCTCCATCACGAATGATGTCCTCTGTATCCGGACTGGCTGTTTCGAAGTGCCATTGTCTGAGCTGGATGTTATACTTTGACACTCAGTAAGGTCTGAATCAGATTTGGACGAAGCTGAAATGGTTTCTGCCACGCTGGAAGGGGTATCTTTCTCCACTGTAGACTTGTCGTAAGTAAGGCTGTATGAGTTATCCAAAGGATCGAAGGAGTGAAAGTCGAGATCTCCAAGGCCAATGTCAGACGAGATGAAGTCGGTATCCCAGTCCATTGAGGCTACAATGGAATCTTCTGGTGGACTGAGGTATGTTGGGAACTGGATGGAGTCCCGCGTCGAGCCATTTGAATCTACTTCGGCTACGCAACTCGCACTCAACGAAGACGAGAATGTGTTTCCTTCAGTGTAGGTATGGCCAACTTCGCCTAGTGTGCTGCTGTCATCAAGACTCTCGGAGATGTTGAAACCAAATGAATGAGATTGCTCCAGTTTCCTGATATTCAGGCTGTATCTATCTCCCAGGCCTGGTTAGTGCCCAGTCTAATTTGCAACTAGTTACTTACCTGTTGGCAATTTCAAGAGTCGATCTGTTCGGAAAATACTGCCCGGCGATTTGTTTCCAGAACCGACCATGGAGATGAACAGCATCCATTAAAATCCGATCCTATGAGGATATGCTGATTAAGATGCTGGACGACACGAAATTTTAGAAAGTTGGTTGGCATACCTCCGGATCGGTCCATCCTTCACGACTTAAATCGGGATCAAGCGAGCTTGTCCAATGCTTGGCGCATTCTGAGAAGATTTCATAGAGTCAATTTCCTTTTTCATCGGGACATAAAAACTAAATGAAAAAGGGTACATACGGTCAGGGCTGCGATTGCCAACAGCCTCGGACACAGAAGTCCAGCTGGGAAACGTGTCAGTACGAGGTTGGGTGCACGGCCATGTAAGGACAACATGAAAGAAACCTTACCTGAAACCATGAGTAGCGATAGCATCAAGCAGTCGTTTGTTTTCATCACTCGTCCAGGCTCCACGGTTCCAATTGCGTTTTATCTTCATCCATCTGTTCCTACAGTCCTTGTTACTTCGGCCTTTATGAAGTTGGGCTATTGCAACCCAATTGATGGTTCCTGCAGCAAGGGGACGTTAAATGACACATCATTGTATTGTTCATGTGTTTGTGTACTTACCTGTGTATTTGGAAACCTGCTCACTGAGCAGATTGTCCTCCTCGGGGGTCCACCTTCGAAACTCGGTTGATTTACGAGTTGACATTTTGTGGATACGTAAAAGAGTTTGTTTCTAGCATTCAACATAACCTTAAGAGGATCCTCATTATTGTTTGCTGAGGTCTCAATGGACTAATATTTCTCGTTTCGCAATATATGATGAGCCAGGCACTTTAAATGGCGCAGTTTGACAGCGCCTGGTTCTAGAAAGCGCCGGGGAAAACGGGAAATCTTTCTCTATCATTTTTTACGATAACGCTGCTTGAAATACGCTGCATACCTGCAGTAAGAAAGCTGCTGCGACGCTCCAACTGATTTGGCTGGCTGACCTCAGCTTACCCTGTAATGCGCTTTTTCATAAACCCTGTTAGCGATACCGAATAGTAAAGCTCCGACACTATCTACGGCACGGGCCGTAACAAGTCCGCTTTACCTAATTCGAGTAAGCTTACGCGTATTCTCAGGCTTATCTTGCCCTATGGAATCTTTCCTAGGTATTTCATTGAGTTGACTCGAGGGAATAGAGACCTCCCCTAGAACTGAACTTCCTTGATCTCTCAAGTACAGACTACGTCAATCTGACATACTCTGATAATCCACCAATCATGGAATTAGATGACCGGGTGGGTCTGGTATCAGGGGGTTTGGTTCTTCTCGAGTTACATAACTCAAGCTTGGTAATGTGGGGGCGGGGTCAACAGAGATCCTGTAAGGGGGAGGGAGCATTAAGGTGTAAACTCCCACTGAGAGTTATTGAAGCTGTGGAGATATTGCGAACCGAAGCTCCACACTACCTGTGGGTCATACAGACATGTGTCAACAGCAGCTATTATCCCAAAATAGAGCATGCCAAAGAGGATTTAACGAGCCTTGTTTTTCATGTAAAAGAGAGTATCTCGATGAGCTGTTTTGATCAATCGAGTATCTTGGCACGTGATTGAGAGTTCGGCCAGTGAGGGTGCCGCATTGGATGACAACAATGAGTCTGACCCTGAACCTGATCTCACCACACGCCACCAACATGGGAATCCCTACCTAAAGCAATGCACGAGTGGTTCTTTTTACATCTGACAATGACGTTTGAGGGGAATAGATCACGATTTGTAAAATCTACCGTATATTCTCGCAAAATCATCACCTTAGGTATCCTACTACTTTTCTCATATCATTTTGTGCCAAATCTAACCGTAATTTGCTAAGACTAGGACAACCATCCAACTCATAGTTGATTTCAATGCTTTCACTTCCATGGTTGTTGATCAATGAGTTATGACAGCCCCTAACAGCTGTTAGAGTTGTTAGTGTAAAGCGTGATTCTCGTTGTTCACTTGGAAAGCCACTTAATTGGGTGTTCATGACAGTCAACCAACAGCCAAGACACGGCTGGGATTCAGAGGTAGACCGCCTTGCGTAATACGTACATGCTCGACATCAGATGTTTTGAATGCCAAGCACCACCAACACCACCGCGTCCTTCCTGCGGGCAAACGGCACGACCCCTGTTCGTGTCTCTGAGTACTGTACTTTGTTGGTTGCACAGATACACAGTATCGGAAGCCTACACAAAGGAGACTTAGGGCTAATATTACGCTTACGCACACGCACATGTGTCGGTTATCCTTTTCCTCTGGCGATAAATATTAAATTCGAGAGCTTCTCTTCGCTCCTTCCAAGCTCATGGAAGGTTTCGGTTGCGAATTCTAAAGTCGAAAACCGAAGTCTAACATCTCGCGATACGCAAAGCTTTATGATCATAAGTTCTAGGGCAAGAAGAGCAACCTTATTGTCAAACAATACAAACGCACAGCTAGAGAGCCCGCTTCTGCTTTCCCCACACAACCTATCTTCCAAGCTCATATCTCCCTGTTCTTTACTTCCAGCTACAATCAAAAAATTCCATCGTCGGCATGGGTTCCGAGAACAATCCCATCATGGAAGAAATAGGACCAGACTTCCCATTCAAGGCAACGCCTAAGGCAGCGCCCCCAACACTCAATATTGATCATGATTGCGGCGTCAAAATCACAACAGTCAGTAGAATGTCCATATTCGTATCCCTTCCTGGTCAGATGCTCATCTATTCAAGTCTCCCGCGATCAATAACCCTCCACTGCCCGCCGATGGCCCCGGTAACGAGACCTTCTCGAACGGGCTCTTGATTTCCCTCTTGATTCTTGTCCCGATGTGCACGGCATGGAAGTTCGGTGGCGGGTTCAAGACCACGATCTTCCTCGCTCTCATCACCACTCTGCCGATTCTGATCATCTTCTGGACCATCGCCTCTTCCACATCCCCGCGCACAAACGAGAGGGTCAAGTGCCCAGGTCTTCCTGTGGAACACTACTTGACTTTTCATAAGGAAGAAGATCGGGTCAAGTACCGAGGAAGAAACAAGGTTCCGATGGAGACGTTCATGCGCAAATATTTCGACGGTGACGCAGACTTTAACGGCGACGTCCTCGAAGTGCTTGAGTATCGTCATGACTGGGCGTCTTTCCGTTTCACATGGGAGCTATTCCGATTCATTATTGTCAACTTTGCTACCGATGTCCTCGTCCATAGCCGATCTCAAGATGAGGATCAAGTTCGTGACCACTATGATCGTGGTGATGACTTCTACGCTTGGTTTTTGGGTCCGCGAATGGTCTATACATCTGGCATCATCTCTGATGTGAATAAGGAGGAGTCTCTTGAACAGCTACAGGACAACAAGCTTGCTATCGTATGCGAAAAGATTGCCCTGAAGCCCGGCGAAACCCTGTTGGATATTGGTTGCGGTTGGGGTACGCTTGCCAAGTTTGCTAGTGTCAACTATGGTGCAAAAGTGACGGGCATCACTCTCGGGCGTAACCAAACCAAGTGGGGGAACGAGACCCTGCGCAGAGCTGGCGTAACGGACTCTCAAATTCACTGCATGGACTATCGCGATATGCCTAAGGCAAAATACAACAAGATTACTTGCCTGGAGATGGCCGAGCATGTCGGTATTTTCAAGATTACTAACTTTCTTCGACAGTGTCGAGATATGCTGGAGGATGACGGTGTCATGCATCTCCAGATTGCAGGTATTCGGCAAGCTTGGCAGTATGAGGATCTAGTTTGGGGTTTGTTCATGAACAAATATGTTTTCCCGGGCGCAGACGCATCTACACCACTTGCCTATTATATCGGGTTTTGCGAAAGGGCTGGCTGGGAAGTCAAAAGGTGAGCCACTGGCCTCTGTTGATGTATCCGACACGCGCGACAGACATGCTAATGATGCGTAGCGTGGACACCATTGGCGTTCACTACTCGGCCACAATTTGGCGTTGGTACCGGAACTGGCTGGCGAACGAGGCTGACGTCACGGCCAAGTACGGACTGAGATGGTTCAAGGTCAGTTAAATATGTGACGTCGTAGTAGCAGCAACTAACTGGAAGCCCAGATCTGGAAGTACTTCCTCGCATCAGCCACCATCTCCTCCCGCCAAGGCTCTGCGACATGCTACCAGATCACCTTGGTCAAGAACATCAACAGCGTTCACCGCATTGACGGAGTTGCGACGCAATTTGCACTCTCGACTGCCCTTGAGGCAAGTAAGAAGGCCGGCAGGGCAGTGTTCCCAGCCGACAAGTAAGACCGAATGGGGACCGGAAGATCCAATGAGAGTTAGCCCAGATGTCAGGGAACATCGCACCGCACCGCCTCGGCTTGACTTGACTTGGCATGAATGAGCTCCTTCTCTATAGTTAATGTTCGGCACGACTCTTCTTTCGAATTTCGCCTGTTACCAAGGACATTTAACTAGACCTTAATTCTACTGAGGATTTGAAACTTTGATGCATGCTTTACTCATTTGAATGTTCTCGTAGAGACCAGTATCCAAAGCCATGATGCCAAAAGAGACGTTGCTGGCGGCTTGGATACTTGTTGGCTGTCGTATTGAGGGGCTGTGCATGTGACAGGGTTATGGCAGGGTTGTCGTAAGGAATGAAGTTACATAGAGATACATATCATATCCGCACTTTATGTAATCTTCGCTTACCACAACTAGACAGTTACAAAGCTACTACTTGCTATACAGTATCAAAAAGTCACTTCCCCCCTGCATAATTGAAAACCACAAAAAGAAGGCATTCCCCCAGATTGCTCACAGGCTGAACTGGACACGTACATGTGCAGCCTGCCTATTCGTATTGTGACCCAATCATCGACCGACACCGATTAACACCGACTATGTCCCATATTTCCGCATCTGACTTGCAGTGCTTGCACCAAACGGTTCAATCTTAGGAATTGGATGAGATTTGACCGGTAGATTATTCCCGAAGATTGTGAGGCAGCATGAATCCTCGGGTCAGTTAGCCATCCATCTATCTAGAAGGGGAAACTAGCCTTGGATCTATCTATATGGTCATTTCCCCCTTTGTGATAGACCGTATCTCATCTGGATAGTGTGAGTAGTGTACGTTGAAGATATGTTTTCCACAATTTTCTCTGGTTCAGTTCAACTGCTTTACAACCCACCGTGGTTATGGCTCTTTTTTGCTGTGGCAGGGCTGTGGCTGGCACGAGGCTATGTTGTCCGTGTTCGTAACGAAGGAAAAATCAAACAACACGGCGGTCGAGCACCTCAATATGGGGGATGGCTTCCATTAGGTATGCACAGCACAAGAAGAAGAACAGATACACGACCTTATTCACTTTGATGAGCTACTGACAAGGCGGTGCAGGCCTGTCATTCCTTGTTGATTTCCGCCGCGCTGTGACCACCGATGAGACTCTCAAATTCTGGAACGACACTTTTATGCGTTTATGTAAAAGTCGTGAAAGTCCTTACACTGCCGAGACCACAGTCGCAGGCCAAAGAATTATCATCACGGCGGATCAAGAAAACGTAAAGGCGATACTCGCAACACAGTTCGATGATTTCGGGAAAGGGAAGAAGTTCAGAGACGACTGGGTTGACATGCTCGGGCACAGTATGGTCTACGCTCATTTATTACTACTTCCTTTTGATTAGTGTCATCCATTAACAAGGTTTTGGGAATCAGGCATCTTCAATTCAGATGGTCAGGCCTGGCATGAAGCGCGAACACGCCTTCGGCCAGTCTTTCATCGAGAGCGAATCAGCGACCTGGAGTGCTTCGAACGCCATGTGCAAAATCTTCTTCCACTACTGAATACAGAAGGTCAAACAGTGGAAATAAAAGACCTGTTTCTTAGGTTTACTTTGGATGTCTCGGCCGACTTCACGCTCGGCGTAAGTCTAGATACACTGAAGACGCCTTTGAACAGGTTTGCAGAGAGCTTTGAGCGACTTAGACACTGGAAGATACAGAGGGAGAGATCGAAGCCTTTCAAGTTTCTCGTGCCGAGAAGCAGGTATCAGGCAGATCTGGACTACATTGAATCCTTCATGGACCCGATCATCATGGAAACCGTCAACCAGATCAAAGCGGAAAAAGCTGGAGAAGCAATACATAAGAAAGATCCCGGCTTCAACTTACTTCGCGCGTCTGCCGAGGTTTCCACTGACCGCCGCTTCCTACGTGACGAACTGATTACCGCCTTATTTGCTGGCCGTGATAATACAGCCATGGCATTCACATGGATGCTCTACGAGTTGGCACGGCACCCGGATGTCGTCAGGGATCTGCGTCGGGAAATTGAGGCTCAAATCGGTCTCAACAGTGAACCCGGATACAAGACTCTGAAGGATATGAAAATACTGTCCAACGTCATCAACGAAACACTTCGCCTCTATCCTCCAGTTCCTCTTAACACTCGCGCTTGCCTGAAGGATACCTCACTGCCCCGAGGTGGAGGACCACTTGGGAACGATCCTATCGGCGTACTGAAAGGAACAGGTATTGTCTATTCCAATCACCTTTTGCGTCAGTATACTCTTTTCAATTCCTTCAGCTCAACAAACTCTAACTGTCTAAAAATCCAGATATAAATCCAGAGGCATATTCCCCTGTCCCAGAGGGTTTCCCTCCGGCTGATGAATGGTGTCCGGAAAGGTGGAACAATTGGTTCCCAAAACCATGGGGATTTGTGCCATTTCACGGCGGCCCTCGGTTTTGCCTCGGCCAGCAGCTGGTGTTGGTGCAGATGAGCTATACTTTGGTCCGACTTTTCCAACGTTTTAGTCGACTCGAGCTGCGGATGGATGAAGTTGGGACGGCTGAAAAGCAAGCAAACCCATGGCTCAGAAGAACAGGCGAGCCCGAGCTTGTGGAGAGGTACATGCAGAATCGACCCCGAATGGTCACTGAGATTACATTATTTCCTAGAGGAGAAGTGAGGGTGGCGTTCCTCAGGTAGTCGAGGTCCTATTCACAGAGAACCAGATTTTTTATTTACATTTCTTTGGCCTACTTAAAGTCGTTGGATGGTTTCTCATATTCACTCGACATCACACGTCGAAAGCCATGATTCAAATGTCTCAATAGTTACACGTATCAAATCAGATATATACGCCTTCTTTTGCCGCTTCTTAGATCCGGACTGTCTCAAACAGTATTGATCACAATTTGTAACTCAAAAATGAGTACTGAAAGCAGAGTCAAAGTCTTCTATTAACGTACATGACAATGGAGTGTACAAACAAGTGAACATTACGTTGAGAATTTCTACTAGCTCACATTCGACTAAGAATAAATCCCCCGGAGTTTAAATATTCCTATCACCCATCTTCTTCCATTCAAAGATTGGCTGAGCTTTCTTTCCCTGAAGGATAGGAATGGATTAATCAGCTTGATGCACTGCAAAATTGTTGACTTTTGAACTGAGAACCTACCTGCATAATAAACGATGGGGGTGTCAGTTTCAAGACCTCACCCTCCAGTCTCACGACTCTTTCCTGTCTGTCGCCTAGCCAATTTGGGAAAGAACAAAGGTCCACGTTGATATATATCAATGTTTCGTCTCCTCTGGCTTCAACATCAAACGTGCCAGCGTAAGCCAAGGAGTGCCGACTTGCATCTGCCAGCTCCTCTGCAGTGCCGTCCAGTAAATTGCTGCTTTCCCACTTGATGGCTCCAGGTCTCATGAGTTGCGTGGAGACGTATCCATCAGGAGAGAACATGATGATTCCGTGTGCATCCTTCCCGATAGTGTACAAAACATTTGGTTCAACATCTGGGCTGTCGTAAAGCTCTGTTCGGCTGGAAATAAGAGACCATGAGCCAATAAGCTTATTACGGACCTCTTGAATTTGCGACATGGTAGTGTCGTGGGGGATGATTTCTATTGAAAATTCGGAAGTAATGAAAGGAGTCTCCCCACGCGTGCGAACGTTGTCTGGTATACAAGCGACGTCTTTGTATTGTATTCTAGGATCTTAAAAGAAGGCATGAACTGTTTGGTATCCACTCTGCGACGTTAAAGAGTCTTGGCTGCATACACTGGTAGATCGCTTACCTTAACTGTCAACCAATCTGACCATTACACCGACTAACACCGGCTCGATGATTTCTAAGCACCTTGCCTTCAGTCGTGGTGTCCAGTGATAACGACAGATTTACGAAGGCAGCGGAAGTCAGAACCCAAAAGGTTATGCAAGGTAAGAGATGACGAGAACAGCCAATGTAGCTCGCGACCTTGCCAAATAGGGGAAGGAACCACAATCTTACGATTGTCATCTGAGGCTATTGAATAAGCTTATCGAAATGTTTATTTCTGTCAATTCGTAACCCCATGTCTTCACCTGAATAGGCTAGTAATGAGATGGAACAAAACTCCATATCAACGTTGATAAGTGACAATTTGTCTCGCTTCCTCATCTTGAATTAACACTCCCTCCAGTCAGACTTTCAGACATGTTTACTTCCCATTTGTCAGATAGTCTTACCGAGACTCGACATATAGTCTTGATCATCATTGCTGGTATTATTATTCTTGCCTTCTCAAGCGCAGTCCAAGCAGCTCTGTTGCCATCGTCCTCCCAGCTTCCCAAGAGTATACCGGTCTTCGGAGTTGAACCAAACCAATGGTTTTTCCCCAAAGTGCGCGCGCGCTGGCGCAACACTCTGGGGCTGAAGACAACCCTAGCGTCCATGTACAAGTCCCAGAAGCATACCTACACGATCCTACCCGTACTTGGACTTGGTGATCTTGTTTTTCTACCTATTCAAGAAACACAATGGCTTGCCGACCAGCCCGATTCGGCCGTCAACGCCCACGAACTCTTCGCAGACTTTTTAGAGACAGACCACACTATTCCCGGATCTAAGCTTGCACATGACAACCTACATGTGCATCTGATCTCGACAAAACTGACGCGGGAAACGGGGAATTTGATTCCAATCATGTACGATGAAACTCGCTGCAGTGTTGACGAGCTGTGGGGATTAGACAGTGACAAATGGAAAGAGATCGACGCTATGCCGACGGTGCAGCACATGATTGCCCAAGTTGTTGGCCGCGTATTTTTCGGAGCTCCATTGTGCCGAAACAAAAGACTGCAAGATTCAAGCCTTGCCTTCACTCAGGAGGTCCCGTTGTCTGCCATGTTGCTCCGGCTAACATGGAGGCCACTACGACCAATCTTGGCCCCAATCCTGACAATCCCGAATAGGATACACCTGGCACAGTTCTATGGGATTCTGAAGACAGAGCTGGCACACCGGCTGTCTCTTTATGACTTCCGCCAAAAGGGCCATGGAACAAATATTGAAGAGCCGAATGACTTTCTTCAGTGGTCCATTCAACAAGCCAAGATGCTAGATGATCCACAACATTCCCAGCCCTACGCACTTGCTCGTCGTCTGATGATAGTGAATTTCTCCAGCATCCACACTAGCTCCCTCGTTATTATGAATGCTCTCAATGATATCACCAAGAACCCAGAGCACGTTGACGAGCTTGTGCGTGAGATCACCGAGGTCCTCGCCTGCCACGGCGGGTGTTGGAGTAGGGGTGCCGTTGCTGATATGACGAAATTGGATTCCGCTATGCGCGAGTCTCAACGACTGAACAACGGAAACTTCATCACAGTCGTCCGCAAAGTGGTCCAACCAGATGGTATCACCACTCCTACTGGGTTGCATCTCCCTTATGGCACTATTCTGGGCGTTCCTGGTTACGGCATGCATCACGACGAGGACATCTACCCCAATCCGAACGACTATAATCCATTTCGTTTCAGCGAATTAGGGGTTGCCCAGTCGGAGAAGTCTTCGGGAAGAAGAACCAGGCATAGTTGGGTTACAACCAGTCCCGAGTACACCCCATTCGGCCATGGTCGATATGCATGTCCGGGCCGTTTCTTTGCTTCAACAGAGCTCAAGATCTTACTGGCATACTTGATCTTTAACTATGATATTCTGCCGTTGGCCCCACCGCCACAAAACTTATGGCGAGTGGCATCTCAGGTCGCTGGACTGAAGCCTCGCTTCCGAGTTCGTCGAAAGACAAGTAGGTGAAGATGTCAAACCACATTTTGCATATTTGGAACTCGTTTGGGTTGACATGAACAGTGCAGCGAGACAGGATGATTGTTAATATGTATCTATACCAGATGTTGGATATCTTTACCTTATGTACTGCACCACTTGGGAGATGTAGCTATGAAGTGATATGGGTAGGAATTAACTGTAGATCAGTTCAGGAACGATTTATTCCAGGTCTCGTTCAGAGTACGGCTTAACTTTACAGTCTAGTGCTAGACTCAATGAAGTGGTTAGATAGGAGGACACTGAAAAGATTACCCTAGAGTGTGTATTTTTTCAACTGCAAAACTAAGAAAATTAATGTATATATATAAATTCACTTTAACAATTTAAATACTACTGTCTCTCGTATAACTTTATACCTATACGCTATGGACTTATAGAATATGCCATAACTGTTTTACATCATTATAGCACTATAGTCTTGAAACCTCCATCTTCGTCTGATGCACCAAACCTGGTTTGGTGGGGCTGACATGTCGAGTTCCATTTTGGCAAGAATGACGTAATCTCTGTCAGCAAATAATGGGGTGTGTACCGAAGTTACCCCATTCGATGGCCTGGTAAAGCATAACTAACTCTGGAGACATATCCCCGAGTACTAAGGTTCAACTGTATTTAAGTTGGACACAGTAGGGCCATCAATTCAAAAAGAATAAGAGACGTTTATTAGTTAAGTAGCTGAGACACGTTGGATTTACTACTTAAAGAAACTATCCTAAACATAAATAAAGACAAATAAAAATATATTCATCCAAGAATGAAAAGAATGGAAGTACTAAAGATCATAACCGTTCCTTAGTATGAGTAAGGGCTAGCGCCCAAAAGCGCAGATGGCGCAAAGTCAGCCGCAGCAGCGTTCAGGGAGCCAAAGCGCTCAAAGATTGCAGCCATAGAGTTATGCGCTGGCTGCAGGCCACCATCTACCCAACCTCCGAGGAATGACGTGCAGTCACTGTTGATCAAGACTCGAGAGCTCGAAGTATCATTGAGCTTTTGGTAGTCGTAGAACATGGAAGAGATGAGCTTGTCCTGCCCTGGGAGACCAAGGGAGAATGCACCGTAGGAGTACTGATCGAGAGGCCAGTGGACGAGGTAAACGTCATCATCGGTGACGGGGTCGAGGTAGTCGGCGTAGTTGGGGTAGCTACTATCGCGCATGATACGGGAGATTTGCTCTTTGAGGATAGAGAGCAGCTTGTGAGGGTCTTGGATGGCCAAGATGGTCTGGGAGAGATCCTCCCACGCATACGTGAGAAGGACCATGCCATAGTCTGGGTGCCCGTAGTCAAGCGTGTAAGCTTGGGGAAGGTCTGTATCGGACAGAATGACGCGAGGGAAATCAGGAGGCTGATCACTCCAGAACTTCTTTGTGCGGATGAAGAGCTTGGAAGAAGCAGTCATGTGCAGATCAGTGATACCACGGTTGACAGCAGTCGACATGATGGGCTCATTGGTCGTATCCGAGACATCTGCCAAGGCAAAGTTCATGGCTCGGCTGGACGTACCAACAACAGCAAAGTCATACTGGGACTGGTCAGCGGTGGAATTCCCGTCATCAGAAGATGGTGTCTCCTGGATAACAACATAATCAACATCACCACCACCACCACTGGTGATCTTGGCAAGAGTATCAAATTTAGTCTTTAGGCCAAGATCAGTAGCCTTCTGCCAGATGGCTTTGGCCAACTCCCGGATGCCAGTCGCTTGGAGACCATCATCAGTCATCTTGGCAAAGATAGCCTGGTCAGACTCGAGGCCGTTGACGATAAGACGAAAGATAGAGTTGAAGCCAGCAGAATAGACGGCCCCAAAGCCACCGGAACCAACACCGAGGGTTCCGAACCGCTCAAAGTCATCTTCGGTCCAGACCTGTCCACCCGGAACATCCCACTCGTGCTTCTCTCCAAAAATGCGCTGGAGTGCAGTGTAGAAACTGTCGTTGCCAAATTCATCAAGGTACTTTTGCCATTCTGGGATGACCTGGTTGCGCGTGTCGACGTCGGATGAACTGAGCCACTTAGTGAGCTGTGTGGCCGCAGTGATCGACTGAGAACCACCGGTCAAGCCCTTGGAGATCAGGGCGCCCCAGCCGTTACTAACTTTCTCGAAGCCCTTAACAGTGACGTTTTGGCTGATCCAAGATGCAGGAGTCTCTTGGTAGAAGACGACGGTGGGGACTTTGCCTGGATCAGGAAAGTTCTGAATGAAGGTGTAGTTGAACTCATTTGCGTAGTAGTACAGAAGGTCCTCAGAAGGGGGGAAGCGCATCGCTCCCATCTCGGCAACGTTGACACCGTCAGGAGTTTGAATAGTTCGGAGACGGCCGCCAACATCATCCGTGGCTTCGATCAGGGTGACATCAGCCCCAGCCTTGACAAGGTTGAAAGCGAGAACCACGTTGGTGATGCCACCGCCAACAAGAGCGATGGAGAAGTTGGAGGGCAGAGTACCAAGCGGCTGATCGATATCACCCGCAGCCTGATTCCAAGCCGAGTACACGATCTGAGGTGTATCGACCCAGGCTTGGGGACGTACCTTTTGCTCGCCGATCGTGGAAGACTGCCTTTTGGCAAAGTGGGAATGGGAGACTGGCTTGGAGGGAGGGATAGTGCGATCCTTTTTGGAACGCTTGTGAGAGTCTCGCTTATTGAAGTTGAAGAAGCGCATGATGAACGATTGGAGAAGGTCGGTTGAGAGATTGTGGATGAGTTTAAAGTGAGTGAATGGATGAGAATGATGGCTCGTAAAGGAGGTGACATCTCGCTGCCTTTATAGCTAATTATTGATGTTTATCTATCAGTAGATATCTATCGGTAACGTAGTTTGCTAAACTTCCATCAAGTCGTCTCCGAGACTCTGCGCATCAACTGCCGATCATGGCCATGAGCTCACTTCTGAAAACTTGACTTACGACGACTCAGGACCTGCTGACTTTGGCGAGTATCCTTTGCCGGATGGAATCTTCCGCATCGAGTCAATGATCAATCCATGTATCCATACATTCCTCTCACTGTGAGAAGATATGGCAGTGGCCATTACTCAATAACAATGTGAAACTTTCACGCGTGGTGGATATCAACGACATTATTGATACAGACTGGAAAGCCTCTTGGCAGTCGAGAGCTTGCCCAAATGACCTGTCAGTTGTCGTTAGTACCGGATCGTCAGGGTCGCCTTCTGCAGCCGCCACTTCTGGGCGATGTGACGATTCTGGTGAACGACACCCCTGACCTCAGAGTAGAGAGAGTCTTGGGCGTGTCGTCTTGATGCCCAATTGATGACAAGGGGCCTACATGAGTGGAGTGATATCGGAAGTCAGAAGAGAGTAATATCTTGGCAAGTTCGACTCTAAGCGTGAACTTCCATGTAATGTCGACCAAGTTCCATTGTCCAGCCGCTACTATTGAGCCACGATACAGAAACCAACTAATTGTTACCAACTACCAATACTACTACTGTAGCAAAGTGTCATATCGGAAAGTGGGAGCTACGCGGATAGTCAACCTTACAAATGCAGAAACATTAAGTCTGAAAATGGATGTATTAATTCAAGGTTCGGTAGATAACGACAGGGGTTGTCAACAATCTGAGCTAGAGTGACAGGATTATCTCCCTAGTCTCTCTTACTCAATGATTATATCAAGCTCGTCTATTAAGTTTGGACAATTTTCTATTCGGCCGGCACGCCGGAATCATTACCCTTGTATCGCTCCTGTACTAGCGAGCGGGCCGATGCTAGGGCGAGAGAAAAGTTAAACAAGCGCCGAACATCCATATTTAACTCACAGACATTTCCATTTCAAGAAGGTGATATCGCAGCCTAGAAATAAGAGGAATGACACTGGACCCTTGACATGAACTACCGTAATATTCCATCAAATTGGTCGAGGGAAGTAAGCCGACTAATGCACGTTGCTACGCCTTGCCGTGTCAATTACTTCTGATTATCATCTAGCCTAGATGACAAATGAAAGAGAGGCTGTCATTGATTTGCTTAAGCCTCTGGAATATTATTAGATAAGTAAGTCCCCTTACCTATACCCTGCTGTGGCTGGCTTACTCCCCTTGACCAATTTTGTGGAAATGTACGGTATGATTATAAATAGAGGTCGATTTGGACGGCGATGTCGGCCCGACTATGTCCAATTGGAAGTGGAGGTATGTGATTTGCCGGTAATTTGTGGATTACATGTCACTGATTCTTATTCAGTGGATAGCTTAGTTCCTCCAATACATAATCCATCCGTCGAGGTTCTGGAACGCGGGAGAAAATGGAGAAGAGTCGTAATAAACTGTCAACGTCGGCTGTCAACCATAATGTCACCTTCGGATGTTCGGAGTCGTGCCGGATTGCCATCCTCCAATCGGGTGAAGCCTATTAGAACAACATGATCCGATGCTAGGTCTTCGTACTAGCGTTACAAAACTTACAACCTTCTATGCTGGGATTCTATTGGTGGACCAATGTATTTAACTACCTTCTCTATTGCACATATACTCTCTTACAACCTTGTGATTAATGACATCCTTTGAGACATCGCGCTCATAGGAAAAGCTAATTTCCTCCGTTGTGTGAAGTTGTGATGAGGAGAGGCAGGGTGCAACTAGCCGAGAGAAAAGAGGAAAGAATACAGAATCCTATTGGCTGGCAAAGTATTATCACAGTGAGAGGAAAAAGAGAAACGATACTCATATAATGAAAAACCAATTATTTAAACTGAGTACCTTCAGCTCAGAGATACTGCTATCATTCCAAAGCAAGTTCGACATCATGAATCCCAAGTACACTCTTGCAATGCTTTGGCCAATGGCCATTGCAGCCCTCACCACTTCCAACTCTTCATCTTCTCCAATTCTCTTGGATAACCAAGACCAAATCTTTTCAGTTGATGACTCGCAGTATCTTGCAGTCACCTCTGATATCCTTTCTTCAGTTTCCTACTCCTCTGATCCTGCCCAAGGTCTAGTTACCTACATCTCCGGTCTGCTCTCCAGTACAACTGCTGATGAGCTTGAAGACGTTATCAAGAGTTCACTGGAGCAGGATGACGTTTTCTCTGAGAAATTTCTCGAGACCATTCTTGTCAGTGCAGCCGAGGAAGGGGATCTTGACTCTTCTGTCGTGAGCTACTTCGAAAGCCTCGGAGCCACTGTCATCTATGGAGGACAAGACGGCCCAAGTCTCTGCGGCAACTCTACCTTGACCCCATGCCCCATGTTTGGCCTTGCAGACGGCGATACCCTCAGTCTGAGCAAGGTTTTCCGCTTGTATGTGGACACCTACAGAACATTTTATGTTGGCACATATGAGGCGGGAGATGGCTATCGCACTTTGTCCCACTCCAACTCGGAATGGGGCGCTCCATCTATACCTGTTCCCTCAAGACTGTACAGCATCGAGGATGACAAACCTCTTGCTGGAAAGCGAGTTGGTGTGAAAGATATCTACGATCTGGAAGGCATACAGACAACGGCCGGTAGCTTAGCGTACGCTTCGCTTCACTCAAAGGCTGATACAACAGCTCCAGCCCTTCAACGCATCATTGACCAGGGCGGCGTAGTTGTTGGCAAGCAGAAGACCGCCCAGTTTGCCTCTCCACAAAGCCCTTGGGACTGGAACGACGCGTTCTACCCACGCAATCCGCGCGGCGATACCTTCCTGACCTGCTCTGCATCTTCGGCTGGAAGTGCCTGTTCTATTGCTGCGTATGACTGGCTTGACTTTGCCGTTGGTACTGACACTGGGAAGTCTATCAGAGAACCTGCTGCCGTCGCTGGCATTTTCGGTAACAGACCGTCCCAAGGCATGATTGCCATGGATAACATCGTCACCAACGCTTTCAACTGTGATACAGCTGGCGTCTTCGCACGCGATCCCGTTGCTTGGGCTAAGTTCGCAAAGGCTTGGTACGACCCTCCTCTGCACCAAGACACGTCAATGAACGGACTGCCTGCGTTATCAGTCCCTGATGCCCAGACATTCCCAAAGCGTCTTCTCTACCCTGTCGATCATCTGCCAATGCATAACCCAGCTGCTGAAGCTATCCTGCAAAAGTTCCTGGGAGATGTGATAGATGTTGTTGGCGTCAGTGTCGACAAGATCAACTTGGTGCAGACCATCGAAGAGACCCTGGATCGTCCGCTGCAGGGCATGCTTGATGATCTGACTGTCCTCTGGACTCACGACTTGATCACCGAAACGGCCGAGCCACTGATATCCAACTATAGCCCCGGGTTTCCTCCTATCGATGAGCCATACCGATCATTCTTCCGCAATGCAGTGGTAGATGACAGCAGCTACAAGTCAGCCATGGCCAACCGCACTCGTGATGCAGCTCTGTGGCACAAAAAAGTCCTCTTCTCAACCAACAGCTCCTGCTCCGAGTCCATCTTACTCTATGACATCGGCACGGGTGGTCTCCCATCTTTTCGCGAGCAAGACCTGAATGACTCACCAGGAGCTGCATCACCTATCGACCCCCGAGGTCCCAAAGCCGTATCGACTATCTCATCTTACTTTGGGGACGTTGATATCACGGTTCCCATTGGTCAGGTCTCCTACCAGAGCAATGTCACGTTCCAGGAGGAGATGATGCCAGTCACTGTTAACATGGTTGCTAAGAGAGGATGCGACTTTGTGCTGTTCAACCTTATCAACAAGCTAGTATCTAAAGGGGTCTTGAGTTCGGTAGATACTGGAAAGCAGCCTTTTCAAGAGTAGACGGGAAAGGTAGTAGCCAGTGCTACATTGGAGAGTTGGCATATAGACAAGGATTTTCATTTCTCTCCATTATGTTGTTCCTTCGGTAGAACTCTCCATGTGACCTCTTGTATCTGTTTTGAGTCAGAAGCCCTGAACTCGATAGCCCCAACTGGTGCCCCGCTTGGCTTTTCATTTCCTTCCTGCTACTTAAATTGACTGGTGAACACCAATGCAACCCTTTTCTTGCCACATTGGAATCATCAGGTTCTTACCCGCCTATACGTAAGGTGAAAGATATGTCGGAACTATAGTAGTATTGATCATCAAGGCCCCTGAGCTCAGAACCGAATCCTGCAAGTTTTCGGTCCCTTGCACCATTCCAGCTGCAGATGTATCCCCGCTGCCAGGTATGTGCAAATACTGCTGTTATGTCGCTGTGATAGTTTAAGGCCGAGAACGGTGTGACAAGCACATTGTGATGCGAGATACACTTAGAATAGCGATATGATAATTGTTTGTAAATCTTGGATGTGTTCTGTGACATGCAGGATCGAGAAGGTGATAACTTAGTACGTCGAGCGAAGTCTGACAGGGTAGCCAGTGAGACAGAGGAAGATGGGCTTCCGGACACTGGAATAGCCATTTTATATTGCATGTGAGAAAGACAGAGGCTGTAATATTGGGTATAACTACGATTTCTGGTTAGCCTCCGCTCTTATGGGTTCAATTCACCATCAACTGCGGACAGCAGAGAGTCAAATCCCAACGGGCAATCTAACTATTTTTATAACCCAGTTAAAGGACCTATATTAGTACCATGATCTTATTACGTAATGACTACTCTCTTAGCAACGATCTTAATACTGAAGTATACTGAAGTATGCTGAATATGCTAGTTTATTTATAATTTGTTTTATATAATTGTCTTAAGTATCTGCTGCTGAGCCGTAAGGCATTTATCGGTCTTAGTTAAAGTTAGTATGAAAAAATGCCACAATCAAATCCTGAATACGTTCTCAATGCGGCTCATATTCTGGAACAATGGATACTTTGATTTGCCGTGCCAGATGTGTAGGTGATTTGTGGGCTGTTCGGGCCACTGCCGAGCAGGTCACCGAGCTTAGACAAGAACTTTTGCAACCTACTAGGAAAAGGCAATAAACAACAAATTAACGTAGAATTTCTAAGATACTAAAAGCATATCCTAAAAATGTTCGATACATCCGTTTTTCTATTTATACGTAGGAACCCAATCAGCGTCATCATTAAGCTTCCACTCTCCAATCCCCCATTCCGTAAGGAGTTTGTCGTTCCAATCATCAATAGCAGCCTCTATTAGTTCGCGATCCCACCAATACTCTGGACCCAAGTGTTGTCTGTCTTGTTTTCCCGGTCGTTTTTAGAATCTTGCGCTCTCTCTTGGGACTCCACACGTGCGAAATGAAGCCAGACCATCTCCCTAGGAGCACCCAGCTTGTGCCTATAAACCGTCCACAAGGCAGGGAATAGTTCGATACGCTTCAGAGATTGCCGGGGCATGTAGTCTCGAGAGTTATGTAGGTACATGCCAGCCAAGTCGTCTGACTGTAGCCATTGACGTTTGACGATGTTGGAGTCTGGAATGTCCTGATCAATGCATTTCGAGAGCCCAGCGAGAAACTTTTTGGACTGCCCTTCGACTCTGCTCGCAAGCTCCATAAGTTGAAGGTCATATATGTTGCCAAGCGACACATTCAGCTGACTAAATAAGAGCCTGGACATGTCGCGGATGTCAAACCCTACTTTTGGGATAGCCTTTGATTCAAGAATTAGGCGGAGAGAATTGCCATTATCGCTGACAGTGGACAGAACCGTGGCACCAAGACACCTCATATCGACCACATATAGTGTATTCTTTGGCGGCACTAGAACCTGTAAGTTGACTAGCTGGTCTTGGGCAACACCTGATGCATCAAGGTAGATCGAAGGTGGTTTGAGGGGAAGCCCTTCGAGATCTTGTAGCAGTCGTCTGAGCTCGTGGGTCGACCTAATATTCACGGTGGATCCGCCATTGTCCTGGGCTGAATAGTCGATGGAATGGGAGGAATGGCAATTCGTCATGGTGATGGTAGATAGAGACTCAATGGAAAAAATAGGTTTATCTATATCAGACGCCAGGCCGTGGCAAGTGGACCAAATTCGAAGACGTGGGTTATTATCTGTGGGCGCCCAATTTCCCCCTCAATGATCACCGGGCGAAGATGTTAAGCAGTAATTATAGTGGCGTTCAAAGTTACTTATATGGACCTGCAGCCGGCTAATCTGTAAAAACAACGGTTTTTGCATCATTGGCCAGCTTGGACAGTTGCAGGAACACTTGATGGAGGAAGAGAACAATTGTAGTGCATGTCCGTCTTTGGGCTCGTTGTAAACCCTGTTGAACGCTTGAAAGAGGCCAGCTTGATCGGCTGCAGTCACAAAACCCTGTCGCTAGGATAACAGGCTTCGACACATGTTGGTCCCAGCACAGAATTAATCGTGGGCAAGTGACCAGTCCCATGCAGCCACGTCTTAAACTTCTCGTTTTCACGGGAGCTGAAAAAACAAGCTGGCGGTGAGTCTCAGCAGGCGCATCGAGACAAAATATTTTGAAGCCCCCTTCGCGGCGAGCCAACGAGAAGATTATTTACTCAGACGCCAAGATATCGGAGCAAGAATTTATGGAAGCGGATGACGCAGAGTCATACGACTATACTGCAGGAGGCCCACCGTTTACCAGGCACTTGCATGGCGGTTTGGGGAATGGAACCAAACATCATTGAGAGAACGAAAAAGATGAAACACCTCTTCCCAACGGGGACATTTAAGCATATCTGTCTGGGTCACATCAGCCAATCTCAAGCTCTCAACAGCCAGACCTAGCTCAACCTCAATGATCACATGGCAATGGTCAACTCTCCCTACATCCTCCAGCTTACGCGCAAGAATCAGAGTCGCTATTGCATGCGCCTTCCAGCAATCGTCATCCATAACGACAAACGCACAAGGGTAGGTGGGCGACTCTTTTGGTGGTGACGCTTCAATGACTTCATGAAGATGATCAACAAATCGCTGAATGCAATCGTCCATATCTTTGAGCTTTTCATCAGGGCTCCCAAATTCAAAAATGAATGGCTTTGCCAGTCTTCCATTTGGCCAGTTCAAGGTCTTCGTTGCATAAGTTTCGGTCGCGAAGTCACAGGCTTGCTAAACATCTTGGTGTGAGACATCTTGCAGTCCATACACCAACACAATGCTGTTCTCGACAGCGTGCTGGTTCACTTTCTCGAAGAGGATGTGTGAAGTGGACGAGCCTTTCGCGGACAGATTTATTAGGACTTCGTTAAGGGCGAAGTGATATAAAGGATGAAGATTCCGCGTCTTTTCCACATTCATACATATAAAATATAAAAACCCTATGCGATTAAATAGAATAAACTCAGTCATACTCCGTACTTCAAACCAGTTGAAGCCCTGGCATCCTGACATAATTGACCTTGACAATAAGATGATTAAACCCATGGCCCCTGTCTACTCATCTTTGCAAACAAAACTGCAGCATCAGTTAGAATATTCTATGACCCGAAGAGTAAAAGATGCAAGTTAAGCGCTTACTCCTCTTATTAAAATCCACCTCTTCTAATGCCTTTACAGCACTGTTCATTGCAGCGTTTGCTGCAACGATGTGGCCCTTAAATAGCCTCTTTGTTTTGATAAGCAGATGGATATTTCTGTATATGTTCTAAATGCTTCTCAACAGCTGTGTTTAGGTACCATGTTAGTCTCATTTCTTCACATCAGGATCATACTTACGGAACCACAGCCTTGATCCATTTCTCTTGCAACGCATATACTTCCATCAGAACTTCCTCCGGTGCGCGGTTGTATTTGTTGTGGTATTCGGCCGTTCTCTGCTTAGCAGCATCTCTGCACTGATCTCGGGAGTAACTTGCGTTCTTGAATACTTCATATAGTATGATTATGGACGGTGAGTTCAATGCCTGCTTATACTCACCAGGGTTTCATCTGATTGGCCGAGGTGTCCTGCCCCGCTCTAGACGCGCGATATCACGAACAGTTCTGGTGTGATCTTGTTTATCTTGAACAACTTCCAACATCTACTTCCTTTTCCCAACTGAGAGCCAACAACCTTGACTAAGAATAAATCAACGGCGCGGAACTACTACTGGAGCCTAAGGAGAGGTGCGCGGCCCACCAGAACAGGAAAAGCTCAAGCAACCTTTACTGACATTTGGGAATGATAGAAGCCGTCCTACCACTTCTGCACTACTGACCTGCTGTTTCAAGAAAGTCCTGTAAGATGCAGAGATTAAAAAGGCTACTGCAGAGGAGACGTCTTAAGAAAAACGACCAGATACCTACTCCGATAGCAACGGGAACACCACCAATCACAACCAGTCCTCGGCCTCTCTGCCTCTCCACGCTTGAGGGACTTCCCTTTGAGATCCGTAGCGGTATACTACTTGCAATAGATACCATTACAGACCTATCTGCCTTGGTGCATGCATCGCCTACCTTTCATCAACAGTATATACTAGACAGAGCATCTTTGTTATGGAATTGCTCGCGACTCGAATTGGGCAACGTCTTGCTTGATGCCTACATTGCCTATCAATGTAATATGCCTGAGTTCCGTGTCAAGCGGTCTCGCCAAAAAGTATTGCTCTTCATTGAAGAATATAAAGCTCAGCGATTAGCCGTTACTGAAATAGTTTCGAAAACGCCAGAGGAACATGACACCATCCTTGATATCGCGACTTTTCACACTACTGTTGTCTGCCCACTAGTCAATCACTACGTCGCCTGGACGCGAGAAAATACGGAAGGTCTGTCATCGCCACAAGGAATTAGTAAGACAGAACGTAGGCGTATTTTCCGTGGTCTTTACCGCTCTCAAATATTCTACAACCTCTTTGGCCCGCCACGGGGCTCTCTGTCGTATGGGGGAAAGTTCAGGCCAACAGAAATGCTTGAGTTGTTCTTGAATGAATACACAGCCTGGGAGATTGAAGAGCTCCTATGCATCGACAGATTCATGCACGCTAAGTACCTCGGTGTTTTTTGGCAGATCCAATGGGATTTACATCCCGACAATCCGTCATTTGACCCGGTACGAACGGGTCCTCATATGCCTCCTGGTGCATTCCGGTTGATAAATGACTGTAAGCAACATTACTGTGTACTTGGAAGCGCATTGCTGACTCTCTAAAGCCCCTGCGGGCCATTACCATAATGGAATAATTTCACGAGGGCTACAGGTAGCATCTACCCTATTCGAAGCTCAAGACCATCTGAAGAAAGTCGAAGTAGTCGCTCAAGAGATCGTTTCAGTCGTTGACGATCTCCCTTTTGACAGCACCGCACCCCATCTCCAAGAAGACAGGCGGATGAACCATCATTCTGACTATGACTTGGCCCAGGATAACCGCGAGAGGATGAGCTTCAGTGGTGATGATGAAGAATCACCCCCCTTAGCTTGGGCAACCTTTTGGAAAGAGCGATATAGCAACCTATTCGGCGACTTTTTGCCAAGGTCTTTGCGTCAATGGGGATATATCATGTGGGATCGCAAGCGACTAGTCAACGCTGATGCTCTGGCTCTTATTGAACAGGAGTGGAGGACGTATTATAACAGGGTCAATGATGAAGGGGAGCCGGAAGATCCGAGAGACGACATCATGACTTATACCTAAAACATGGAAGATCATTGGAAAGCGACCCCACGTCTTGGGGTTGACGACCAATATCTTAGCAACCTCTGAGTTGAGTTGAAATATAAAATTCAACGTAGAGAATATGCTCTCTTATTATGTAATTATCAAGAGTATATAGTTTATAATAGTGATAAATTCCTCGTATTTATAAGATGTCTAGATACAATCTACACGCTTGAATCCCTCTTCCTTCAAGCTTGACTAGTTCTGGCTAGGTATGTAAGCCGTTTACCCCACCCTTCCAATATTTAGTGCATGAATAGCCTTAGACCACCGCCTTCGGCTCGGAGAATAAGTCATGAGGTATGCCTGGTGCCTAATCTGACCCCCGCCCTCCCAGTACAGTGCCATGACTCTTGGCATCTTGATATTCGGAATCTCTTTTTTTTATCGCTGGTGCATTCTGCTTTGATTCGTTTTGAATCGAACTCACTGTAAGGAGACATCTCAAACTCATGAAAGAGTAGGCTTTTCGCTCTCGCTTAAGTAAGTCTGGTGTCTTTTCCCCACAGCATAATTAACGACACCACCGCGACAAGCTAGACTAATTAACGCCATCGCTCGGTCATACCTCCGGTTGACCAAGTCCCCAATCATGGCCGACAAACGTCTTGAGGACATCGAGACCAGTAAGTCCCCATGATGAGAGTCTGGCGAGCACCTCTGTGGAAAGGCGCATGCAATATCAAAGAGCATATAGTTGACTTTATTCCACGCACGAAGCTCAGATTAAGTCCAACTACAATGAGATTACTGAAAGCTTTGATGCTATGGCCCTTGATAGTAATCTTCTGCGCGGAGTCTTTACATATGGCTTCGAGAATCCCTCTGCTGTCCAGCGGCTTGCTATCATGCCTATGATTAATGGTAATAACACCTTTCTGAATTCGTCAAGCCGACAAGGCGGCACAAGGGAACTAAGCGTGCTTCACGATGAATATAGTACTCACCGCGTTTCTCCGCAGGCTACGATGTTATCGCTCAGGCGCAGTCTGGCACCGGAAAAACCATCGCTTTCTCTATCGCCATTCTCCAGAGAATCAACCCCAGCGTGAGGGCATGTCAGGCTCTGGTCCTTGCACCGACGCGTGATCTAACGCAGCAAATTCATAAGGGCATAGTTGCCATCGGTGACTATATGGATAATCAGTCCCATGCCTGCAAGGGCCCGGCCAGAGAAGATATGACGGCGCTCGAGGATGGCCTGCAGGTCGTCATTGGAACCCCCGGCCGTATCCAGAACATGATCCAGCGTGGCGTCCTTCGCACCGACAACACGAAGATGCTTGTGCTCGACGAAGCCGACGAAGTGCTGGCCCGCGGTTTCGATGAGCAGATCCACGATATCATCTCGTCACTACCGCAGCCTGTTCAGGTTATTCTCGCCTCCGCTACTATGTCGCAAGATCTCCTCGCGATTAGTACCAAGTTTATGCGCGACCCCGTCCATATTGTTGTTAAGGGCGAGCCCCCCCTGGTGGGTATTAAGCAATTTTACATCGCTGTCGACAATGAGGACTTCAAGCTAGATGTGCTTTCCCAGATGTATAAGGCTATGGGAATCTTCCAAACCATTATCTTCTGCAGTACTCGCAGAAAGCTGGAGTGGCTTACTGATAAGCTTACCAGTCGCGACTTAACTATCTCCGCTATGCATGGTGATATGGATGCAATCCAGCGCTGTGGAATTATGGATGGCTTTCGCTCTGGCTCTTCTCGTATCCTTATCGCCACTGACCTCCTCGCCCGTGGCATTGACGTCCAACAGATATCGCTTGTTGTTAACTTCGACCTTCCGTCAGACCCCGAGAAGTATATATACCGCGTCGGAAGGGGTGGCAAATCCGGCAGGAAGGGCGTGACCATTAGTTTGGTTACCGCTAACGATATGTGCTCGTTGCGCGAAATTGAGCAGTTCTACAGCACTCAGTTTGAGGAGATGCCTGTGAACAAGGCCGGTGAGCTTACTCGTATCTACGATTATACGTGCTTCAATACTAATTTGTTGCAAAACTCTTTAAGATTCAGACGTACTCTATCGTACAGTTTCCTCTGAGGTTATCTGAGTCTACTAGCTGTGGTTGGGCAGTGGTAGGGCTGGCTGTATACTTAAAAGTTCTAATCTACCCTCTATTATAAACGTTTTACAAACAGTAGACTAAGCTTCCAACTGAGAATTTAACTGGAGACTTCGTCTAACAAGTTCTGTTCAGTACATCTATCAGACCCCGCAATACCTGCCCGTCAAGCGCACACGATCCGATATTATAAGGATCCCGAAACTCGCTGTATTAAACCACCTGCATCACAACTGTATTAGGCCATGATATAAGTTATGTGATTTCATCAGTTTAATTCACAGGAGTCCTTGATTGAACTGTTAATGATATACGAGGGTTATGAATGTAATGTTTGTTCAATCTCTGTCTTAAACTGTGAATGCCCTGTTGCAGCTACAGAGGTTTAGTGCCAAACGTCATTGCTCCGCGAAAATATGAATAGGCCACGAAGCCTCTCAGAGTCCAATGAATGGATCATCCGAAAGTGTACCCATAGCATAAGATTCGGCTTTGGTGAACCCCTCGATGTGCTCAACATTGAAAACGGACGCGATTTGGTTGTCTGTGAGATTTGGTATCTCGCCACCCAATGGATGCATGATACGCACCGACTGTGGATTATGGAGTCCTTGTCTCAGCCTTTGGAGAGCCTCCCGCCATAGACCTGTTCTAATATGTACCATAAACAGCGAAATGTGTGACTCACGGCCAAGAACTTCAGCCATCGCCTCGAGCTCCCCAGTGGTCACAGAGATCTCAGTCAGATGGATTGAGCTGAAGCTAGAGTCCAAAGACCATGTGAATCCAATGCCAATTGAAGTTGGAGCAGCGAGCACAGACTCAAGACCGAGGCTATACCAAAACTCGCCAAGATTTATATCAGCATGCATGATGCATCCAGCATTAAAGATTGCACCCAAATATTGATTGACAACGTCCGTCTCACTTGCTGTCCTGATAGTAATGTTCTCTCTTCGATCAGTTATCCATGGACCACATCCGCTTCTACATCGAGGCTGAAAGTTGAACTGCATAAGATCAAGGCTTTTGATAGCCTCCGATAATTTTTCTTTATCGTCTTTGCTAAGTTGCATTGCCATGTAGTCTGGTGCAGCTGATAAATGTATCGACAGGTGGTCAAGCACGAATGAGTCAACCGCGCCTAGAGTGACTGGGATCTCGATGAGTAATCTGATTGGAACTCCAGGCCAGATGCATTCATTTGGTTGAATCCAACGTGCTTCTTCCCATAGCATCGGTCGAGAAAAGACTTGAATTAAGATATCAGCTTGGGCGGAGATGTCTTGCTTGCCAACTGGATCGAACTTGCGCCCCAGATCATAGTTATTTTCGAGGACTCCATCGTGAAGCATGATATGCCGGAGGTTCGGAAGGTTCTTTAGGACTCCAGCCACTTTGATTGCAAAGGCGCCGTTGCCATGACAGAGCATTTGTGAGTTGTGTTTCTCCCTGTATATATTGTAAGCCCGGTAGAATATGATCTCTGGACAAGTTGCCTTTTGAAAGATGCATCCGTTGGAACATTTGGTTGAGTAGACAGGTTCATTATGATCCTTTTTGGTGTCATCAACACATCGATGTATCAACTCCTCAAAGGTGATGTAATTGGTTGAGCTGTTGCCAATTGACTCATCCATAATATGAACTCGTTGCTCCCACTCAGAACGAATAGCTGAGATGAAGTTGTCAAGACTTGCCGCAATCCATGCGTGGTAGAAATGTAGCCGTAAATTGATCTCATGTACACCTTCCGCAATTTGAGGATTGCGAAGCACTTGTTGAAACAGCTCAACACTTTCTGGGCGGCTGAAATCGAGACTGGCACAGCGGCGAACAGGGTAGTCATTACATAGCGAGCCAAACCTCCGACAGGTTAATCTCAGGTTAGAGATACTGGGTCTCTTTTGCTTTTGCTCTGTGCTTCTGCATAGCTCACAGATTGCAAGCAATATTTCGTTGGATAGCTTGAGCAGACTCGACGTGTTGTGAGGAAAGCCAGTCATTGTGCTTCACATATTAGTTGAAACAGCTGAATATTTTGACAGTTATCACTGGGGACTGTTGCTTGGTTTTATTAGAAATGGCTTGCCGCTTGTTCCGTAGCGGGGACATTCTCATACAAGACGGCCTGTCATTGGACAGAATCAGCAGTAGAAGTGGCTGAACCAGGGTCCCCTGTGATTGTCTAATTAAAGGTTATAGCTCGTAAGAAAGCTGCAGGATAATTACGGACCCGAACCACTGGCGGTACGGTCAATCTAGGGCCGAGACCGAAGAGCCGAAGCACCGCTCGAATTGTGGGTTCCCGGGCGCAAGCTACCCCGAGCTGAACCATTGGTCGTGTGGTCAACTCAAGACCGAGACCGAACAGCCGAAATGGATGCCCTACAGTAAACAATTGCATGATTCAGACTATGCCTCTCAGAGTCTATTGTTCGCTGCGGACATTAGGCTCTGATTATAACCAAGTTGAGCTATGCCGTGTCGGCATTGAGACGGTCCTGTTCAGGAACCGAGATGAGATAGCTGGAAGCAACGATTACGACCTCATGATATTGTCTGACTTCTGAGAGGAAAAACTGATTCCACTAGTGACTTGCCACGGCTTTAAAAGAGTCGATATTTCCAAGAAGAAATAAAGAAGATAATCTAACACGCTCATCTTCTATGGCTAATAGTACCTTATTCTTTACTTTACAATATCACGATGAAGTCTTCGGTTGCTGTTGGTCTTCTATTATCAGCCGCCCATGTCGGCTTTGGCTTTCCTCACAAGTCTCATCTGCCCAGTCTTTACGTGGACATAGCAACGCAGTCCACTCGTCCATATGTCATTGCTAAGAACGGTGGCGAGGCAGTCCGCGTCGGTAGTGAAGTTGACCGGTTCCTCGTGACGGGTAATTCTTCTGGTGGCGCATTCTCGTTCATCCCGGCAAACGGTCCCTACAACACAGCCCTCAATGTTGTGCCACATATGCATAAGAAGCATTATGAAAACTTCTATTACTCCAAGGGCCAGTCTCTGATGTGGGCCAAGTCCAATACCACCGAATCCAGCAACTTGGATAAGGAGGGTCGCATGTTCGCCCAGGGCGATTATACCGCCATACTTCCTAACACCGTTCACACCTTCGAGTTTGTCGATCCCGATACGGAATGGCTGGTAGTTTTCGTTCCAGATGGCACCCTCGAGGAACTTCTTGCCACCATCAAATATGGCGACTACCCCTCGACGATTGGCTCCGAGTATAACCCAGATCCAGCGATTCTGAACAAGACCGGAGGAAATCCTGCTGTCTTTGAGTCCTTGCTTGGCGCACCAGAAACCTTTGACAACTACCCCCAACTAGACTTCACCCCCAGGCGCGACTTTGTTGATGGGGTTGCGGGATCTGGCAATTGGCACAACGGCATCAATACTCTTGCAGGAAACTTAAAGACGCCCAACTTCATTGCCAACAGTTCAGGCCCCAAGTTCCTTAGCAAGGAGGACGGAGTCTTCAAAGTCATCATCATTCTTGTAACCGGCAATCAAACGGACGACCAATATACCATGGGGACCATCACTTTGAGCAAGCTACTTCCAAACCATCCAAATGAATGTTTAGAGAAGATAAAATCTGTGGTGCCACGTTTATCGATTGGCTGAAAAGTGCAAATGGTATGTTCTGGGTATCTGGAAAGCCAGGCTCTGGGAAGTAGAGGGTGCCGAACTTAAATAGCCAGTCAGCGTATGTCTTTCTGTCCAGTAGCTCGAAGTGCTCCACCATGTAGTCGCTAACCTCGTCGGAGTATATCACTTGACTTTTATTACTCTCACTGTAGTTTAGTATATAAAACGATTTATTTAAGAGTCTTGAGTATTTTCTGCTGATATTACTCCCACATGAGAGTACCCAGAATTGGTTTCTGTGGTAAGGTAACGAATGTTCTAGCAATACAGGAAAACCGTCTTGAGTGGGAAAGTCATATTTAAACCAGCGATTTTCAATTTTTAGGCTAAGGATCTTGACCGTAAGTACTGAGGTTATCTTGTCCAATTCTGAATATCTGAATATAGCGGCTATCTTTTTACATCACAAACGGATCGACAGATGCAGCTGCCGCTTAGTACTAAATTCATACATCAGGTCAATGCTAATAGCTCCAGGTGGGTGAATTATCCGTGACTCAATCAGCCTTATAATTCATCTTAATCTGCATACCCTAACCTGAACCTTGAATCGTCCCCTTGTGTACCAATCGTTCTCGGGTCATGTAAAGCCTAGATAGCCTTTACATCCTTCACGATGCTTTCTTATTAAGCAGTGAAACTGACCGCTGTAGCAGTAGCTGTAACAGCAGGCTGAGACTCAGTGGCCAACTCCTCTTCAGGCACAGGAATCTCCCGCCAGCTGCAACCAACCTCCTTCCAAGTTGAAAAATGGCAATCCCAGCCTCCACTGCAGCTAACGCCAACATCCGTGTCCATAACAAGACAGCGCTTGTAAGATTGGTGGCTGAACCGGAAGTGGCCTCGCTTGTTGGGCCAGTCCATACAGAACTCAGTCATGCCTGGAACAGAAGTACCTCGGCAACCTGCGCTGGCGTCGACGGCATAGGAAGCATAGTCGGTGATGAATTTGCCTTGTGAACTGTTGCACCCTCCAAAGAGACAGTCCGTACGGACTTCCAAGCGGTCGGCGACGGCAGTAGTGGCCATAGCCATGAGGAGGGCAGTGATGTCGAAACGCATGTTGATTGTAGTGGGAAGTTCGGACTTGGGAGTCAGGGAAATGAGATCAAAATTGTAGATATGAGGAGGTGGTAGTTTAAGCAGATGAGAATAGTTGTCAATGCCCTGCTGGACGATGTTTGAAGGGAGATACATCCACTTGCTTTTATACACGAAATTCCCTGCTAATCTTTTCTATCTATCTCGTGCATTTACTACAAACAGCCACTGTTACCTTGCATTTACTGTAAACGGTAAATGTTTTCCTGCGTCCGAAGGAAGAGGCGTAACACGGTACGAAATTCTTCATAGAACAGTCTCGACAGTTTTCACATACGGGTACTCCTGTACATCGCTAGGATTTACAGCAAGGGTACAGGTCTGAGTGCTACTTAACAATATCATAGATGTAACTCCAGAAGCAGAAGGGTACTAGGGAACAACATACTTAGATATACCTCTTAGCCTATTATGATTACAGAAGATATCACCTGCCTAGTATGAGATAGTAATGCTCAATAGTGTATTATTGCCTGCCGATCCAAGAATGAGATTTCAGCAACATAACAGGGGTTTCTTCTTAGGGTTCACGCTAACCTTAATTCGCATTCATGGTTGTGTTATTACACCGTGACCTACTGTACAAGAACGATTTAAATCGTATTTAGGTCTAGCTTACTCTACTCCTAGACTATTACTTCTCCGCTTAAAAGTCAGCATGTAACCCTAATCCTTCCACTCCACCTAAAGTACAAGATAATGGCCGTTTAGATAAGAGTCGTTTAGATAACGCGTTGCCACGTGCCCTTTTCACTTGGTGTAAAGTCTTCAGATATCTGCAAATAGTATATATTCATGCTGGACAGGGGTTGTGGTCGGCAGTAAAGAATAGATCAGTGATACTGACTGGCTGTATGCTGCGTTGAACTTGCGAGCGGCTTCGGAGGAGAAGGGGTACTAGTAGTCTGAAAGATATGGAAGGTAGTGGGAGAGAAGGTTGGTGGATCAGAAGGCGAGGGACAATTGAATTACCGATATTCTTCACACAATAAATCCCTATGTACATCTATAGGGCCCACACTGTTACTAGATTAACAAACGCATCTATCACAATTTTAATTCCATCCTCCGGAAGGTTATCATTGAACTCATGGCAATAAACTTTACTTCAGAAGTTAAACTCCCAACAATAGCTATACTAGTTTGAATCCAGAGCGACTTTTCGCGAAGCTTCAAGGCTTTGAAAATGCAGAACCTTATTGCCACGTAATTGTATCTATAGAAGAACTTTATATAGAAACAAGCGGAGATTCAACTATTCCTGAGGTTCAAAGGAATTAAAGGGACTTTATCCAGAAGTATTAAACTGCAAGGATCACACAGGGTCATGTCTGAAACTTTCAACGTTTAGACTAATTAATGATAGCTGAAAGAACAAAGCTACGGACTTGAACATTTGCGAAGATGTCATTTACAATTATCCGTTGGAGACATCATTTTATCCTGTTGGAGTGAAGGAACAAAACCAGAGGGGAAATAATTGAATGCGAGCGGATGCAACTGTGGCTAAGTCCTCGGCCTTAGTGTGGCAGTGCAGTCACCTGACTTTGCTGTCCCGTGGACCCAGACGTGATTGGTCACAGTTAATCCTGGATCATTAATACACATCTATTGTGTGCGGGATTGCGGGAAGTTCAAGGACATAAAGGGTACATATGCAATATACAATAACAAAATAAAATTAAATAACTCAGTCGCCTTCCATCTAGTAAATTTCGCAATCGCTATCGTAATGCACAGTATTAAATGCTGCAAAGGCCGTTCTGTTACTAGGTAGATGTAGGGTAGCATGTACGGAAATGATGTTCCCATCGTCACAGTTGTTTCCAAGATTTTGGATAAACTGCCTGTTGATGTTTCTGTCGGTGCACTTGAGCGGCGAAACGCCGACCCTTCTGTCTCTATCGACTTGGCTGGTGCAGACTTGAGCCTCAAGGAATTAAAAGCCGACCCTGCTGTCTATCGACTTGGCTGGTGCAGGCTTGATCCTGAAATAAAATAAATGGCTTTGTCTCTTATAATAATTTGCAGTTGTGGGTCTCTAGTAGAGGCAGGTTAGCTCTTGTATCTATATTAAATCGAGTGCTGTGAATATAAATTCGAAGGCAAGCGAGACAATCCTGCTGCCGCTATCACTATAGTGGAATTGGACTTCAAGTTTAAAAGGAGCTTAGTATGGTGTCTAAATATGTTGACAAAATGAGTGAAACTTCTTAATGCATGCCCTGAAGTTAGTACCGCTGCAGATTATGTCAGCCTTCCCAAGGGGGTCACAGAAATGCCTTGAAAAAAGAAGGATAACTACTCGTTACGAGGGAATTATCCGGTCATGTGTATACGGAACTTACAGACCGGTTTGTATTTAGCCTATAAATAACTTGCCATATCTTCGTTGGGAATCAACTTGCTAGCTCAAGTATTTCTAGCTGGATATCTCGTAGAAGTCTAGAACCCCTTATAACAGTTGTCTAAAAGATCTATTGTCATCAATATATATTGTCTCAGCTGGCTGTTCTCTTGTCAGCATCTGTCCGACCACCCTGAGTTTCATGTATCACCTTCACTAAACAAGGATATATCTATCTATCAATGCGTCATGAAACGGCCCACATATGTGAACGGGAGCATCTCCCCAGGATCTTTTGCTCGTAAAGTAGGGTACAAGAATGTTGGTGTGGACCACGTGAAAAATACACACAGCCAGATAAATCCAACTGTTCTTCGCACCTCTGACGAGACAGGGATGTGAACTGTGGCAGCTTGTATCGCATCTTCAAACATAATCGCCACTGGCTGTAAGAGAAAAAATGTCTCAATCTCATACCATTCTCCAGCGTCAAGACGATAGAAATAATGGAGGCAGCGGTGCATAAGTGCCGAAGTAAAAAATGTCAATGTCAGGCGCAGATATCGTGATAATAACGTACCCCGTCGAAGTCGAAGGACTTTGTCCGGTATAAAATCTCCCCAACTAATCAAAGCCTTGCGGAAGAGGCGATGCCAAAAAGTCCTGGGTGCCATTCAGTATACATCGGTCACAAGTCAGTCTTTGGAGAAATTGTATCACTTACCCCCAGAGGGTACGGATAGTAGACCAAGAGCTAATCGGCCCGTTGAGATATGGCCAGTCCTTGGGCTTACTCAAGCCAACCAAGACAGACACGGCAGCCACAAATGCATGGCCCAGTCGTACTGAGACATAAGCAGTAACCCAATTTCCAATCGTACTGGAAATGCGAAACACCACATCTTCCCTGGTCAAGGTTGAGAGTTTGAACAGTGACTGCTTTTCTCTCGTGATCAAATGCTCTTCTGGACGCGGCGCAAGTAATATGGCATCTAGAATGAGATACATAGCCACACATTCAATAATCTTTGCAGTAACGAAGCGAAGAGAGCTTGACGAGACCCGTTGCTGCATTGGAATTTCTCCTCGAAGTCCAACCCGTCGCAGGCTAAAATACAGTCCCACGGCACGAAGAAAAAGGCTGGCAGGGCGTAAGCGGCGGCCTGATTGCTTCTCCATTGTCGTGAGGATATCGTCAGCATCGTAGCGCGAGAGAAGAATCTGTTCAGCAGCATTGGCATAGAGTCCCCAGCTAAATAAAGAGATGCCAGTTGTTTGGGCCTGAGACAGGGACGATTGTAAAAGGGAAGTGTAGAAAGAATACTGCAAACAGCTCAGTGCCACGGCCGCACTCATCCGGCTGAGGACAGCACCTCTCGGGATGAAGATGAGAGTGCCTGCAAAAACAGACAGGATGATACAGGCGAGAATCAGGATTTGAGAAATCGAGGATTCATTTGAATAGTCCATCTGGATGAGGGAAACGTGTCAATAGACGCTGCTCAGAATGTGTAAGATTCTTGAAGGCTGCTGTAAATTGGAGGTTGGGAAAAATAAGAAAAGAGATAATTAGCAGGGTGCATGATGCATGCGCGGATGGCTCGGCGTATAAATGAAATTAAACACGGCAATTGAAATTTGAGTTTCGACATATACAGGGATAGTGTCTCGGCACTGATATGGTTAAAAACGTCTCCTTTAATAACCGTCCATACACCCCCTGTCGGCTAAGCATATTCTTCATCCATTGGCTATTCCTCTGACTGATTCTCACTGCGTTTAAGAGGTACAAGAAGAGATTTATCGAAGGAAGCATTTTACTATTTGTTTTATTTGCCTCATCAGCTTCTGCACAGTCTGTAGGGTTTTCAATAGCTAAGTTTATTAATATTACTAAATAGAAGGGATAATAGGTTTACTTTCTTAATATTAGTAATACTGTCTAGGAATTGCAACTAGGTAATAATGCAGTCTCTTAATAGTTTCAATTACCTGGGAAAATAAAAAAATAAATATACCAGCGACTTGGCTCAATTAGCTAAGCACTTATGTCAAGCTTCAACCCGTCTTCCTTGTCTCCAGTATAGCCAACCTTGCGCATCCACTCCTCAACACTCTTGACACGGTCTGGAACAATCCTATCCATAAAGGCAAAGTCTCTTTGAATAAGTCCCGTGTTGGTGTTTGGACTCGCTTTATAAAGATTCCACCAGTGGCTGAAATTCTCCCCGTATGTCATGGTTAGTGCGTTGTCGTCATTGACCGACTTATATCCCATCTTCGTGTTTTCGCCATTGGGTAGATTCTTCCAGGCTGCAGAGTTCCAAGTTTCATTGGGAATGCTAACAAATTTGGACGGCCTTCCTGTCACTGCCTTGTAAGCTTTGGCAACTTGCTCGCCAGTTGCTTGTACGGTAGCAATGCCAAAGTCAAGCGATGATGATTCATCAGGGTTCTTCAGGGCCCAGTCAACGTATTTGCCAAAGTCGTCAACGTGAATGAGTGGCATTGATCCGTCGTCAAGAGGGAAACGGAAGACCCATGACCCGTCCTCGTTGGAAGGGTTCAAATGTGAACTGAGGAGTTCTATGTACGGACCCGACCTGATGATGGTCCAGCGCATGTTTGTATATTTCTGCGCGGAGATCCAAGCTAAGAAATATTTCAGTATTGGAAATAAGGCTTGCAAAATAAGGCTGGGGAAGACATGTGTTGACGAACCTTGGACTCTGCCTTTTCCTTCGTAGTGACCACAGTAAAGATCGGGGTCATATTTCGACTTGGGACCCACGGAATTCAGACCATTGTAGATGTAGTGTTTGACTCCAGCCCTAACAGAGAGTTCAAATAGTCGCATGCCCCAGTAGATCTCAGCCTGTTCGCCGAGCGCGAGGCCGTCCGTGTTTACCAGGACATAGTCTGCACCCGATGCAGCGGACAGAAACGCATCAGTATCATAGCCGCTTATGGCGTTGCTGACAGCAAGTTTGACATTGGGCAATTCAGCAAGCTTAACAGCCTGAGATGATGATGCACTGCGTGTGAAAGCTGTGATTTTGTACTGCCCAGTGGTGGAAAGGTAGGGAATGATAGCGCTTCCCTGACGTCCGGTGGCTCCGACCACTAGAATAGTCTTCATTTTCGCGATGAACAAAATGGTTGTTTCAGTGTAGTTTGAGATGTTAATGGTTAGAGTCTTGGTCTGGATATAATGGCACGCAACTCCATCTAATATACACAGTACTATCTAGGGTTGTGTCTTCTTTGTAAGCCATGAGAGAAAGGCACATTAGTTCTTTCCCTTATAAATCATCTATTGCGAAGCACTGCAGATCACGCAAGTTAAGAAACCTTGGTGGATGTATTGTTAGCACTTGAATAACCTTTCCAGCGACGTCTTGCTGACAAAAAGTCAAGAGGTGGCACTTTTATCTACTAATTCCATATTTTTAGCGCATAGTACACTTATGGTTTTGCGTGGCGGGTAAGTTACATACACTATCCACTTAAACAGAAGTGGCGCAAGATGTCCGCAATGACCGCAATGCCAGCAGTGTCCGTAATGTCCGCCAATATGGCAGCTTATTCACAATTCCCCGCAACTCCCAGGCTTAGTTCCTCTATCGTTGGTTATGCACCATGTCACCATCATTGGAACCGCCAGATCGAGCTCGTGCCTCCTGCTTTCACTGCCGTAACAGCAAGCGTCGTTGCGACAGGATATTGCCCTCGTGTCAGCTATGCCGTCGCAAAGCCTTGAATTGCCACTATCCTCGACGTCGAGGTCAAACCTCGGACTCTCGCCATGATTCTGTCGGGATCCATGGCCCTCTCGGATCTACGACCAGTTTAATCACATCCTACCATGATGATTTGTCTGAACCAGCAATAGAACTCGTCACTGCCACGGCTATCCGTTATCTTGCACCCGATCTATTTCGCGACCTTCGTCTGCAAGTTCCACCCTTGAATAGGGATCTCCCCAGGGAGTGGCCATGCACCTAGGGAATAGGCAGCAGATACAGGACACAACTACTACCTTTCTATGGTTGACACGATCATGGATGCCTGTCGTAAATGGCAAGCGTCATCTGGCAGTTATTTTGAACCCACTGGAAGTTGCAATGCGCCGCCCAACAGCTCTTTTGGCCTTGTGCATGAAGTTGTATTGCCTATCGAGAGACGACGGTAATGAAAAGCGTTTACTCTATTTACTCGTCAAGCGATTCTACTCTGAGGTAGAGAGAACGGAGGATGCATGCCTTGAAGTCATGCAGTCTGCGATCTTTATTGCTATCTTTGAACTAGGAGAGGCAATTTATCCGGCTGCCTATTTGTCTGTTGGGGCACTTGCAAGATATGGTATGGCTATGGGAATCGACAAGATTAACAAGGATGCGCTAGGGAATAACGTCGGTGTGGCTGTCGGAGAACCGTGGACAAACATTGAAGAAATGAGGAGGGTATGGTGGGCAACAATAATCTTAGACCGGTACGTCTTCTTTCTCTTACGATACAAGATATTAGCTAAGTTGGTCGCGCACCATCGAAATTTTCTCAACTTCTCTCGCCCGAATCGAAACCTAAGCACCGCTGATCCATCATCCGAAGACTTTCTCCCTGTTGACGATGAAAGTTTCATAACGAGATCTCTAGACCACAAGATGCAACCTGTATATCTATGGGTTTTAGCTTCCAAGTGGGAGCGCTTGCAAGGCTGTGCCAAGCCACCCACTTGGTCAGCAAGGTCCTGGTACTATGCCAGAGCGGTAACGAGACTTCAACAACGTATCTGCATGATGAGGCAGTTCAGCTATGTCGTACGCTTGAAGCACTGGTCCGTGTTAATGAGCTCGAGGTTACAGCTCAGAGACTAGCGTTTTGCACTCAGAGCACTGTTTCATATATGTAAGTGATGATGTCATTGCAATACTTGGACACGGACGTTAACCCTGAGCAGTGGTATCTTACTTCTGCAGCAGCATCACTGGCATCAATCAAACCATCAAGAAGGACACAGTTCGACGTACCACATCTTTCCCGAGACGCTGTCTGTCCTTGACACTCTAGACCGTATATCAACGGCGCTACAACAAGATGGCCGCGATGCATTGCAGCGTCTTGAGACCGGATGGTGTACTGCCTTCTTTGTAGAGTTAGTATATCAATCCATGCTAGTCTTCACTAAGTTAGGTCGATGGCTCCCACCTCAAACTCAAGGCAAGAAGGAGTCGCTGAGGTGGTTATTGTCACACTTGAGGAAACGTTGGCCACTTATGTGTAAATCCTTTTCCAGATCACGCACTTGATATAGAGAGACTAATCAGGGGTAGCTGTATATGAACGTATCTTGGAAACTAGGGAGATGATGCTAGCAGCAGAAGCCGCGTTAACATGATATTTGAAAGGTAGTCCTAGAAATATCATAAGTCTTGTTGAGAGTAGTCCCACAGTTTGTCCTTTATTAAACAATTTTGATTCGCATAGCAGATAGCAAAGCGAATTGCTGAGCCATGTTATATTTTCTCTTGTCAGATGATAGACCCAGTAGCCTAACAGCCCCGTCCGTAATAAGCACAACACCAGACATGCGAAAATGGAGCGGAGAAGTGGGATGTCGAATTAGAGAGGCAGGACTATTAATATAAGTATTAATACTGAGGACTATTTATATTATAATAGAGAGAATCCTTTTACAACAGGGAGTAATCTATTCTTCCTAAAGAAGCAATATTATATTTTTTATAATATAGTGATAGAGGTAGATACATTCAATCTAGACTATTAGCGACCAGAGATTTTAATTTAGCTTAATAGAGGTTATTATACCTTTAAATAATAAAATTCATACTCGCGAGGAGGAAATAGTAATAAAACCTCTTAACTTAATGGGTTTATACATCCTAGCAGACAGATGGCCAGGACACACGTCGCACGCGCGTCGATGCAGTAAACTTCCACTCCCGTGATAGGAAATGTCTTGACGGGCGAAGACCGACTCGATCGGTGAATTATACTCGAGTCGCTAGGTGGAAAACATACTCCGTTTCTGTCAAGTAACGATCGGGGTGAGGAATTCGAGAGAGCCTTGTTTAAAGTGACGTTACGTCTCGGTCATTGAGTCAGTTTTGGATATATTCAAAGGTTGTCATTTCTTCTTTCGTGTATAATCGGATGGTGGTTGTGTCGAGGTTCTTCAGCCGAGACCACGTTTTAACGAAGTGCACATCATTGAGACTGGAGTTGGTGGGAAACGAGGTCGACTCAGGACCCTTATGCCAGTCGCCCAGCCACTCGTTGATCGCCCAAGTCTGAGAGCCATTACCTGGTGATTGGCCAGAGTGGTTTCTTCATTGGATAGTCATTCATGTGGAAATGATAAAGACTTCAAAGGGCCCATAATTAGCTGAAGCACAATTGTTATCTAAAAACACACTGTTATGCGCTGTCGTCGTAGGGTATGAGTTTTGCTATGCATGCAGCCGGCTGAAGGTACATGCGCTCTTTCTCTCCTTCTGAGTTGCTTATGTCTCGTGGTATGAGGCTTGAGATTTGTGAGAGATGATGAATCAGCGACAGCAAGTGCAAATTGAAGACCGGAGAGCGACCAAATAGGTAGATCATGCGAGGCCCGACACGTCAGCAAAGCTGACCATGAGGCTGAGCCTTTGCTTGGCTTCTCTTTTGTCTCGGCCACGTCAGCTGGACATGGAAGAAATGTAACAGGACAACTGTTAGTTAGATCCTATAATTACATAAGCCACCAAGCGTATTAATAACGCAGCTGTTATGCCACCAAGCGTATTGACTGCAGCTCTTAAGGTTTGGATTCGTCATGTAAAGCATTGTATTACCACTGCTAGAACCAGTAGTATTCCCATTCAGCCTCGGATCCTGCCTCTCCTTGTAGGATTCCTACACTCAGACCCATGGCTAGCTATGTCCGCACTAGGCACTGAATAGACCAGCATCCCTATTAGCCCAGTGCTGACACATACACGTATATAAAAGGGATTCGCAGTAAGGTAGAACGAGCCTCGTGATGCATTTATTCACCACGTTCTCAACTCTGCTTTATCAAAACGACCTTGAAGGGCCCTTGTCACCTTGAAATTTGTCTTTTTCTTCTTCTAAAACTCTTCCATCATGCTTTCCAAGAGTCTGGTTTCTGCCTTTGCCTTGAGTGCAAGCGCCGAGCTGATCGTCGGCCTCGGTTCTTCATATGCCGATGGACCTGGTCTTTCGCAGCGAATTGGCGATCTCTTAGGCCAGAAACTCTCGGACCACGACGGTCAAGAGTGGACCTTCACCAACCACGCTGTCAGTGGTAGCGTCCTGGAGGACATCGTGGGAAATCAGTCTCCAGAGCTTGACGGTTCCAACCCAAGAATTGCATACATTGTCTCTGGTGGCAACGATCTCTCCTATGCCACTTGCTTGGGCAACCCTAGTGATAGCGCATGCCAGAATTCCATCTCCGAGGATGAATGGAAACAGCGTTACAGAGACGTCCTCGATTCCGTTATCGAGCATACAGCTGGAGATCCAGACCTGACTGTCTTCTGCGTGACATACATCAGGGCTCTTGGTGCAGACACCGTCTGCCCAAGCAACGACTGCCCGATGGAACCAGAAGAGAAGGAGCAGAACGAAAATCTTTACAACCGGGTTGTTGACTACACTGTCAGGGCGATCGATGAGTGGAAGGCCACAGCAGATAACGGACAGTACGATGTGCGCCTGATTCCCATGCGCCAGTATAGTGAGCAGCACTATGTTGGCACCGCTGAGCCGTGGATCAACGGAGCGCAGGTCCTGGAGGGTGCAGGGGGTGTTACCTGGCACCCTAACGATGCAGGAGCAAACGCAGTTGCTGAATTCCTTTTCCAGAGCTTCATCAACTAGTTTCGTATTGAATCTATAAAGACCTGTAATTTCAATAGTAAATTAATTTATTAACCCTGTAAAATTTATTTATTCCTCTTAATCTACTAAATTCGTAGCTATAAAGAACTTACTACCTACCTTGGATTAAGGTATATTCTGTTACAGTGTATTTAAGAGTGTAACAGCGCGTAGTATGAGAAGGTAATTGCATAGAAGAAGGGTTATAAATAGGAAAATGAATTGGTGGGTGATAGGTTTAATTACCCCTGCTTCTATCAGCAGCGTACTTTGTAGTGATTCAGGTGGGCCGCCTGTTGTAAGTGTGAGCACAGCCTGAGCCCTGGCTGAGCTAACATCCATAAAGCGGCGATACTTTTTCGTCGATATTCGCATGACAAAACAAACTGCCACGGAAGATACAGCAAAGTACGCTACCGCCCTGCACCTCCAAGAGGGAGTCCTCACTGTTGAGGTTGACCAATATGAGACAGCCCAACTCATCGACGGCGACCTCATTTTTCTACCGCAAGGAACAACGTTTCGGTATTTTGCTTCCGCCCCAGAGACAAAATTTCTGTATGTGGTTGGTGGACCCCATGGATTGGATTACGAGCTGCTTCAAAACAGCAAACCGTGGGAGTTTGCGAGCTATCCTCAATATCGCTCGGGGTGTCTCGCCTTGTCCGATTATCTCCAAATGGTCCGTGTCAAACTCGAATGGATCTCGCTCAGTGGCTCGTGTGCAGTGATGTTTTCCTGGACTTCGTCGCATATGAAGAATCTTTGATCCGCTCACTTGTCTGATCCACTCGTTTGTCATGTACATTATAGTAAGGGATATCGCTTAATGTGCAGTTGATAGTTTACATCTTACCCTTCCGCGTCGTGGTAAGAGGCATACTACGACATATGCTCCAGAGTATAGAACAACTTCCAGTGGCTATCCTGGGTTTAACGTGAGACTAAGGTGAGAGACCAGTAGCTTTCTTGAAATCTTGAAGCCAGTCAGGGTTATCAGCCGGTGTTTGATTCCATGGGTCATCACTGACACAGTTAGCAAGTGGTAAGATAACCCTAGGGGCGATAATTGAGTTCCACCTACTTATCGTACATGATCCACCTTGCCTGGTACTGAAGTTCTTCATCCGTAGGCACATGAGTATTCGGATTAAGAGGAGACATGGCTCTCGTTACAAATCGAGACAGCTCTCTAGTCAGCTCTCTGTACACATTGGTATCGTTGAGAGAGACAGCTCTGGGGCCCATATCGACATTCGGTCCGGACCCATCGGTCGGTAAGAAGATTTCGGGTGTTTTAAAAGCAGTAGAGTCGGTATTTTCATCCAAGACCCAGGTATCTTGCTCGGCCGGACTTTTTGTGAGGGGAGAATCCAAGCCATGCCACGCCCCAGGCGCCTCGCTTCCATCGGTGTGCCACAGGGTTTTGGCAGAATCCAGGTTGGCGCGGGTACAAAATGGCACCAACCAATGTGTTGAGCTATAGATCAAATCGAATAACAGGTTGATAAAGATTGGTGAAGAGTTTGGCATTTGGTTGACGATGTTGTTTGCCTCGCGTTGGAGCTCCTCATACCCTACCTCGAAGTTGAGCAGCTGTTGTATATCAACGTGCTGGCGCAAGGGTCCCTCCAGTTTACAATCTTCAAAGATATCCTCTTTTCCATATATCTTCAACTGAGTCAATCGGGACTTAGCAGCATCCCTCATAGGACGAATTCGAGCTTCCTTGGTGACTTCTTCTGACGACATAAGTAGGTCGCGTAACCATGACGGCTTAGGCACGGTAGACTGCCGATATAGAATTTCAGCTCCGAAAATAATGCAACAAGCCTCATACTGCAGTGCCTTGTTCGATGGTATTCCGTGCTTGGCCTCAACCTGGCAGGTAACGAAGTAGTCCAGCTCTAGCTGGATTAATTCAAAGGCGCTGGTCGGACTGTAAGGCGCTCCCTGCTGTGTGGTAAATGGCAAAGGCGAATTACGTTCGTAGTGGATAAGATCTGGAAGATTAATAGGGTGCTCTAAGCAACGCTAATGTAAGTGGAGTAGTACTTACACGGAGGCATAGCATTCTCAACCATATCCAGCACAGGGGCTTCAAATCCCCAGCCACCTCTCCAATCAGCCATTGTCTTTCCATCTTTAAAGTGATCAGCTAAGTGATCCACTCGTTCAGACCAAGTGCTGATATGAAGGTTGCAAATCCCGCACTGAGATCGTATCTCTCCGCTTTTGTCAAACTTCCAGTTCTCCATTGGCCACTTCCTGAACTGGGCATCATGCACGAGCCGTAAGTGTTGTATAAGATGATCCTTTCGGTAGAACGCTCGCTCTTCCTTCTGACGTTCTTGACAGGAAGTGTAGTTATGGGAATCGAGATGGCATTCATTCGGACCGACGAGCCCACAATAGACGCATACCGATTCCGCATTGCCGTCTATAGTGGTAGGGCCATCTGGCGAGCACTGCCACTGCTCTAGTGACAAGTGTAGTGACTTTTCGTGTCGTTGCCAGTTGTGCTTTGTTTTAAATGTTTCCGTGCAGAAGGTACACTGAAAAGGTTGGCAAGCTTGGAGCAGAGTTCGAGGGCCCCTACTTCCAGCTGGGGTACCGGCTCGCTTCCTTCGTTTCCGAATTTTCCTGACCAAACTAATAGATTTGTACGAGCCTTGTGAAGTGTAGGAGTAAATAGAGTTGTGAGAATCTTGGCTTGAATCCGATGTGCCCGTGCTAGCGATAGAGCAAGCATTGTCTTGGAAGTGTGAAGGATGATTGTCCGTCGAGTAAATGCTGCTCAAGTCGCCTAGATCTGTTCCCAGGTTTGATACAGCACGTGTGATGGCAGCAACATTGGCGGGTTCGTTTTCGGGTGGGGAATTCTGCCACCTCTGTAGAGGACTCATATCTGCGACGATCGGGGTAGGTGGGCGCTGACGGCATATATCAGCAGGGTGCGTTGTTGAGGATCTTCCGTCGTGTTCTGGGGGTTTGCTCAATTGGAACTTTTTCCGTCGACGGGCGTTAGAGAACCAGTTCAGAATTTGTTGTTTACTAAGCTTCGACAAGTTTTGTAACCTTTCGATATCTGCAACCGTTGGATAGGGACGGTTAGTATGGTTCATGAGCCAATTGTTTAGCACTCTGACTGAGTCCGAAGAAAACCGAGTTTTGACCTTAGGCGGCGTCTGTGCGTCAGGAGCGACCAAGCCAGGTTGGTCTCGTAGACGTTCTTTGACGCTTCCCAACCCGTACGGCAGAGGTTCAGGCAGCTGTCCATTGTTCCGGTACAAGGTTTGTGGATCATCAGAACCCTGTGGTCTGCCATGCTCGACTGGATGTGGCTGGGTCTCGGCTTCCGCATCTGAGAGGTCGACATTCAGTCCCCAATCGATGTCGTTAAAGATCAAGCCGATGCCATCGGTCAATCCGCTATCACCGAAAGCCAAGTCTGCGTCTTCGAAATTCAAGTCGGTGTCGTTCCAGGCATCATTTGTGTCATGGGAAGTGGGAGCTAGGGGCATGTTGTCGGATAGATCCCGCTCAAGCTCCATCTCGATGACTTATATTGGTCGAGGCCGTAAGCAAATAGAACCGACTCATGAGGGAGATCACGTATCTTTGCCAGGAGGAAATGGAGGCAACCAGATCATGTGGGGTACCGGACTTTCTGAGTAATCAAGTGATGAGGACCCACAATAATCATGTCGAGCTTCGCCTTACCGTGCTCTAGGGCGGTTTCGCCACGCCCGTCACGACATGGCACATTTAACGGGTCGGCATGCGAGTCGTCAAAGTGTTGTGAAATGGGTATCTGTTTGACTCATGCAAGATAAGCCAATCAAGCAAGCTTGTAAGTATTATAGGTTAATTCTTATACTGTTAAACACCTAAAATAGCCTAGAGTAACTTCCTTTTCTTTAAATTCAATTCTAGGCAATATAGTTAGATAGTATGATACTAAGGTAAAATAAGATACAAAAACCTGCCGTTTACTTATAAACTACATCAGCATAGAGTTATCTGTCTTATTGCACCATATAAGTGTCTCACCTAGAAATGTTGTATTACTTAGTATATAGAACGTCCTTAGTTGTAGACAATTAGTGAGATATCACGTCTTGGTACTTCATTACTAGTAAGCTGGCCAACTACAATCAGTGAGAGTTATATTTAATCAGTACTGCTTGTTGAGAGGTCTTAACTTCGTCGGCCTTGCCTCAACCACGCCATCTGCCTATCTGCTTCTAGCGCGCCAGTATTAGGCTCAAGTAGGGAGCCCTAGTTTGACTTAGTGGTTTGCTCTCTGTGCAGCGATGAGGAACAATGTACTGAGAGACATAGAAACCCCAGCAAAAACCTGGGCGCCCAGATACCTTCCACCTAAGGCACTAATCAGAGTTCCACCAAGTGGGGGACCTATCAAGCTAGAAAAACTAACTATGGTAAAAATCATACCAATTCGGATGCCAAGTTTCTGAGGGTCAGTTGTAAGGGAAGTAAGAGCAGCAGGGAACAGACTTTGAACACCGCCAGAACAGATTCCGCATGCAACTGCCCAGGAGTATATTCCTGCGTTACTTTTAACAGCAATCCATGCAAGTAACACAGTAGCTGTGGCACCAGCTACAGGTATGAAGACGTATATCGTTCCAAACCGATCCGCAGCGTAGTTAGAACCCAGACGACCAACTACGCTGACGCCGTTAAGTATCAAGAGCAAGTTAAGGGAGTCCTCATAAGACAGTGGCGGTGTTAAAACGGTACGAGAATAAGAAGCAAGAAAGAAAAACGAGAAGTATAAGCTAAGCAAAGACTAATGACAGTTAGTAAGGCACAAGGAAATAATAAGTGCATCAACGTTGTCCTTTAAGACTCCAGAAGTATAGCCGTTTTATGGGCCAGTGGCTCACTTACAAAGAAGGAAGCGGCGGCGTAGAAATTATAACTTGTGTTTCGAAAAGCCGACCAGTCAATCAACTCGGAGTGTTTCTGTTTTGGCATCCTCGGACGTAGATAGAGGTTCGAGACTGCGAGCAGAGCGAATTGGACCAAGGCGATCGCACGCATTGTCCACGGATATCCGATGGATGGCAAAAGTTGACGCGCCATCCCTGAATAAACTAACCCCCCCGAGGCTGAGCCGCATGCAGCAACTCCAATTGCTATTGCACGTCTCTTATCGAAATATGAGGACATAACAGTGAGCATGGGGCAAAATAGGCATCCATTACCAACACCCACAGCAATGCCAAGCGTGACGAAATGTTCCTCGAATCGATGACAAAATGAGGATGCAAAAATGCCAACAACAGTCGCAAGTGATCCTACAAAGAACACTTTTCTAAAGTGTCCAACATCTGTGAGACGCCCTGTGATTGTGCCGAGGAAGAAAAGTAAAAATGTTTGCGTAGAGCCAATCCATGCAATCGTTGACGGCGAACGACGTAATTCGTCAGTGAAATAGGTTTGGAACGCTCCAAACGAGTTTGTAAAACCCCAAGTATTCATGACAACGAAGTGAGAACACAGAACCACTACCACATGCTTAACTAATTATCCATAACACCAAGAAGCGAGAACATACCTATAATACTTGTATGCCATTCCTCACGACGCGGCTCACAGGGCTCGCCTTCCTCAACCATGTCCTCGGTCGGAGAAGCGACCTGACCTTGAGGTCTGAGCTCAGTGGGCTTAGGCATAGTAGGAGACGGTTATCATAGAAACGAAAAAGGCAAAAACCGCAATATGTTTCAATAAGCGATATAGCTCGTGCTACGAGAATAAAAAACATTTATGAGAGTTAGTTATAAGTGAACGCTCGCTAATTAGGTAATACAAATTCGTGTCATGTCAAACGTAGGGAGCGCGCTAAGTACATGCTAGGTTATTCCGCTCCACCTCGTTTTCATTTAGACGTCCAATGGCGTAATAGCGCGTAGCAGTGCAGTAGGGAGCACACTAAATACCTGGTCATTCCACTCCACCTCGTTATCTTTTAGACGTTAGACGCTGTTACGAGATATCATTGAGGCGTCTTGTCGAGAGTAGGGAGCGCGCTAAATACACGGCAGGTCATTCCGCTCCATCTGCTTATCTTTCGGTTTCAGCCAGCGAGAGTAGTATAACTACTCTGTATCGCCGATAGCATAAGTACCAAGTTCTCTTTCTAACTACACTCAAGAAAAGTGTGCATCGTACAAAAACGCATCAAAAAAGAAATTCTCGCCATGGCATACTCCTTTATTCATATCGACCGCTGTGCAGCTGATCTTTCATCCATGGCTGCAAAATACAAAACTTTACGGCTTGAAGCCTTACGACAATCTCCAACCGCATTTTCATCAACGTTGGAAACAGAATCGCAATTTGACAACGACGTCTGGGTCTCTCGCCTCCGTGACCCAGAGAAGGAGACGTTCATCTGCGTATTCGAGGGGAGCCAATCATCGGAATGGGTAGCACAAGTAACCCTACGAGGCCCCTTGTCGGACGAAGAATTTACACTTCCATCCGAATCAGGTCAGTCCTCTCCAGCTCGCGACGGGCTGGAGGAGAAGTGGCAAATGCTGAGTCTTTATTCTCTACCTAGCCATAGAGGAAAGGGACTCGCAGCAAAGCTCTGCCAAGAAGCATTTCAGTTCTTAGAGTCCCAACATGGAACCAAAGCTCCCCATGTCCTTGTTCGTATAATGGTAAAGCCAGAGAATACGGCAACCATTCGGCTATACAAGAGGCTTGGTTTTAAGCTTACTGGGCATTGCACTCTCGAGGAAGCGTTGAGAGCAAATGGGGATAGCAAGTTGATTCCTGAAGGGGAACTGGAGGACAAGTACACTACTCGGTCAGGGGTTATTATGGCAGTGCAACTGTGCAGGGATATATAAGTTAGATGGCTAGAGGACTACTTAAATATATTAACAGTTTTAATATAAGAGAAAAATTAATATAAGTATAATATATATAATAAGTAAGTGTTGCAGATAAGTAAGTATTATAAAAATGCCTTACCTTATATTATTACTATCTACTTAGATAACTCTTCATTAATAGGTACATTAAAGCTTAATAATAAAGGTCAATCAAGGGGCCATTACTAAACTGCAGTGATGATGAAATTAGCTAACTATTCTACACCGTATCCTGATGATAAGTTTTCCATCTTCAATTACACTTTTTGAGTATTATGACTCCAATACTCACACAGATTCTACACCGTATAGTCTTATCGGGCATGTTGTATAATTATACCGGCGATGAAGTGAGGGTTGAGCGCAAAGAAGGGCACGGATAGTTTAATACAAGGGCGCGGATAGTTTAATACGCCCGAGTCGTCCGTTGGTTGTCCACCTCCCCACCTCATGTAGCTTTACGCAAGCGTGGACAGGCCTACGGAATAATAGGCCTTAGTAGACCATCGAGAACTCTAACACGGATGTGGATCCTCATTAAAGGAATATCCGCTGGACCCCTGCGCTTGAACTTTGCCCGCCCTTCCGTTCCAGAATCGAGTTGATAAAGGCTTTCCAGCCCTTCCTACGAGAGTTCGATTGCTGTTGCTTGGTTTCTTTTTCTGCATCTTCCCCTCCTGCTCGAACTGTCTCTAGCTGGCACATCGAGGAGCGTCTTCTAGTCGTGCGTCGTCTGATTGTCCTCACTGGCAATCGCAATTGCTCCGTCAACCCCGACCGCAGCATTCAACCTTCAAGATGCCGTCGCGCACGCTCCCTACCTTCACCCGCGCCGAGGTCGAGGCTCGCAACTCCAAGGGATCTTGCTACGTGTCCATCGGCACTAAGGTCTACGATGTGACGGAGTTTGCAGAGGATCACCCGGGTGGTGCTAACCTCGTCCTTGACTACGCTGGCAAGGACATAGAAGTTATCCTGAACGACCCCGATTCCCATAGCCATTCAGAGGCCGCGTACGAAGTCCTCGATGATTCCCTAGTCGGCTTTCTTGTCTCTCAAAAAGCTATAACCGGCCATGGCAACGGCAATGCTGCCAGCAGGGACCGATTCGTCCACCCTCGAACTGGGATGTCCTGCGAGGAAGACTTGAGCAAGGATACAGACTACGATCAGGACTTCAAGAGGCACAAGTTCCTTGATCTAAGCCGCCCGCTCTTCCCTCAGATCTGGTTCGGCGACTTCACTAAGGAGTTCTACCTTCAGCAGGTCCATCGCCCTCGCCACTACAAAGGCGGCCAATCTGCGCCCGTATTCGGAAATTTCCTAGAGCCTCTCTCTAAGACTCCCTGGTGGATGATACCCACTCTCTGGCTGCCGCCCGTTATATACGGCACATTCCTAGCCTCCCAGGGCTATAACAATCAGCTATATACAGCTGGCTATTGGGGATTTGGACTCTTCTTCTGGACTATTATCGAATATGTCCTTCACCGTTTCTTTTTCCACCTTGAATAGTATGCCGCAAATACCTACCACATCTTGCTTCATTGCTAACCCGTGTTTCTAGTTACCTACCCGACAACCGCGTCGGCATCACTATGCACTTCTTGCTTCATGGCATCCACCATTACGTGCCTATGGACAAGTATCGCCTGGTCGTGCCCCCAGCGCTCTTTGTGGTCTTGGCGACTCCTTTCTGGTATTTCGCCCATGCCGTCTTCGCCCACAGTTGGTATGCCGCTACGTCTGCCTACTGCGGTGCTGTCTTTGGCTATATATGCTATGATCTGACCCACTACTTCCTGCATCACCAGAACCTGCCTTTATGGTATAAGGAGCTTAAGAAATACCATCTTGCTCATCACTTCCTTGACTACGAGGTTGGCTACGGCATCACGAGTAAGTTCTGGGATATTATCTTTGGCACTGAGCTTGTGTACAATACCAAAAATACCAACTAGATTGGTCTCGAGGTTTTGTATGCAGTTATTGCCCAACGCAGAACGGGTTTGTTTAGCCTTTTGTACCTTGTGGTGCTAGGTAACCTCTGACGACCAAGGTGAAGGCTTAGGCAGCAAGTAATCCAGTAGGCAATTGCAGCTTAAGTTTTCAAGGCCACAACCAAGATATCTTGTCTTTTGTAGCTTCATCGTATCCTTGTATACTTAATAATGCAGGAGAGCATTCTTTTTTTCACTTAAATCTTTTTCCTTTAGCAGCTCATAATTAAACTAGAAAGCTTCATGGTAAACCAATCGCAGAGCACAACCCCAACTGAACCAGAGCCCACCTGCAAGAACAACATGATCGACCCACCACTCGAATGGCGTGTTTGTGGGAGAACAGGAGATAGTGGTGGCTTGTATTGGGAGGCTGAAGGTCCGACAAGTTCGAAGAAATCGCTTCTCGCTTGCGCCAAGGCGTGCAGTACAGGCCATTGTAGAGCCTTCCAGTTCGAACTTGACAAGCAATGCACATTTTACGTGAGAACTAGTCTGTCTCCAGATGATAGTACCACCACCTTTAGATGGTATCAGCCTGAATGCTTTTGCGACCTTGACAAAGTAGAAGTCGGCGAGCTTGAACCCACTTGCAAGAATAATCTTGTTAGTCCTCCACCTCAATACCGCGTTTGCGGCGAAATGGGTGATGGCACTGGCCTCTATTACAGCGGCCCAGGTCCAGACGGTTCTGACAGATCGCTCAGAGCGTGCGCAGAGGCTTGTAGTGAAGGCCAGTGCAAAGCCTTCAAGTTTGAGGCCGGCCAGGGATGTACCTTCTACGTTCGCGGGGGCTGGGATATAGGACAAAGTATGACAACGAGCTACAAGTGGTATGACCAGGACTGTTTCTGTGATCTTGACCAACCAGATCCCAACGAACCAGAGGAAGAGGAAAATGTCTGCGTCGATGAGTTGCCCAGGACCACTGTGTGTGCTGCTGAGGGGCGACTGAAGAATATCTGCATCGAGGATATTACTCCTTTCACACCCGACTCGGTAAAGTCTCTCGAGGCCTGTCGAGATCACTGCAGAAATAACGACTGTGACTCAATCGCTTTCAAGAAAGACCACACCTGCGCTCTCTTCAAGGGTCAAGTAGGAGGAACGAGCGAAGAGAATGACTTCCCTGGAGTCAAGTATTGGGATATCGCCTGCTTTGAAGAAGCGCCGACAAAGGACACTTGCACTGGTACACCCTTGAGCCCCTTACCTTCGAATACTATCTGTGGTAAGGCAGGCAGTCTTTCAACAACATATCAGGATGTCTCGCGGTCATAAGTTTCTGGAACTCTAGCGGAGTGTTATCTCGCATGCAAGGCTGCAACCAGTTGCGACATCTTCGAGTTCAAAACAGACAGCATTTGCAATCTTTACAAGGTTCAGAGTGCGTTAACGCCTAGTGCCGTGCAGTTCACCGGAAGTATAATTCAGTGGTGGCAGCCAAGCTGTTTCTGCGACGAGACCGAGACGGGAACCGATTAATCTGAATCGAGCTGAGTCACCAGTATGCTGAGCTCCGAGGATAGGAACTGCAGTGCAACTGGAGTTCTTGCCGCACTTGATTCCTTGTCTATGCTCTCAAAGGGCGATGTTAGATCAATTTCTTGTATATAGTATTAGAATGTGAACTTTTATTATTGCTTTGCACAATTAATTACTAGTTATACAACAATCGCTAAAGAATAGCAATGTATAAACTTCAATTTCAGACTTAGATTAAGAAGCCTTTAGAAAGGGGGAGTAAAGATAAATAATTCTATCTCACAATAGGACTCTTAAACACTCACTATAGATGATATCCGTCGACCTAGTAGCGTCCGCCAGTATTCTACTAATCTACAGATACTCCTCTGCTGCAATTATAAACTTTCTAGCTGACACCTTGTTCTCAAACAGGTGGTCCAGAGTCTCGGCAGTAAGCCCCTTCACTTCAGGCAACCTAAAGTAAGTCCAAACAAGAAGAATAACTGTCAAGCCCGCGGCAGGAAAAGCAGCCTTTCCTTTTAGATTTGCTTCTTGGGGATTTAACAGATAAGGCGCCACAATAACGTTGATAATGGACAGAAAATAATAAGTGTTTCGAGCCAGCGAGATTGTCTTCACTCGAAGGTTAGAAGCCCCAACATTCGCCGCGATACCGTATGGAATAGGGCCAATTGAAATGCCTGGAAATTCAAATCATTAGCATTGGTCTTGTGGACTCTGTAACAGGAAATAGTCTAACCGTAACAGAAGAACCAAACGAGGAGAAGAGCAGACTGTGCCCAACGTATGTTGTCTTTGCCATGGGGTGCAAGATCAAGGAAAGCTACAAGGCTCATGATAGGTAGCATTGCACATAGCCCTCCCATGTAAAGTGTGCGCCAACCGAAACGAGTCATCATGAACCACGATGACACTGTTCCAACAAATGCGAGACCGGCATTACCTTATCAGAGGTGTCAGTGAATATCTCCCCATATTGAGTGTTGTGAATTGGCAAGATGCGTACTTACCCAGTGAAAGTTTGAACGAGTCGCCCGAAGATAGGCCCGCCAGGGTGAAGAAGTAGGTGATGTAGTTTTGAATTGCGAAACCTGGAAGGATTTGACAACCCCAGCTGATCATAGCGATCTCGGTTCGGCGCAAGTTCTCTCCTCTGAAGCAATCAAGGTATGATCCTTGAATATTCATGTCTCGCTCAGTCTCAATTGTGCGTGTCATCATTGCGATAGTGTTCTTCGGGTCAATGACATCAGTAGGTGCAGAACATAAACGCCTTAGACTTTTCTCTGCCTCTTCAACACGTCCATTCCTGATTAGCCACCATGGTGACTCAGGTGCGAGATACGTGGCAATAATCATAAACGGAGGCCAACCCCACTGGATAGCAAAGGGGATACGATAAGACCACTCGGTTGGGTTCTTAAGCATAGAGGTGAGGACGCCGAAAGAAATCATCTTTCCCATGACCCAACAAAGATTGACATAGACTGTCAAATATCCATTCAAGCGTAATGGCGATACCTCGGCTGCGTACGATGGAGTTGCTGCCGCAAAGAAGCCACAGGGAATAGATCTGTAAGAATCAAGTAAGACTTTTTTGTACGTAGATGGGGTAGAGAGACCACGTACATCAATAGAGTTCCGACGACAAGAGTTTCAACATCCTCGGCGAAGAAGTTAATGAACACGAAGCCGGCGAAGAGAACGTGGGAGGTGAGCATGACTTTTCTCAAACCCCATCGATCCGCACAGTAGCCATTGGCAAAGACGCCGATTATCAGTCCAATGTTACTGGTAATCGTGAGTGCCAGCTGCCATTTTGCTGGGACAGAGTAAGCACCGTTCGGTAGCTGGACTCCATATTTCTTCTGGAATTGAGGAAAAGCGAAGAATGAGTTCATGAGGAGCAAACCGTAGGATTCCATGATTGTTGACATGGAGATTGCTACGCTCCATGCTACAGCCTTGTAGTAGTAAGAAAATGCTTGTTTTGCTGTCAAGGTTGTGTCGACGCGTTGGGCCTCGTTGGCTGCTGCATCCTGTTCGCTTGATGTCTTGAGGCTCGTGGTAGGGTGTTGTTTCGCCTGGAGAGACACGGAGCCCTTTTCTGTAGCCATGACGGCGGGCAAAATTAAATGGATCCAAGACGTATTCAAGTAGGATCAAAGTGTTGAGATGCTGTTGATCGTTTGGTGCGTCGCCATAGCCTATTTATATGAATGGCACTGGCAGCCACCACTGAACGTAGTCTTGATGTGATGCCTACCCCAGATTTTCCTTAGCTCAAATATGTACCCCACAACTTTCATCACAGTCCTAGACCATTTCCTGACGTGCTACTGTCTTCTCTTGACGTGATGGCACATTTCGCCGAGGTGGTAGCTGATTGATTCCGGCTGTCGGTGATCCTGACGATCTAATTGGTGTCTCGCCACTCGGGGAACAATAACGTAACCTGACTCGGCAGATATTTGCAAGGAATCTGCAAACTACTTCTTGACTGGGAATTTAGCTTGTTCGTCAGTGTTGTTCATTATGGCGTTTATGGAGACTATGGGCGGAAAACTGTTTCCTGAGACGAAGTCAAGGTTTATCCCTGGTGGTAAATATGGTGTGAATAGATCTAGTTGGCCAATGATACGAAGAAATTACTTAATGAACGCAATTTGATATCACTATATCTATTCCATCTGTGGTCGTTTCTATGAGTGCACCAATGTGTCGTTGGTACTGTACTTTGTTTGTGTCGGATACTTCCGTCCGATAGCGAGTCGAAAAGCCCGTTACCAAAGTTGACCTCATCAAAAAGAATCACAGTTCAATTGAATCAACACACTCGTCTGCTAAGATTTTGTTTGGGTAGTATTTTCAGGAATGTTACGCGATTTGTTACATTGTAGACTATGTACAGTGCATAAGTTGTTCATCAAAAGAAGTTAAGTGTTTTGTGAACGGGCTCATCTCCAATCTCAGCCATTTTGTCCTCCAGCATCTGCGTCATCCGTCGAACAACATCAACGTATCGCAGGTCTTTATAACAATTAAACAGTTCCAGTGGGTCTTCTTGGCAGTCAAACAGCTCCCACTCTTTTTCTTGACCTCCAGCCCTTGTACCTTCCAGGCCAAAGCCCTCATTGTACCAGTATATCAATTTGTACCTTTGATCACGAACACCATAGTGAGCATAAGCCTCATGGATGACATCTCGATGCATCCAGTAGCGGTGATACGCGACCTGTTGCCAATCTGATGGTGTTTTACCCTGTACAAGTGGCCGGAAAGATACACCCTGCATGTATGTAGGGATGCGCGTATTTGCGAAATCGAGAAACGTAGGTGCGAAATCGACGTTGCAGATAATATCACCGCATACCGACTTGGGCTTGATTTCTCGAGGGTAACGGATCAGGAACGGCATTTGGAAGCTCTCTTCGTACATGAATCGTTTGTCGAACCAGCCATGCTCACCAAGGAAGAAGCCTTGGTCTGATGTGTAGACGACGATGGTATCCTCAGCAAGGCCCTCTTTGTCAAGCCAATCAAGCATGCGACCAACATTATCATCAATGCTTTGGATAGTACGAAGGTACCTCTGCATGTAGCGTTGGAACTTCCACTCTACGAGCTCTTGCTTAGTCTTGAATGTGTAGACTTGGGCCGTCTCTTTACAGATAAGCCTCAGTCCAGTGACATCGTCAGGCGCAGGGATCTTGCGATCATTCCACCACCACATGTCAATCATCTTTTCGCCAGTCTGACTTCTGGGACCTTCTGGTTGCACTATGCCCAAGTCTGTGTAGGTCAAGTCTTCGGCGACTTTCATCTTGGCCACTTTAGCAGCATTGGCACGGTTTTTGTAATCATCGGTGAATGTATCAGGCAGGCGCACAGGGTCCTTGTAGAGGTCCTTATGTTTCTGATCATACTCCCAAGATCTGTGAGGAGCTTTATGGTGGCACATCAGGAAGAACGGTCGTGACTTGTCGCGCTTTTCCATCCAGTCTATACATTTATCCGTGATGATGTCGGTCGCATATCCAGGAACTCGAGACGTTCCAGAGGGCTCGATGAATTGGGGATCCCAGTATTCACCTTGACCAGGTACAACACTCCAGTAGTCAAAGCCAGTAGGTTCGTGGTCCTCGCCTTCGCCAAGATGCCACTTGCCCACCATTGCTGTTTGGTAGGCTGCAGGTCCTGACTTCAGCTGTTTGGCAACATTTGGCATCCTCTTGTTGATCTTCGAATCGAGTGTCATCACTCCGTTGACGTGATTGTGGGTACCACAGAGGATGGCGGCCCGAGAAGGTGTACAGATACTGTTGGTGACATAGCAATGATCAAAACGCATTCCTTCGCTTGCAATGCGATCAAGATTTGGTGTACTATTAATCCCGGCACCGTAGCATGATATGGATTTGGCTGCATGGTCATCAGCCATGATGAAGACGATGTTCGGGGACGAAGAAGGCATCTTGAGCTTGAAGCTAGTTCGGTAATCGACTCGATTGTTATGCAAGAGTACAATAGACGTTCAGCTCTTGCTGTGCTAGGTAAATGCCGCGGAGAGACAAGAGCAACAGAGATTACGGTCCGGAATCCAATATTGTCAATATAGTAAAGTAGAAATAACAGAGTCCCGATCACAGCTTCCCCACTGACTCAATCGCTTCTCGCTGAACCCGAAGTTACGTTTGGTGGAGGAGAGGGTAGAAGCGGGGGACCGGTACTCGGTAATCGGCGAACCAACCATGACACATTTTCTAAGTTGGTTTCAAAAGTAGTCCCCATCGGACCTCGGCGAAAAACTCCCTTGATATGGCCACTCGTTTAGTGTATCCCAAGGAACGAGACTAAAAGGCTCAATTGGGATGTCTATCAGTTGTGCACATGGACTGGATCCCATAGCGGCTTGCATTAGGATGTCTAATCCCAGGTGACCGTCGGTGGCTGAGACGATTTCTTGTTGCCGAGTCTCCATTTCGTGCGATCCTCGGATCAAGTCTAGATCTGGACCAGCTGACTGAGTGTGGGTAGAATGTTGCTCGCAGGGTACCCCAGCCTCCGCACTATCGTCAACAAATCCTGCTCTTCGTAGCACGCTATGTATCCCCAGGCTTTTGTGCTTCCGCACCGTTACAGCGAAGCGGGGCTGTTGAGAATCACCGTTACCCTGCTCTGGTGTTTCTTGTCGGTTGTCAGTTTTGCCAGCTATGTGCAACTGGATTAAAGACTCCAAATCCTTGATAATGTACTGCTCTACAGCTGAGTGTTTGTACAAAGGTTTGAGCAATTCCAGGATTCCAGAAGCTTGATTGCATGCTTCATGTGGTGTGAGACTAGATTCGGAGGGGATCAATGGAGACCGGCTCAGGAATAGAATCAGACGACACGCGTGGTAAGCGCAGATAGCCACTGTGTGATGAGTCACTCGCATCACATCCCCAATCATTGACAAATCCTCCAGAATCGCAATGTTCGCCCGAGCATGATGAAGGCATAGTCTAGCTCCCCTGGCGATGTTTGCTGGTGGGCAGGATGATAGGACAACATCGGAAGCCGCTTCACGGTAGCCTGAGAGAAATAGCCTGTACGCATCGCAGTGAGCTTGATGCCAAGTGAGATGTACCGTCAGATAGCGTGTGAGCCACCTAGAAGACGCGTATCGTTTCAGCTCTTGATAACTATATTGTGGAATTTGGAGTTGTTGTAGCATTTTGGCAAATTCGTCAACCAGATCGGGGAGTTCTGGTATAGGCTGAGATGAAAGACGTACTTGTCGTGTCAGTCTCATAATATCGCGCAAGATTGTCGCCTGTTTGATGTGAGTCGAGAGAAGCCCGTTTTCAGATATTCCATCCAGTGTCAAGGGTGTATCGTCAACCATGGAATCCTTGTCGGCGTGAAACTCCTCTTCGACACATGGCATTTTCAGATAAATAAGGTCAGGCGAGCAAACCTCTGACTCTGGAAGCCCAACAGAGAACCGACCATTAATGAGCATCATGCACCACATTAACCGTCGTCGAATTTCCTGTGCTACAGGCCCAAGATCAATTCTCTCATATTGCAATCTCAGAGCACTAGCGGCACGGCCAGCGATACCGAATAACATGTAAGCACGCTGGAACGATGCGGTGTCGATTCGGTAGTTGACAATCAGAAGCAGGGCCTGGGTCCTGAAGATCGTTGGCTGTTCTATGTGAGACCAGATGATATCCTCTGCTCGCTGAATCCATGACGATGTAGAAACTGGGTGGTACTTGGAGTACTGAAGATGGAATGAAGATACGGCGCAAATGGCTAGAAGGAGTGGCTCGTCTAGGCTGCCATCAAGGCACCGTTGAGTTATTGAGACTTCATTTAGAAAGGCGTATGAAGGTAGAGAATATAAATGGCGGAAGAAGTCAATGATCAATTGCAGGCGGTCTCGCATGGGCGGTAAGGGCATTGAGCGATTTCCGTCGCTCACTTGTGTGGGAGCCGGACCAGATACAGAACCTCTCCAAGAAGATGATTGTCCTGGTGATGGTCTCGGTAGATAGTGAGATATCTCTGGTAAGGCTGGTTCATTTTGTAGCAATGTGTAGTTCCCCTCACCTGTAGATAATGTAGATGGAGATGTTTGGTGGAGTTGCGAGGTTCTAGACGAAGTTTCACCAGCAGACTCAGCCGACTTATTGCTGATACTTGGTGATCTATGTGAAGCTCGACTTTGACGCTTATGGTTTAGATATACGCAGTCTTTATCCCGTACGCGACAGGTAGCGCATGTTGGTAACTCGCCAGAACACTTTATCTTTTGACTGCGACATTGAATGCAAGCTCGAGAGCCGCGGCGACGCTCTGGTTGGCTTTGACTTTGGGAAATAGTGGTGAAAGCACAAGTGAAACCTAGGCGCTCACAATTTGAGCATGAGTTTGGACCGCCGTCGCATCGAACCTATGGGTTTAATTAGAAGGTGCTCTTTTGAACGAAAGAGGTGGTAAATAGCACCTTGCGAACGCGACATTGAGTGCAAGTGTTGGCAGATTTCGGAGGGGGCATTGTTAATTACTTTCGATCGAGGTTCACTGCGAAAGTGAACTATAATACTTTGTTTGCTGGTGCAATTGTCAAGTTTCATCCGTGAGCTAATTCCTACTTGGTCATTTGTTAGCCTTTCAATCGCGTGCTTCCAATTAGTAATCACGACAGAGCCAGTTCGAGGTAACTCCGCACTCTTCTCCTTATGGTATCATTAGAAAAAGCAGCTTTTCAGCCTCACAAGAAGCAATTCTTTACATTGTCCTTTGTTGCTTCAACTAACTAGTATAAAAGCTTATGCAGTATCTGTAAAGGAAGGTGCATGTACCCCTGCAACTTTATACGAGCATTCTAGTTTTATTTGGGAATTAATCGACAGAGCGGATATACAAAGCCAATCAAGTAACTAAATAGAAGAATAAGCCAAGACATCTAGGTTGCATTTTTATATTTCAAGATAGTAGAAATGCCTCATGTTATAGATACCTTGTCGATGAGGGAATAATCAACAGCCTACTTAACACCAAGAAACCCATGATATGTATTACTAGCATGCTGCACTACCTAAGCAAAATAAGTATACAAGCAAAATTCTGAAAGAATTGCATCTCCTTCATGAACTTTCTCTTCACCCTTATCGGGCTTGTGCCCATTGTCGCTGTTGCTAAGGACGTTGCTCCCCAAGGTCATGGTTGCCTTGTGTCTGATGACCGTTCCGTGCAGCCACAAGTTTCTCGTCCATTCAGTCAATTTCAAGATCTTCCAAATAGCATCACTGTGGACGTTCATTTTCACATCTCCAGCACCAAGGAACACGAGAATCTTATTACTGATGACATTGTCAACGCACAATGGAACGTACTTTACCGCTCTTTTGCAAAACACGACATCAACCTTGTGCTGAATTCCACGGACCGAGTCGTCGACGATTTGATCGGCAAGTCATTTTTCATCTATGAGGGACCCGACAAAGGTTGGGTGAAGTACACAGAGGAAGAGAACAACTTTTACAAGATGACACGGCGAGGCGGCTATGATGCCTTGAATCTTTACTTCTTCAGTGATTATTCCCCTGGCGCGACCGGATACTGCAGCTGGCCGACCGTCATTGCAGATGATGATGACCTACAATTTGCACGGGACTCCTGCCAAATCAGTGGGTTGACCATGCCGGGCATTACACCAGAACAGGGCGCATTTGAGGATTGGAACTTGGGTCATCTTGCAGTGCACGAGGCTGGGCATTGGTTTGGCCTTAATCATACGTTTGCTGGTGGCTGCTCAGAACCAGGCGACTTTGTTGACGACACGCCTGCTCAATTAACCCAGATCTATGGCTGTCCCATTGGCTCAGATAGCTGCCCTGATAAACCGGGGCTGGATCCCATTCATAACTTTATGGGTTATACAAGAGACAATTGGTTAGCACCCACTCCAATTTACTAACGTCACACATCCGCCTTCACAAAGCTGACCAAGGCTATAGCACCAATATGTTTACTCCCGGTCAGAAACGCCGCATGTTTGAGACATTTTTTAGCTTTAGGAGGAAAGTCTAGCAAATAGGCCGAACAGGTCATTGAAAAGTCGCGCGCAAAGAGAATGTCATTTGGAATCAAGCAAAACGTGTATCCAGCAGAACGTGTATCTAGCAGGAATTGTAGCCAACTTGTTGAACTAGCCATTTTACGTTATGTTTTTGATGACTGCATAATATGCCCTCGATTTGAGTACAGACATGTAGGTATGTCAGACTGCATTATGACCATTGTCACCAGTAAGGAGCTTTTGGTATCTAGGTAAGTCATACATTTTACTTATCAGCGTGGCTTGGATATACCTTACAGGTATTTAACATTCGCATAATGCAAAGTGATGTAGGGTAATCAGCGGGTTTAGCATGGGACTCAAGGCTATTCCCGTTGTGCAACTGTGCATCAATCACATTTTGTGACTTTATGCAAATGGTCGCATGACCCAATTCGTTTCGCCCAATAGAAAACCGGATAAAAACCAACCTTTCCCCACAAGGAACCCGACCGAGAAATGCCGATTAATTCTTATCTCTCACTTGGAACCAACCTCTCAACACGATCACCAAATACCTCACACAGCAACCTTCATCATGGGCATCTTTCGCATAGTGAGAAAAACCATCGTCCCGGGTCTGCTTGGCACAACCACTGCCGCAGCTTACCTCGCCTCGCAAAACCCTGTCATCTCCCCGCTCCCAGCCAATGATCCCATTTGGTCCTCCAGGCTCTTCAGAAGGGCCAATCCCAACGGAAACCCTGCGACTCAGGATGTCGTGATCAAGAGGATTCCACTAGATAAGATCCGACCTGAACTTCTTCAGAAGAACGGCGACTTGGCGCTCGAGTTTTGCCGTGGTATTTGGAGCGGCTGGGGTAAGTTACCCTTATCATGAAGTTTGATGTCATACTTATCAGCATTTTTAGGTTACGCGATCCAGCGCAGGTATCTCAGCTTCAAGTGGCGTGGTCCTGAAACCGAACAACAACTCTGGGATCCTGAACAGCTTTCCACAAGCACCTACGACAGAGGTACCGCTATCACTGACCATTTTGAGGTTGTGGAGAAGACTGCTACATCCATCACTGTGCGCTGTGGTGATTCACCCCGCAACCAAGCACCGCGTCCATCAGACGGTCTATTCCAGATCAGCGCCACAATTGACAAGACACATGAGGAGGTTGAGCTTCGACTCAAGAGCATCTTGTTCTCGAGCGAGGGCAAAGTTGCGGGAAACAAGGGACCTATGCCTGGCTGGATGACTGAGTTGCATCAGTGGTATGCCAGAATCTGGGCTGAGACTGGATCTTGGAGGCTTCTTAAGTAAAGGTTACAAGAGTGATGGGTGGCGATGATATACCATATGGAGTCAGTAGTGGACTTTGCAGTGTATTTGTCATAAGTAACAATTCAAAAAAATCATCTTGCATCGCATGCAATCTTGAATGTCTTTCTAATGGTAAAAATAATAATATCTAAACTCTGGAAGTATGCTTATTAGCGTACCTAGAAGTGGTAAGATACAGCAGATACTTATCTGGCCTCTACAACAATCTATAATGTTGGCATATCATAAATGCCAGACTATCGGAGGATAGCAGAAACATATGCTACTGCCCGAAGGTAGTTTTTGATATCCCAAGACTTGTCCCTATGTAGACAATTGTCGTTCATGCTTGGTCTGAAAGACACGCTTCTCTTTAGGTCCACGGTTTAATAACCTCATCCAACTAACATTTCAACAAACTCAAACCTATCGTCGGGACCCAGTTCTTCCTCTCCACTTCGAATGAACAAGCTGTTCTCTGCGTCTATATTTACCATCCACTTATCTCGATCTGAATTTTCAGCAACGCATGATAGCTTCTGCCCCACCGCCAGAGGCGGCGTGCATATAATGTATTTGGCCCGGTAGTCGTCAAAGGCTGTTCCGACGCTTCCATTAGGGGATGCAGGGGCAATGACAAATTTGTCGCCCATCTTGAGACGATTCGTCAATGGCTCAACTGAGAAGTAGCCTGTTTCAAAGTCCCCCGAGGAATGAGGAACCACTCGGATGGCTAAGAGGCTTGTATAGCTGGTTTTGAACTTCAAGGTCTCGCCGTTGACTTCGGTCTGGACTGCTGCATTGGCAGCGACAAGTGTGAATGTCGGAATTGGCTCAGGGGCGTCGGACGTGATTGATGACGGAATGCCGCTTGAAATGTCGGTGACCGAAGTGGTGGTCTCGCCAGCGACCTCGGTAATGGTACCAGTACTGGCTAGAGTCGTCGAGTAAGTTTCGACGATACTGGGACCTGCTACTGTGGTGGATGTTGTGTGGTAGGAAGTGGTCTCGGCGGTACTGGTAGGGACATTTGACGCCGTCGAGGGCTTGCAAGGACTAGCAGAAGCTCCACTGGTCGCCAGCGCATGAGCTATAAAGACGGAAGCTACGTTGGCGAAACGCATCGTGCAGACAAAAGATTTCAATTAAGAAAATGTGTATGAAGAGTGCAGACTTGAGAACAAAAAAATATTTTGAAGAAGCAGGTAAGTTTAAATTGTTGTTTGTAAAACAAAACAGCAGCCAATAAAACGAAACCCCTCAAAAATCGATAGTTTGTTCTTGGCATCGATAGCGTCAGAATTGCGGCCAATTCAGGGTCGCTCTAGGTAAAATTCCCCCCATTTGTATCCATATGCTCGACCAATCTATGCTGCACATTTAAGAACCCGACAAGGTCACTAAAATGGCAGATGTTCTTCGTTTTGTAACAACTGAACTTACTAGAAACAGCGGCTGGCTGAGAACTGCGTGAAAAGCAAGTGGAAAACCCGTGGTATGCTTGTCAACGGCATCTCAGATGGTCTGCTCCGGGGGGATGGCTATGTTTGGTATACATGAAAGTCCATTATGCACTGTTCTTGATGTTGCAGAAAACTATGGTATCGGTGAATAGATGCCGATACGTATGTATCATTGCCATATACCGAGATTAGCTGGGACTGGTGAACCTTCAGGACATCGCTACGATCAACACCTTGGAGATTTGACAACGTCCTTTGTCGCTTGGGGGTATGAGTCAGTTTTTCAGCGCTCAGTAGCATTGGACAGAGCCACCTAGGGACAAAAAATCTATCTTCAAAGAATAGAATCCAGCCAATAGCCAGGTTTCAGCAATCTTCATCCACGTCATGACCAGACTTGGGATTTTTCTTCTTTCTATTCCGTGGTTCCAATCGCTTCTGTATACAATTTCTTTCAGTCCAGGAGATGAGCCAGACCTATATGAGAGTCGTAAGGCTCACGAAAGTGCTGAGTGGGAGGCTGTCGGTTACGTGATTGACGTTGCAGGAGCAGTCGCAGTTTCGAGATCTGCTTTTCAAGGAGCATGATGAACATGGCGACATTCTTGGCTGTAGAGCTGCAGCAGCGATTAATGCTACACTCGGGATGAAAGACGGCAACCAATTAAGAGCTGGATTGTTGACCCCTTCAACTCTGTGGCGACATTTGTAGATCATCTCCAAGCAACACGACTTACCTAGCGTTGAGATTAAGAGACCAAAGACTGTCGATCAAATGCTTTATGTCGTCCCAGCCAACAACTGTAATCGGGCAAAATTGTTATGCAGGGTCAGGCATTCAGCCTTGACCCCCTTGCTGATCGACTTAACCCGTTAGAGTGCGGCTGAGACACCATCACACAAAGATCGTCAGTTGGCCACCTCGTCATCAAGACCGAAGATACTAACAGTTAGATTGGTTATGTAGTTATGTGGAAGAATGATTGTTTCAAGAATTCTCCACTATGTTGAATACTAAGCCAGTGAGTTGAAATAAGCATAAAATAGCCCACTGAGATGGAAGACTTCTCAATTAAAGATGAAGCCACATGACAAAGCCAACTGGCACTAATGCAAGCCCCGGCATACCTTTAATTTAGGGTTGTCGCTTCTGTTGGATTCATTCACAGCATGCTTAGGGCAGGACAAATAAGAATTAAGCACTAAGATCAACAGCCTAGTGAACTTGGCGTGGCTTGCAATCAGGGGATTTGCGCAACCAACAACACCCTGTGAGACCACAAGGCTGTATTGAGGAAGAGGGGTAATGGTTGGGTATGTGTTGGCAACGAGCACATAAATCGGTTCTTAGGCCCCAAAAGCAGCCCTGTTCATTTTTACCCATTCCGGGCTCGAAAACTGAGGGCATCACTACAATCGTTACACAATATTCACTTCTTCACACTTTTCAAACAATCTCCCGATGTTTATGTCCTGTATTCTACCACTCGCCTTTTGGGCTGTGGGCACCGCTGCCTTTAATGGGGAAATGCTACAGTTTAACACAGGCTTAGATATGATCTCTATGGCTGACGCAGCACTGAAAAACATCCTCATCCCAGACGTCGCATCCAACTTCTCGGAATGGATTGAAGGGAACAACCAGATGGAGTCTTTCGGCCTCAGCCCACGACAACGACAATGTGTCGATCCAGGATACTGTCAGATCCCTCCATTATGATACTAAACTTGTTGAACCTCTAACAAAGCATTAGATCCATGTTCAAATGGTCAGAGGTGCTGTCCCCAAGGAGACACCTGTGTTTCGGGCGGATGCTGTCGCGGTAATGCCCAACAATGCGGCTCAAGCAAATGTTACGACCCATCCTCCCAAATCTGCTGCAGCAGCGGTATTGCCTGTAAGAAAGGGCAGAACTGTGTCGACGGTGGCTGTTGCGAAAGCGGTGAATCAAAGTGCGGCTCCTCGGGATGCTACAATCCCAAGACTTCGGTCTGTTGCGGAAGTTCCAGCATACACTGTCCCAAAGGCTACGATTGCATGCCCGGTGGTGGATGTTGTCCAGCTGGTCAGAAGCGGTGTGGGAATAGCAAGTGCTACGATCCCAAGAAAACAAACTGCTGTACTGGGCCTGGCACTGTTTGGGCTTGTGAAAGGGGCAAAGAGTGTTGCTCAAACGGATCCTGCGCGAACCCTTCAACAGAAAAATGCTGCAAGAATGGAGCGTGTCAAGAGGGGACAACTTGTTGCGAGAACGAATGCTGTCGATCAAGTGGCTACTGTGCATCTGACGGTTACTGCAAAGCATGTCCTGCTGCTACAAGAAGTATCACGTCAACCGACACGACTACCAGAACTGTGATGAGAACTGTTCGAGTCACTACTGATATTGAACCTGATACCGGTAACGCTCCTGAGTTCACATGCGTCCCTATGACAGCTACGAATGACGTTGGTGCAACGCTTGAGCTTGACGATGGATGTGTTCTTCATTACGAGCCCCCCGGAGCTACGACTACTCAGAACAACGCTGCTCGTTTACGACGCGACGCCCCAACAGCGCCTACCGCCCATCATGCAGGCGAGCTTTTGGCTCGTCAGGCATCTTGCACGCCTTCGACGACTTTCACACGAATCATATGGGAAACCGAAACGTTGACAGAGACCGGTACTCGAACTGTTGTAGTTCAAGGCGACGACGCAACATTTTCCTGTCCCGAGATGGAAGTCACCAATGACGTTGGCGATACACTTGCTTTGGATGGAGATTGTGTTCTTTCGTTCTCTCCAGCAGACCCTACGAGCGTGCAGGAAGAAGTGTCAGCACAAGGCAGACCAACGGCGAGTGGCCTGAGAACAGATGTCCAGGCTGGACCTTCTGGGACAAGTTCCACCGACAATGATAGCGCTGGTTCAGTTTCTGAAGTTCGGATATCCATGATGGCAGGCTTTATTGCAGTTTCTGTGCTGTGGACCGCATTTTGATCATGAACGTGGTTCGCACTTATGGCTGCAGGCACTAGAAGCATTGTAGCATCTCGTAACCACAATAATACAAAGGATTTGCCCTCGGCTATAAGACTATAGTAGCGAAGTGACACTAGCAATCGCTCAGTGGAACGAAGGACAGAGGCCCTGTTTGTTCCAGGATTTCAAATATTGAGCTGTCGCTTAAGCCCTTAAGCCTACGACGTCACTAAGTGCACCTAATAATGTCTTGTGTCTCAAACATATAGATTAAGTTAGTCGGCATAGCCACTTTCGGCGGCCATTTTATCCCTTCAGGTTACTTTCTCACATTTCTGAGATTCTACAATCGACCAATTTTTCTTGTATAGTAAGCACTTGTTTCTCCTAGACCTATTTTTGAATAACTCGCGGCAGGTCAACATTGAAAGCAAATAGCTTCATCACGATGCCTCATTATTCATTATGAGTCGTTGACCTTGGGGATCCCAGCGGCGCATTTGCACCAAAAAGGGAAATTGTGGCGCCGATCAGTAGCAAGGCTTAGTGAGCGCTGATCTTTATCATAGCGGCACAAACTGCCAAAAGAGGCAATAGAGTTTGCAAGAAGGATAAGGCTCATCTGTGGTAATCGACAAGTTACGTAGGAGTTGTAATTAGATTCGAAGAAATATTGAGTATATAATATACGTTCTGAGCTGCTTTGAGTTAAAGTACTCAGTATCAAACTACTCTACTTTACCAAAACAATATCGTCATCATGAAGACGTTCTCGTTGGCACTGCTTTTCCTAGGCTTGATTCGCAATGGCCTCGGACGACCCACCGAAGAATGCCCCATTCTCGGGCCTGTCCTTCCATCAGGTTTTGACCTCTCCGAGTTCAAAGTCGTTCAGGAAGTAAAGTCTAACTTCCCAGCGACAATCGAATCCATCCTATCCTCTGGCATCATCAACGAAACACAAACATCTTTCGCCATAAACGTCTTCTCTACAGCCACTAACGAGTCTCTGTACTCTTACTATCACTCTGCAGAGGCACTCAATGACACTCTCTCCACGGGCAAGCTCGATGACGAGACCATTTTCCGTGTTGGTAGTGTGTCTAAGCTTTACACAGCCTACGCCATCCTTGCCAATTCTGGATTCGACGTGGTGAACCGACCAGTAACTGATATCTTACCCGAGCTGGCCGGTAACAGTAGGAGTGAACCTAACGAGAGGATCATCTGGGAGGACGTTACTATTGGCGCTCTAATGTCGCACCAAGCTGGATCTGGAGGAGCTCGTGAGTTGGCTACAAATTCCATGATCTTGTACTAGACTAACGATATTGCAGCTCTTGAGATCGCAGCTTGTCCGAATGACACTGTTCCGGGATGCGGATTCGATGGTGTGTACTTGTCAACCATGGTTAAGATCGTGTCTAACGTTTTGTTTAGGCTTGCTGGCGTATATGAAGGAAATCAAGCGTCCTGTAACCCTGCCTTATCAGGTCCCAGTATATTCTGATGGTGGTTTCGCGATGCTTGGTGTAGTATTACAGCGCCTTACTGGACTACCATACAACGATGCGCTCAAGACAGTTCTTGTTGAACCTCTAGGGCTCAACAGTTCCACTTCCATCGAACCAAAGGGCGAGGATCGCAACGTTCTTGCCATTCCAGGACCCCCAGAGGTGTCATCATGGGGTAAGGACAGACAGGTGATTGCAGGGTACGTTCCAATTTGACTCTTATGCAGCCAGTGCCATTGTCTAATGCATCTTCTAGAATCGGTGGCGTGTACTCTAGTGGCGCCGATTTGAGAAAAGTCGGCCTCTCCATTTTGAACAATGAGATACTGACCCCCGCCGAGACCCGTCGCTGGATGAAGCCCCAAGGCAACACTGCATCTCTCACCATGAGTGTTGGTGCCCCTTGGGAGATCAATCGACTTACTCTTCCAGTATCTCCCAAGTCTAATCGAACCCGTATCTCCGATCTCTATAGTAAACTTGGTGGTAACGCCGGTTATGCAGCCGTCATCGCCCTTTCACCAGACCATGGAGTTGGCTTTTCTATCCTCACTGCGGGTGTGGGTGCTGTCTCTGCACGTATTCCACTTCATAATGCTGTTGGCACAGCTTTCATCACTGCTGCTGAACGTGCAGGTTGGGAAAATGCGAAAAAGACGTATCCTGGGACTTTCATCGACGAGTCGAGAAATGGATCGAACGTTACTATCACCGTCGATGAGGGCCAGCCTGGACTGGGTTTGGAATCGTTCTTCATCAATGGTTCAGAATGGCGCGCAAACTTGACCTTTCCCAGTTCTGACCCGATTTATGGAGATGATATCCTTGTTCGTCTCTATCCTATTGGTGCAAAGTCAGTCTCTGGCTCAACGCAACTTATTTCATACCGGGCAGTTCCTCAGATTAAGCCTATCGCGCCTCGGTCTGCAGTTGAGGGAGGAGAAGGTCTTTTTGACGATGGCTGTACGACGTGGGAGAGCGTGGGATTTTGGGGTGATGGTGACGACTTTACCTTCGAGGTGGTGGACGGTGAGGTAGTGAGTGTCACTAATTTGGCTCTGGGCGACTTGCACAGAGCGGAATACACTCGAGTTCCAGATGAGAAGGATCAGTGACAAACAGGTGAAGTTGGCGGCATCAGCATGAGCACACTAGATATACCTTAGTTCTATCAATTTCACTTTCCATCTGAGTGTACTTTCTATAAATCTGTGATATCCTGACAAATTACATTCTGTGCACTCAGGCACTTTTGTGGCATTCAGTGACATCTCTGGTGGTGTCGCAAGTTGTAGAGCGCGTGCGGTGGACACAACTGGACAGGAGACACGTACCATCCGCGTACCTCCCCTTCACAGTTGATATTTTCCATTGCTCCTCAGTTACTTGGTCGTTAAGAAGCAGAGTGCAAACAGATATTACACTGTGTATTGGGGATGGTGGGAATATCGGCCAGGGTTGTCTAGTTTTAAGGGTTCGTTTCAATAATATGTATAATAAGTAAACCAAATTCTCTATCCTAGTATCTTACAAGAATACGAAACACTGTGGTTGAAAACCAAACCGAAAGGGATCTAGCAATTGACTGAAATGAGACACGCGTAGTAGCGATCAAAGCGCCTTGAAGGTAATTGCCACATGGGGTTCCGGATGAATTCTCGATTCCCCTTCTACCAGCCAGCCGACGAGTAATAAACCCCTCAACACTCAAAGTTACACTGAAGAGCATCAACTCCTTGGAGCCCGCTAGTGCCACCAGTACTGAAGCAGTTATCCTGTGTGTAGCTCTTGCCATTGTACTGGAACCTAATACCATTCATGTTTCCAATACCGATAGTGTTGGCGCCAAAGTACAAGTGAGGCCCATAGGCAGTGGTGAAGTCGGCGCTGAAGCCTGGGGTGTCGCGTGAGAGTTTGCCGTCAGCAATGATGTTACCACAGTCTCCGCCGACAACATCGACTCCAGATCCGCCGACAGTACTCAAGGGAAGACCAAGGCTTGCAAGACTAGCCCAGACAACGACTGCACATTGATGTGCGCCAGGTGCCTTGCAACGCTGCACGTCGCGCTGTAGAAAGGGGTTAGTTACGCTCTCGAGCAGTTGGAGTGGAAAAACGTACGGCTTGTACATCGACTTGGGCAGGCGCAGCCTGTGCCATTGAGGCAAGCGTAAAAACACTCAAGATGTTCTGGAACTTCATGATGGCGGAGATATGATTTGTGCGATAGGGAGTGATAGAATTGGTAATGTGGTTTGAAGTGCGATGGTATGAATTGCCTGCTGGAGTGTTCTACCTCTGGATGGATTTACGATGTTTTTATAGAAGAGCTACAATTTCCAATTGTACCTGAAATGATATGACAGACGTTTAAAGTTTGGCATTGACGTCAAATGCAAATTCCGCCTAAGGACCGTCTCATGTTAAATTATCGGCAGATGTTAGCATCGCCAGGTTTGTCAAGGATTAACCTGTTTTCGTATTGCCATAGTCAGAACTGGAGCAATCAGTCCTTGTAACGATAAAACGAACTAATTCCACAAGAATTCCATGACCTTACCATATTGGGAATATTTGTCGCCATCCTTTTTCGTAACCCATACAGGCAGCCATCTACTTAGTGAGCACTGCCCCATTCTCAGATGAAACACGACTGGCACAGGCCTCGAGGATAGCGAATGTGCAATTCTTTGGTTTTATAGGTATCTTGCCACAACAGAAGTGAAAAAAGGACAATAAGAGGATCAAGTCTTGTTATATCCAGTGTTGACACTGCAGTGATCTTCATAGATATTCAGAGGATTGGCTGCCGATTGAAGGACCAGATTGCACATTTGCTATCCTTGAGGGCTGCACAACTTATCATTAATGCCTGCCATGCAAGAAAGCTTATCTGAGCCCACTATCAATCATTTAGACTTTCCAAAACGGTTGCCTGTTTTTCCGCACTAACGCGAAGATTCAAAACTCCGTGTACGGTATTGTTGCCATACATCACGTAAGCTCGAAGACGATCTCCAGTCTTGCCTACAGGCCAAGCCTTCATTTAATACTACTACCCACTTCCAAAACTCCTAACCTTGCATCGAGAAGTGACATATGTTATGGTAATGCTTATGAAGCACCTCACTCTGCCAGAATGGGCATAGATTATAGTGATGATTATGAAGCAACTCGCTCTGCCAGGATAGACATGAGGAATCATTCTTGGAATGCTGTAGCCAGATAATATCAACGCGATGTAGAAAGAAATCAAGAAATCACATATAAATTCACGTCAAGTCTCCATTGAATAGGAAGAAGAATACAAGATACACACCGTATACAGTCAAAACATTCAGAACACCGGACATCAGAATGGTCACGCTCAAGCTCATTTTTCTCGCTCTGACTACGCAGTCGCTGGCATTAGCCATTGGTGTGGAAAAAAGGTCCCTGGACCAGATCTATGAAGATGCTAAGAAGGAGAACGGGACACTCAATGTCTACTCTGGAGGAAGCAGTATGTTTATTCCAACTCTAATAGCTGTGACTTCAGATACTAACAGTAGTTGCATGTAGCTAGTCGTGGCGCACTTCCTTTACTCGATGCCTTTTCAAAGCGATTTCCTGACATCAGCATCAATGTGACCGTGGAGCTTTCCAAGTATGCCGACTCTCGCATTGATAGGAGCTATATCGACGGTGAACCGTTTATCGATTACGCTATGCTGCAGACCGTTCATGATTTTCCACGATGGAAGAAGGAAGGGCGTCTTCTCCAGTATAAACCCATCAACTTTGATGATATCGACCCAAGGATTAAAGATGCCGATGGCGCGTTCTTCCCTGTCAGTTACAGTTAGTCCACTCATATGTCCCACGTCTACAAAAAATGTCTAACGGGGTGATTAGATCAATTCGGACCCTTCTACTACGACTCTGATCGCGTTGCACCTGAAAAGGTTCCCCGGACCTATGCTGACGTCTTGGATCCCTATTGGAAGGGAAAAATTGTTTTGACTTATCCCAACGATGACGACGGTGTTCTCTACCAGTTCAAGCTCATTATTCAGAAGTATGGCTTCAAATGGCTCGATGCTCTCTTGAAGCAGGACGTCAAGTGGGTTCGTGGCGCGACCCTTGCAACAGGCACAATCATCCAGGATCATGAATCTGGTGGCCCGAGAGTGCTCACATTCTCTGGTCTCGGTGTCTTTACCCCGTCCACCTCGTTCTTGAAGGTTGTTAAGCCTGGGGCCCCAGATCGCTTCATGACATGGGCACAGCAGTCAGCCATCTTCGCCTCAACTCCTCGACCCAACAGCGCGAAATTGCTGGCCTCTTTCCTCCTTGACGACTCATGGCAAGGAAACATCGCAAAGGGTGGTGCGCCAACTGTAAGACAAAGCCTTACGGGTGAGAACAATGTTTTCAAGGCAAACAATACTGAGCCTCTTGGGTATGCTGAGTTTATGAATGATCGTCGGGACGTTGAGTGGTGGAGAATGCAGATGGAGACTTACATTGGCCTTGCTGTAGGACCCGATCCTGCCCTGCCTTAAGGCACATTGAAAAGGGACGAGTTAAGTCAAGTGGACGTTGAAGAAAGCTTACCCTAAGATCAAGTGTTACTTGGTAACTATCAACCCTATTAGCGTCCCTTTCAGAGGCACCATTGCAGTATATCTTTCCTTTCACCTGTACATAAACTAGACTAGATTCTTCGAAGGATCGACTTTCTGCTTAGTAGAATTCAGGCTGGAACCTGTCAAATCAGTTGAACTTGGTAAATACTTTCCTGCGAAACGATCAAAATGGACTAATTGATAGTTTTGTCGTGCAATGTCTAAAGTCTAACACAATCGCTATACTTACAGATGAGATGTCACGCAAAATTAGGTTGCGTACATAGGCCAACCTTATTATCACATAGTTTATGGTTTCACAAGCAACGCCTAGAGTCTAAGACCAGCAACCTTTTTCTTATACAATATAAGAGCACTGCATGACCTGCTTAACAACAGCTTCTGATTTTTTCAGCGCAACCCAAGAAATACCAAAATACCAAGATACCAAAGCACCAAAATACCAGCATACCAAGCCGTCTCAAACATTCGCAATGAAGAGATCTCTCCTCGAGCTGGATCCTGATGCCGATACCCTTCTCATCTTGTACCGACCCAACTTGCAGCAACTTCATGCAGTAAAGTGGCAAGATGGATTGAATGAGAAAGAGAAAGTTGAACCGAGCTCGATCGTATCACCGCGAAACGAAAAACGAAGGAATAGTGAAACACCAACGGAAATCGATGCAATAACATCTTTAAAGCCATTCCAGGAGAACGACCATCCTAACGTGATCGAATTTCGAGTATCCAGCAAGCATCTCTGTATGGCGTCAACAGTTTTCAGAAAGATGATAAAGGGCAACTTCCGAGAATCACGACCGAACAGTAATGGCTTCTTGGAAATTACCGCGTCAGACTGGAACGCCAGTGCTCTGCTGATCCTACTTGACATTATACATGGCCACCACCGACAGGTCCCTAAACGGCCGGATGTGGACACTATAGTGCAAATCGGGATCCTGGTTGATTACTACGATTGCGCTGAAATTGTCGAGATTTTCTTTGATCGCTGGGCTGTGTTCATTCCGGACTGGTGGAACTACAGCTTCCCGAGCGATAATCTTAAAAACACAAAACCTTTTGGTGAACCTGAAGTATTGCTATTATTTATAGCCTATGTATTTCAAAAACCGGTAGCCTTCAGACTCTTGGCAGCTCACGCGACACGCGCGACATTTGGCCCTATTCAAACAGGCCTACCAATACCAAGTCAAATTCTCGGTAGCTATTCCTGCTCGATCCATCATGATACACTAGCTAATGTCGAATAGATAAGATTGACGAAGATCGCGTCGATGAAATCGATCGATTGTTCTCTGGGTTATATGACCTACAAGGGGACCTCCTTACGGGGGTAGTCGGTTGTGGCACTGAATGTTCATGCAGACTTCTCGGATGCCTGATGAGACAAATGCGGGATATGAATCTACCGATTATGAAGCCAGAAAAGCCATTCTTGGGATTCAGTATTTTCTCAGTGAGGGATATCATCCTCGGCATCGATACTCCTGTTTGGTCCGGCCACAAACATAATGGGGACTATTGCGATCTGAGGACGAATATTTTTATAAACAGGAACAGATCAGATACGTCGGATGTAAGATGGAACTTTTTGAAAAACTTTATTACGAGAACCTGAAAACCTCCTTTACCAGGCCACTATGCACAGATCAGGTTGAGCATCACTTCGCCTACAGATTCGAAAGATCAATGCAGACTCGGGCCATAAAATTTCTACCACAGACAAATAGTTAACTATTTCTATTTTCAGCATATATGTATCATTTCCCGCGAACGGAGTTGTGAATGATTTTGGAATTCCAAGACTGTCTCTTGATACAAGGTAAAGAGATTCCGAGCCCCAAGATACGCGTGAATAGCTTTAAGAAGCGGGACCCTCTGAGAGACTCCAGAAAAGAATGGTTCTTGCTTCTCGTGAGAGACATAAAACCTGCAATAACTTCATCGAGAAGATAGATACGGCACTCGGGTTGAAACACCTACACTCCTGTCACCATGTCTGCCAAGTTCAAAGTAATGCTTTTCAGTTATCTTCTCGAGATAAACTTTGAGATTACCAAGCTACGACGCGACTTAACAAGGTTTTACGGAAAAACTCTCGGAGCGCGTTCCGACGCTAAAATCAAGAAAGAGAACTGTATTTAGGTAGTTTAGCTCTATTTCCGTTAAACTCAACTGTACTGATATCACTACCCATGCGCAAATACATGAGCAAGCGCCAGAGGCCATGCGACTTCTGTCGCTCTCGTAAAACGGCCTGCCGAATTGACACAGAGCCACCTTGCAGGTCCTGTCAACAGCACGGTAGAATATGCACTTTTCTGGAGGCAGCGAGACCTCGAAAGAGGCCGCGTGCAGGCGACGAAGACGCATCTGGACCTTCAGTGGAAGATTTTGCTGATTCAGTGTCGCCTTCATCCGATCTCATGGCTTCAGAGCGAGAAACAACTTCACCAGCTTCAATTGGTCCTTTCCCAGACATCGATATGCAGTTTTTCCAAGACCTCAACATCGACAGTGCGGAATATCAGTTTATGTTTCAGACGGCTGACAATAACTCTTTGATAACGGAGTCTGGCCTAGCAGATAACCCATCGGGTGGGATATATCCACTACTAGATGGAAACCAAGACCTTAATCCAGAGATCCTTGGTCCTACGGGTGATATGGATCCTTACCTCCTCCGACATTATCGAACAGACAACAATGGAACTTTAAAGTTCAAACAGCTTGCTATACGCTCAGTCGCCAGCAATCCACCTGTACAATTTGTTGTTCCGCATGCATCACTTTTCATGCAAAGTCGGCAAGAAGCAGGACACCAGCCAGTACGGATATCCGATGCCAGGGAACAACTTGAGAAGACTATTCCTCAAAATATAGGCAAGACATTAATCCGTCTATATCAAAAGTTCATTGCGCCCCACTATCCGATCTTCTCAGATGAGTCGCTTCCGGATACTGCAACGAGCTCGCCTTGCCTACTGGCAGCTATCTACTCTATCTCCTTGCCCTTTTCTATGTACGACGACCATCTTTGTATCGACATGGCCTACGATCCACCCGATGCCAAGACTCTAGCTGGCTTGATCAACACTGGCATTGCTTCTGACATACACTCACCAACTATCGCGACCGTTCAAACTCTGTTCTTACTTGTTGTCAGACCCTCTTCCAACCCTCTTGTGTCAGACGCGTCGTACCGATGGACGACTATGGGAATGCTAGTGTCGGCAGCGATTAACATTGGTCTACAACTCGATCCTACATCCTGGAACATTCCGTTGGCTCAAGCATGCGCACGGCGCAGGCTATCGTTCTCCATCTACGCTCTTGATAAATGGCTAGCTGCAGCTCTTGGGAGAACACCCTATATAAGCAGGTCAAACTGGCTGGTGGACGAATTGACTACTGAAGATCGCCATTCGAGCGGCCTTGATGCCTCGCAGTGGACGCACATGATGACGTTTTCAGCTCTCACTACCCACATGGCCGTGACTCTGGACCGTCTATAGTACGTAATATGTCCAGATGATATTCTCTGACATCGAAACTAACAATCTGAAGTTCCCTTCGATCGTCAGCAACCGGTCAGATCTCATTTATAAAGAGCATGATGAATGAACTCTCTAACATTAACGATCGCAACGTTCGGGATAATTTAGGGCCACAAGAAACTACCCACGATAGCCCCACACCTCTAATTGTCAACGAGCTTGGCCATCATTACATCCAATTGCTGGCTCTGCGCGCCGCTGTCCATTCTCAGCCATCGCAAGGCTCTACTACCGAAATGTCAAGCCAAGAAAGCGATCCCCGGGATTCCTTTAGAATTGCTCTCGAGGGATTTCTCAAATTTGTCAATAATCTCAAGACCGAAGGGACTGCACGACACTGGCCACCTTGGTGTCAGGGTGCGTTTTCATCACTGTGCTTTGCTGTGCTCTTCATGTTTGTATCATCCCCCACTGTTGAAGAGGCGTCATCTTGGCTTCAGCTACTATTGTCGGTTCGGAAGCAGCTGCGACTCAAGGCGAGCACTTTGGAGGTCCTTCGCCTAGGGTTACTACGGATTGATGCGATATTTTGGCGCGGCATAGATAATGTTTTAAAGTTGGAACCAAATGTGAAACTGGCCTTGGACGCATTGCAGACTGCTTGAATCGGTTTGATTCAGTAACCTATATACTCAAAATTAATTTACAGCATTGGCCTTGCCACTATCTTGCTCAAAATGTCTTCGATACTGTCAACGGCATCTAAAGCCATGCCATAACCTGCCTGGAAGCCTGTACCGCCCGCGCCATAATTATGAACAATTGGGCGTTTGACACCATCAATCAGGATATCTGCTCTCTCGATGCGTGCACCTCCCTCACGAGATGGACGAAGACCAGCAAATGCGGCCAACACTTCGACATCATTTTGCCGCAGCTCGGTACTCAATTCTGTTGTTCGTGCTAGAATCGACTTGCCCTCAGAGAGATAGGTGGCACTATCACTGTTTATCACGTTAGCCAGCTGTCTTATCCTAGAAACTGGTAACCAACTTACTCTACGCCTTTTTGCATGTATCCTCCCAAGACAACGTTCCCATTTGAGCCAGGTCTGGGGATCACGTATGTCTCATAGTTCCTACCATGACGCATGATGTTTGTCTGAACATGCGGTGCCCTTGCTAGCAGTACTTGTCCCCTTGTTGGGTAGCACTTGTTGTCTTCCACTCCAGGAAGTGTTCTTGATGCCAACCCTGTACAGTTGAAGACGACCTTGGTCGCTGGGTTTTCATACGCAGCTTGGATACTGGGTAGTGTTTTCCTGATGAACCGCACGTTGTGTTCGTTTCTCAACCTTTCATAAAGGTATTGGCAATGTGCTGGAGCATTGACAGTGAGAGTAGTAAATGCACATCCGAACTTTACGCCATTAGGAAGATCTTGTGTTGACAAAACTCGAAACTGAACAGGAATTAGTATGTCAAATCAACAAGAAAGGCGTCCTATGCTGAAGCTTGCTTACGTCGTCAAGATATTCTCCCATTGCTTTAATTTTGTTGTGGGGCACATTGTCATCCCAAAACTCAATTGAAGGTGTTCTTTTAACAAAGGACTTATCGGGGTTCTCTGCAGCAAGGCTCTTCAAATGCTTGTACCCTTCTTTGTCCCATTTGATAGCGTTGGCGTCGGTACCAGATATCGCTGAGAAGTTGCAACCGGCCCTGGAATGTGTTAGATAAGTAAATACATAGCCAGTCCTGATTGGTCTCACCATGGTGAAGTATACGAGGGAGCTGTATCACCGGGAAGATGTTCAGCTATGACTGTGATATTCTTGCCATATCCCCTCTTAGAAAGAACAAGGGCGACGTCGAGGCCAATAATTCCTGCGCTAGAACGGTTGTTAGTATGGGACTAGTGCTAAAGATCAGATCAACTGACCCAACGATAACAATGCTATCAGAAGCCATGATAAATGGTAGATCTCTAGTATGGAACTAATCAGAAGAAAGATAACTTGTAGCCTGAAAGGATGATTGAAGAGACTCTTCTAAATATCTTGATCTCTCGCTCCTTGTTTTCCATCGGCCAACACCAGGGACGAAACAGGTTAGTCTCGGCCAATGCTTGTCGATGAATCGGCGTCGATTTTGATTGGCGGCGTTCTCCAGCGGATTGTGATAGCGTCGCTGATAAGAATGTGGGTCCAAGCTTCAGGCATATCCAGGGTAAGATACTGGCATATCTGAAGAACTCACATGATTCAAATTAATTAAGACGAATAAGTACATCGAAGTGCTATTACATTTCATACATCTACTTGTACTATTAATATAGAGCCTATAATTACTCTTATTCCTTATAGGGACTTTATAAAACCTGTTATCTTTTGCTGTTGTATCTATGTCATTTTTCTCTGAACCTATCTGTCTGGTGGAAAGATAAGTTGGGTCTTCGATAAAACACGATTCTTGTGTAGGACATGTCGATTAAGTCACGGTCTTTAACACAGCTTTTACTCGAGATTAAGACTTCGGGTCAAGAGATGATTTATCACAATGGCAATGTAGTTGAACAACATATAAAACGACATAACATGATCCTTTATTTTATAGATGTTCTTTTGTCTATGGAATCTAAGTCGTACTTGGAAATTCATGCACGTCTTTCAATAATGCAGCAGTGTCTCTGATGAATTCGAAACTCTTTGACATGCCTCGCTCTGGATGGTTATAGTGCCCAAATGCATGGGGACACCCGACATATCGTTTGGCAGTAACGCTGTTACCAGCATCCCGGAGCATCTGACCATATAATTCACCCTCATCGCGTTCAAGGTCGAATTCTGCTGTGACAATATGCGCTCGAGGTAGGTTTTCGAAGTTCGGGGCAAGAACTGGGGTCAGGATCCATTCATTGTTCAAAAGATGCTCAAGCTTATCTGTGATCCATTGTTAGTCTCAAAATTACTTCATAGTAGTGTTTTGCTTACCAGCGTCTTCGCCAACCCAATATTTCAAAAACCACTTTTCTCTACCCAATGGCCCCCACGGTAGATCCTGCAATTGCAACACACTCTCATAGGGGCAGTTTTCCGATGTGAGCTGCTTGATCTTGCTGTTACAGTAGCGCATATCGATTGCAGGAACGATCATGAGATGCAACTTGATATCGATCCCTTCGTCGCGCGCAAAGTGAGCCAGGACAGCTGACATGTGGCCACCTGCGGAAAGACCACCGAACGAGACACTTTCGGGATTGATATTCAGTTGTGCTGCGTTATTTATGACCTTGGTCAAGTTAGTAAGTAAACAGAGACTGGAAAGATTAAACTCTTACCCATTTTACGGAGTCCCAGCAGTCATAGATGGCAGTTGGATAGGCATGCTCAGGACCCATACGGTAATCAACATCAATTATTTTGACGGACGCCTCGTTGCACATGTGGCGACACCATGCTGCTTCGGAGTTGAGTCCACCCAGGACCCAGCCGCCTCCGTGGAAGTTCAGGTGAACAGGAAATGGCCCCGGCCCCTCGGGCGAGTAGATTCGAACGGTAACTTGACCCTCAGGCTTTGTAACAGGAATTTTCGTATCCTCAACATGAAAGACTTCGGGGCCTTTGCATGTAGGGTAAGTGAAACTGTACTTGGCTGGGTCGAGTCTGTACTCCTCGATGCTGACTTCGTCGGCTCGAATCATGGAGCTCCCGTGTGTATTCCATAATTTTCTCCACTCCGGGTCAAGACCTGGGTACTCATCATTTCGTATCTCTAGACGGTTCAAGGATTTGAGCGAGGCAGTAACCTCTTGGGCAGTGGTCGTAATTGTGGTGGACATGGCAGGAAAAGATGAATAAGATAATGTTTAGGTTGATAGAAAGCACACCTAGCCAAGATCAATAAAGTAATGGCACGTATCTCTTACAGCTGGAAAGTCCTTTATCAACTTTGCCATCTGGAGATTGGCGCTTGGATGTGATTGGAGGCGTTGTGAAGGCCGATCTTGAGGACCCGCAACTGCTAGCATCGAAGATAGGCCTGCAAACGCCGCCAATCATAGAGCATGGCGAAACCCCGCGTTATCAGCTCGCCCCGTCATGAGTCTGGGGTATGTTCTCCAATTCACCCATGCCTATATATGGGTCTCGGTAACCTGTCTCAAGGTCAGATCGTGTGATTGACAGACAGCCGAATCTCGTCTTCTCATATCGACTTTGGCCAACATCTTTCACACTTATTCGACATGGGATCTGATATTAATATGGACTCCAAGGTATCTGATGCCAATATGGCAGATACCAAGAGCATCGCCGGAGTTGAAGATCGATGGCAAGGTCTCCGAAGAGTTCCTGACAAGTTGCCCAAGATTGCATTACTTATCCTGGCTGTCGAGGTATGTACATGAGTTAAATTAACATGTTATCTTCCAAGAATCCAAGCTGATAGACATGATCTAGCTTGGTGAGCGATTTACATATTTTGGCCTCTCTGGCCCCATTCAGAACTACATCAAGTTTGTCACCACTCGCCTATCTACATATCCTTGATACTAATCATGACAACTCCAGCAACCCATACGATCCGGAATCCGATCTCCCTGGAGCTCTTGGAAAGGGACAAGCTGTTGCGACAGCCCTCGGAAACTTCTTTAAGTTCTGGGCGTATTCATCAACGGTCATTGGTGCCATCATTGCTGGCAAGTCTCTAGGTAAATCATTTGCGTGAAGAACAGCGACTGACGAATAATTTTACAGACCAGTACCTTGGGAAATTCAAGGCTATCTGCTGCGCTCTTGTCATCTACACTATCGGCCTCGTTATACTCGTCTCCACCTCCACTCCCACAGCTATTAACAATGGCGCTGGCCTCGGAGGCCTCATTGCTGCTATGGTCACAATCGGTCTTGGAACAGGAGGTATCAAGGCCAATGTAACACCAATGTGCGCCGAGCAGTACCAGCATTCACGACCTGTTCTCAAAACTCTCAAGTCTGGCGAAGAAGTCATCGTGGACCCGGAACTCACTGTGCAGAAACTCTTCATGTGGTAAGTATCTTCTATCTTTGTTTGTGCCACCGGATATTAATAACGAAGCAGGTTCTACTGGGTTGTAAACATTGGAGCGCTATCGCCGCTCATCACCGTCAATATCGAGGCGCACCATTCATTCTATCTGGCATACTTGGTCCCTCTCATGTAAGCAACGTTTACCTGTCAATTATAAAATACTGTTCTAACTCTAGTTACTAAGCGCTATTGTCATCTCTGCTTGTGTTTTCCTATCTGGCCGAAACAAGTATATCCGCGTCCCTCCAGTTGGCTCGGCTATCCTCGACGCCTGCCGAACTACCAGCATCGCGATTAAGGAAAAGGGGTTCCAAAATGCGCGACCGTCAGTCCTTAGAGATCATGGCCACAGTGACAAGTATCCCTTGGCCTCTCAGGAGAGGTACACCGATGCATATGTTGGCGACGTACAGAGAGGACTCAAAAGCTGCAAGGTAAGCTTTTCTTTGATAGGAGTACGATACATGTGCTAACGCTTCATGATTCAGATGTTTCTCTTCTTCCCATTTTATTTTATTTGCTGGAACCAGATGTGGAACAATCTCATTTCTCAAGCTGGAACCATGGCGCTTCACGGGACTCCCAACGATCTCTTGCAGAACCTTGACCCAATTGCTCTCTGCTTCTTTATTCCTTTCCTAGACTGTAAGTTACTTGATCTTGCTTACCAAGTCCGTTACTAAGTCCGATCCAGTGATTGTCTATCCTCTCCTCCGAAAGTATAGAATCGACTTTGATCCCGTGACACGCATCTTCATGGGCTTCATGTTTGCTTCTATCTCAATGGCCTATGCAGCGGTACTCCAACACTATATCTACAAGTCTCCTCCCAACAGCATACATGTTTGGATTCAGGCGCCAGCTTATATCCTGGTGGCATTGTCTGAAGCTTTTGTCATTATTACGGGTCTGGAGCTAGCTTTCACCCAAGCACCCAAGAAGTATGTCCTTACCTATTACCTTACCTATGATCCTGGAAATACTAACCATTATTTCTGCAGCCTGCGATCCTTTATTTCTGCGCTCTTTTGGATGACTATTGCAGTTGCCGCTGCGATTTGTATCGCTCTGGGAGCAGTATCTCAGGACCCATACCTTGTGTGGATGTATGCCTCAGTCGGTATTTCTGGGTTTATTGCCGGTTGTGCATTTTATGCTTGCTTTTATAAAGGCCGCAAGCAAAAGGCTAGACCCGATGAGTTTGTTATTGAGGGGACCCCTGAGATCTAGAACAATAATTGCCTTGTAATCTCTTGTGTAGGGAAAATCCAGCACCTGAAATTTATAGTTATCAATCCATGAGAGATTCTATTGTCCTGAGAAATAACTGGATTATCCAGTGAGAGATACACACTAACTACATATGGGTCTGCGTTTTATCTCGATGCTACCACGTGACTCAAGCGAGAAAGGGGTTAATTTAAAGAATGGTTCGTGCAGTTTGCCGCGTGTTCATACCACCGTTTGAACAGTCAACTGTCTAACAGTAAAAGAACCAAATCCCTTTCTCTACTTATTTAATATCTATTCTCGCCACGCAATTTTCCATCAAGAAAAACGAATATGTCAGGAAAGGATCGCACCACGATACATATCTCGGAGGTTTTCCCGCGGCACTATCAGTTTCTTTTCATGATCTTCGAGGTATACAGCCTGATTACTCCCCACTTTCTTGAGTATCCGATTAATTCTTCCATAGCCAAGTGTCATATTTGCGTCTATATCTTCAATCCCAGTATCACCGTCCAATCACTTCTATTCCCTCGCTCCGACCGACAGCTCTGGACCTTTTTGGTCGCCCTCACCTGTCCATCAATCTTGCGATGCGGAGTCAGCCTGGAGTACTCCACAACTCCGCAGTCTCTGGTATGTATTCATGGCGGCTCTTGCATTTAGTGGCATGATTGAGCCTCTGCTCTTGTACGTTGCTCGGTACAAATTGCGAGACGTTCGTGATGCAGAGCAAGTCATCAAGGCGGTTTTGATAGCTTTCTTGGCATTTGATGTCTTTCACGCAGGTGCTACACTGGCCGTCACAGGCTTAGGGGCAGCACTTCCTGGACCTCAAATGCATATCTACGCTATGATCAATGTTTGGGTCCCTGCTGCATGGATGTTTTTGCGGACGTTGTGGATAGTGGGTGTTGCAAGGAAGTCTGCCATTAATAGAGTGAAATGCGAGTAGGAGGTTGATGGAGGTTTATACTATTGGCTTTTTATTCTAGAAAGGATTGTTAACTATGAAACTTTCTACACCTCTGTCTAGAATCGATAAATTAACTTCAGTATTAGTATGTGTAGCAGAGCTTCTCGCTAGTGGTGTCCATAACCGCAGAGACAGAGATGTCCTCAGCGCCAGCCAGGCCCATAAAGGGCATAATGTCGGTAAGTTTGGCACGTGGGTTGGGTATCTCCTCTGTTGAGTTACCATCAGCCCTGCCATTACCACCAGGCGTCATCAGGCGCTCCCGGATACCAGCGTAGTCCTAGAGGCGGACCTTAGGGTCCTGCTGCTGCCAAAGAGCCCAAAGCCGGTCGACCTGGGCATGGTGCATAAAGAAAACAGGATCTATTGGGCACGAAAATAAATTAGTTATAAGTGACGGCACTTTTCCAAGCAGCAGGGTACACGCAACTACGGAGAGAGAGAAGAGTGGGTTTGACTTACCATTGGGCGAGGAAGAGGGACCCATGTCGCCCATCTGTCCACCGACGGCGCTGCGGATGGAACCGTGGGGAAAGTTCTCCAACCTGAACTCAAAAGACTCAAAGTCAGGGAGCTTGTTCATTTCTGTGATGAGCTCGGGGGTATAGCCGCTGGCACGCATGGTACCAGGACGACTCTGACCATCGAAAAAGTCGTGAGACAAGCAATGCTCAGCAGCTATGCCTTTGCTGTAAGCTGGACGAATGCCCTTGAAGGGTCCGTCCACAAGGCATTTCCACTCCCGTCCGTCGCTAGTTTTCTCGGTCTTGTCACCGCCGTTGCCACCAACGCCGTTGATAGGGTCCCAGAAGTCCGAGCCAGCTACGTCTTTAACATCGAGGGTCCAGTCCCAGTATCTTTCACTAGCATCAGCAGGACGTCCATCTGAACGTAATGGGCGACAGGGAAGTGGTCACTTACACCATTGGACCAGTGTAGCCACAAACCTGTAATTGCTTGTGATAAAGATAGGTGAAGTAGCTGTGCCACGGTAGGAACTGGGCAACGAAGCGAACTGTGAAAAGTTAGCTGGATTCGTCTTTGTTCAATGCATTTGTAAGCCATGGATCGTTCCCGTACTGTCATTATTGAGGTGCGTGTGGACATAGGTGAAGTCATCGTACAAGGATGTTTCCAAGCCGATGCTCGAAGGCTTCTCAGTCAGGCACACAACGGCGTCAGTATATTCTTTGCGCAGAACCGCGTCCAAAGCACGGAACTCTACACGCTTGACAGGTTTGACACATCCAGTTGGCGCTTGGCGCGACATAGCCGTGGCGCCAGCAAGGCTACTAAGCAATGGAAGAAGTTGAGTGAAATGCATGATGGCGAGAAGGTTTTACTAACAGGTAAAACAGTGTGATAGAGGGTTCTGTATCTTTTCTGTGTTGATGACAATATAACGATACTCGCTGATGCGATTGAGCGAGTGTATAAATTGCAAGATATCAGTGAAGGAAAGACACAGTCGTGTAAGCTAAGCCTTCGTATGAATGATAGACTATAGTCTTTTATATACCCATGGATTCTCTAAACATCAGCTTGACTTCATAATCTTCAATGCTCTACCTGGCAGTAAAAACAGTAAGATCAATGCAGTAGAGATTGCTTCGTCGTGTAGACATACTAGTTAAAGCATCTACATATAAGCCTTAGGACTAAAATAGGAAAAAAGGTAGGCGATAAACAATAATATGAAGTAGAGAGTCACATCAGCACAGACGTATTTTTCGTATATGAAGTGATAAAAGTGGAAAATAACTTGACTGACAGTCCAACACTCGGCTAACTGATTCCGCGATTGAATGGATGTTTGTGCCACAGCGGAATCAGTATGAAACAAGACCCTGGTGCTAGATCCGTCATCAATGTCCTATGGCTGTGAGCATTTCTTTGCACGAGTCCGAACTGTTTGCAGCTGTAGCCAGTAGCAATGCCTTTAATCCTAAGACGGCAAGACCATAGTGTGTCTCCATGAAATTGAACAACGATGACGTGCTGTCATGTCAATAAAGGTAATGTGTAGGGTGAGTTGCTTTTTCAGATCTTCTCAAATGATTTAGTAAACCAAGGGTTGTACATGTCATCAGGGCTAGATGACGCAGAGAAGTGATCAATTCAACAGGCAGTGCTAACATTTGAGTGTTCTTGATGCACCCTTGGCAGTGGAATATTGCTACGACCAAGGTTCAAAACAGGACAAATCTTGGAACATTTTGTCACTCAGTCGCTTCAGCACAAAATAGTCCCCCATTTCCAGATTACTTCTGCATCTTTCTTTGTGTGTGGGACACCCGTATCTGAGAATCATACCATACATCGAAACTGATTTCAGTCATCAATTGGGCGATCCCTGGGACAGTCTTCTGATGTGAAAGAAGAGGGTAACACAGCATAAATACGGGAAGTTGATAAAACGGTTACGTACGGCAATCGGACTGCGCGTAGTATGCGTCGCAGTCTTTGAAGAGCCCGACTTTCTAGGGCTTGCATATCGCAAGTGGCAAGAGGTGCAGCTATTCAGCTTTCTTGAACAATAGACGGAGTTACATCAGGGATCGTGCATATTAGCATCTGAACCCTAAGTGGCTCTCGGCAGTCTTTTGCGTAAATCATACGAATACGATCAATGCACCCGTGCTAATCTTTGCCCAACTTGTTTCTGATGCATTGACTACATGAACATGAGTCAATGCTGCCATAACGTCGTACATGAAACGGGTCATTTTTCAAGGTTTTACGATTTCATCGCCCTGTTGAACCAATCATGTTTACAGTATTTTATACGATTAATAGCACCGGCAGTTGTGGATCCGACCGGGAACGGGCTCTTCATGATTCCCGATGCATGCAGTTTCGGTCTATCGGGCACGATAGCGTGGAAATCTCCAACACCATCAGATTGAGTTCTGACAATCGTTGAGTATAAGTATCTATATCAATACAGCGTCTTATAGCAATTCAAAACGAGCAACTCAACAACCATCACCATGCCGTCCAACATGGATATCCTTCTGGAGAAAAACCAGTATGCAATACTTTGCAGCATTACTCTGTTCACTCTCTTCATCGTTCGATATTCTTTCCATAAGAATTATAAAAAGTATCCAATCTTGAACCCAAAAAGAACTCTAGAGCTCACGAGCAGCCGTGTTGTCAAGGAGTTCATTGCCAACAGCAAGAACATCCTCACTAAAGGTAGAGCTCTGTACAAGGATCAACCCTACAGGGCCATCACGGACTGGGGAGAAGTCGTCATCATACCTCCCGAGTTTCTCAACGAGCTCAAAAGTCACAAAGACTTGGACTTCCAGACAGTTGCTCAAGATGTAAGTATACTATATTTGTGTTGGCTGGAAGGGTCAAGTATCATGACTAACCAAGTAGGACTCTCATGGTTATCTCCCCGGCTTTGAACCGTTTGGCGGCGATCAACGCATTACCCAAGTGATAAACAAGCACTTGACGAAAGCATTGGGTTAGTCTCATGTGCTCTATTCATTGTTTCAGACGGCTTACTATTTAACCTCAGCCAAGGTTACTGGACCCCTTTCAGCGGAGGCGTCTGCAGCCTATCGTGATGTCCTTACCGATTCAACAGGTATACTACCCATTCTACTGCCGAGAAAAGTCATAGAACACTGATCACCAAGTCTTAGAGTGGCACGAAATGAACCCTTCTCAAGACAACATGCGTATTGTGTCGCGCATGTCGTCTCGAGTCTTCATGGGCGAAGAGTTGTGTCGAAATGAAGAATGGACAAGACTTTCCGCCGAATACACCGTTCAAGGTTTTATAGCAGGCGATGTCCTACGAACATATCCCCGATGGGCGCGACCGTATGTTCATTGGTTCCTCCCGTCTTGTCAAAAGGTGCGGACTCTGCAGGAGGAGGCGCGGCAAAGCCTGAAGCCTTTCCTGGAACAACGCAACGCTATAAAGGCTGAGGTAATGGCAAACGGAAAGCCGTGTCCGTTTGACGATTCAATCGAATGGTTCCAGCAAGAATACGACAACCACGATCCTGTAGTCGCTCAGATGGCACTCTCACTTGTCGCTATGCACACCACTACCGATCTGCTTACAGAAACAGTCTTCAATATTGCGCTGTATCCTGAATTGTTCAAGCCGCTTCGTGAGGAGATCGTCAGTGTTCTCCGAAGAGATGGACTTAAGAAGACCGCTCTTTTCAACTTGAAGCTGATGGACAGTGTTATCAAAGAATCGCAGAGACTTAGGCCAGTTCTCATAGGTAAACTTTATACAACGCTTCTGCATCGCCAATCACTGACACTCTTCATAGGTGCCTTCAGACGACGGGCAGAGGCAGACATTACACTTCCCAACGGCGATGTCATTAAGAAGGGAACCAGGCTCGTCTGCGATTCCACGCACATGTGGAGTTCCCAATTCCACGAGAACGGAGACAAGTTCGATGGGTATCGCTATCTTCGTATGAGAGAAGCATCCGAGCAAGACAAGAACGCGCATCCGCACCTTGTTAGCCCCGGAATTGACCACCTGGGATTTGGCTACGGTGCTCACGCGTGCCCGGGCCGCTTTTTCGCTGCCAATGAGATCAAGATCGCTCTCTGCCATATGCTGCTGAAGTATGATTGGAAACTCGCTGATGGCGTTGTTCCAAAGTCATCTCTTTTTGGCATGTCGCAGGGAGCTGACTCTCAAACCAAGTTGTTGATTCGTCGGCGCTCCGAGGAATTGGACATTGATTCAATTGAGCATTAGAGGAGTCCTGAAGTTTTAGTATCCATTTTAGATGAAGGTATATGTAGATCAGTCGTAGCACAGAGAAATAAGCAAATGGGAACTTTCTTTGTTTCTGATATATACTTGGCAATTCAGGTTCTTTCATTGAGCGCTTTTTTCGTATTGAGTCAACAGGGAAGCGATTTCTCTTATACGTCAATCCAATAGAAAGGAATTTCCTCAAATGAATATCATGCCTGTGCCCGCCAGTAACCCTAGTGTTATTCCAAGTACACTGATCACTCCTTGTCCCGCAATAGTAGAAGCGACGTTCTCATCAGTCCCTTCGCCATCACTGTCCCCTTCGCCATTGCTGTTCCCCTTGCCCTCGACCATATCTGACTCTTTATACACCAGGTAGATTCCAGGTGCCCAAGTCGCAACCGCTATATCACTGATACCTTCTGTCCCTCCCATAACCTCTTCAAAGTCCACCATGGTCGTATCGTACATCGGAGTTTCAGTAGGTTCCATGCGAGAGGCGACACCATCTGGATAAGTCAGGCCGTCTACGGATGAGATGACAGTCCATTCGATCCTGTTGCCTCCTAAGACACAAAACTCAGAGTACGTGTACGAGGTGACTGGGCCAAGCGAGGACATGCATCCTCCGATCTCGGTGTGTTCATAACCACTACATCTGTTAGTCTATTGCCTTGCATCTTGGGGCTTTGAGAGGATTTAGATCGATCATACCTAGGGCAGCAATATGCAAGAGTCTCCGATACGTCCATAATATTTTTCCAAAAGTCGGTAGAGTAGACATGTCGTGGATGCCCCTCCAATGTTGGTGCTGGCGTTGTCATCATACCAGATGCGCTGAACTTTCCACTAGCAGTATGAGCCAATAGCCCGACAGTCTTCCAACCCGCCGGACAAGCAATGCCCGGTGAATAGTATCCATAACTGCTTTGAAAGAAGGTTGAAGTTTGCTGATCCCCAGATGTCCCTCCTTCGCCGGTTGGACGGCAATCACCGTAACTCTCTATACTGCACAGGGGCCGACCCAGAATACTATAAGGAGAAGTTGCGTTGACGAACAAGGCGTCATTTATACTGGTTGCGCATGATGACGGAGCGGTATAAGTCGTTGTGAGGGCACCGTGGTTTTGGGCGGTTATGCCGAAGAATTCCGTAGCGGTAGGCATTTTGTGCTGTCGATTTTTTTATCACTACCTGTTTTTAATTAAGGGCAGAGTGTAGTAGTGTCCCAAAGATGCAACCGAGGCCTATTTATCTAGTTCAGCGATTGATGGTTATCAACTCATGTGAAATACTTAAACAGCCACCACAGCGGCACAGCTCATGTCGCTTTGTATACGGTGGGTTTAGCGCCCTTGGCGTCACTTATTGTCGCCTTGATACTGTTATGTGATTCGTCCTGAGGTCGGGCTTCTTGCAAGACCAGAGGGACCTTTTGTGAACCAACAAAAATTCGGCAGCTTCTTAATGAGGATAAGCTTATTTTTTCTCCATTTGGTCTCGAAGAACTGAATTCAACTCGAGATCCACATGGCTAGGGTATTTCTTATCATAAAACCGACAGAAATTATCTATAGATAGACATGCTCTTTACGGATTTTCACTTGATCAACTCATTACTCTCTGTTTATAACAAGAATTTTAAAAAATGTTGAACAACTCCATTTTCAGTGGCACCAGTCGGTATCAATTGATGAAAACCGTCCCTCGTCATTAACCATAGTTTGCATTGAACACTAGAGGGGCGTGATGAGATGGCCAGACTTGCTTTTTGATATCTTTATAACTGTGTCAGTAATCACAAGGATATAGATAGTACCTCTTATTGGAATATCCACGTAAAGATTTTATCTTAAGATAACTTATGAAATGTCTTTTTCTACTTGTGTGCAGCTACTGGGGTTTTATCTCACAATGCTTCCGTTCACGACGTAGCTGCTAGACGAATAGAACTTCTTTTGATGTAGATTTATCTACCTATATGCTATCTTGATAAAAAAGATATGTACTGCGACTGCGAAGGGCGACTGAATAAGATAATAAACTATCTCAATACCTTGATATTCCAAGAAGATCACCCTTGACCACAGACACAAAAGCTCGTGCAGGAACTCATGCTCAAGCGGCATCCTCTGCCTCACCGGCGCCGGAAGGAGGAGGGCCACCAGGACCACCAGGACCGCCGGGACCGCCACCCATTGAAAAGTCAGGGTTGGTGTGTCCACCATCCTCATACCTGAAAACAGCAGGGGTAACCTTGTTGGTGACGGTAATGTTGACACCATAAGCCAACCAGCCAAAGATGCCCTCGGCAACAGTGTCACCAAGAAGAGTCCACTCGACAACGGGGTCGTAGTCCTGGTTAGCAGCCTCGCCCAGAATACCGTCTTGAGCGTTGGTCATCAGCTCCTGCGTGTTGGTGTTGTAAGGAGCAAGACTCTCAACCTCGAGAATCAAGTCCTGGTCGAAGTAGGTCTGACCGATGTGGCTGCTGTAGATATCGTTTCCGAGGGTCTTGTTCTCGAACAGAGTAGCGTTTGCATGAGCCAGAAGGTGAATGTGGGTGGTGCGACCGGTGTAGTGACCAGGGAAGAGTGTCTCGAACTGAGCAACACCATCTTCATCGGTTTGCTGGATACCACGGCCAAAGGTGTTGTTGATGTTGGTCTTGTCGTTGATGTTTCCATTACCCTGGTTGTTCACACCAGCGTAGACACCAGTTGAGTTGCAGTGCCAGATATCGAGGTACAGGTCTGGCACAGGCTCGCAAGTCTCAACGTTGATGATTTGGTAGTCGAGGATAAGGTCAACACCTTCCTGGTCCTCCTTGAGGTCGCTGCGAATAGTCTCGCCACTAACGTCTTGGGACTGTTAGTGTATATCTTTGCGGTAGCTGATGAAAACTCACAGTAGGGACCGATAGTAACCTCGGGGGTCAGAACACAGGAGTTCTGCCCGGCGAAGAGAGTCTCGGGAGGGGTGTTGGGGGTATAGCCAAGGCTGGTCTTGTTGTGGTCCGTGTTGAGCACGTCCTCGAGATCCCGCTTCTTGATGTTACCTGGGGCCACATTAGCAATGCACGAGTCAAGTAGTAGGTGGTCAATGCTTACGCTTCTCACGATGCTTCTGAATCAAAGCGGAGCGACGCTTGATGTTACGGTCGGTAACACCCCGAGCCTTGAGTTTCTCAGCGCAGTGGCGGAGGGACAGTCGCTCGGCACTAGCTTCGAATGCTCGACGCTCCTGAAGCTCATCGTGATGATCTTCACCGGGGTGAGCTACGGCCAAAGTAGCCAAAGCTAGGGCAATTGAACTGGTAAGACGCATGGTGGATGTACAGAGCAAGAAGAGTAGAGTGAATGAAGTTGAAAGAGTTGATAGAATGAACTACAGATGGTAGAACGTTGGTTCCTTTTATGTATTTTCGGAGCGACCATCGTTATGGACTGTTTGGTTCAGATAGTTGCATTCACCTGTTCTACCGTCTTGGCAATGGCACCTCGATAATCTTCCGGTGTGCATCAAGTTCCTTAATTGGAAGGAAAATTCATGCCAAACGCTGATCGTTTTCAATCTACGATTGTATCATCATGTTCTGAGTAAACAACTCTTCCTAATTCGCTGTTGTACACGTTGCCCCTTGTTCAATGTTCGGGATGTGGGCAGACGTTCCTTAAAGTGGTCCGCAGGCGGCTCGGAACGCATCCGGACAAAGAAGGTAGGAGCGGGCATCTATACAAAGACCCATATAGGTGCAGTTGATAAACAAGGTCTTTATGACATGATGTCGCCTTGTACAGCTACTCCTCCCGCGGGTAGCAAGATAAATGCACCATTGCTCCCCAAGAGAGTCGGGAAATGGGTGCAATTCTTTTGTTACCCACTAGCTCCGTCACTTATCAGCCTGGCCACTGATGCAGAACACCATTTTGGGTAGTCGAACGCGTGAGCCACCACCATCCCTGGACCAGCGATATTAAAGTTGGGTTTGAGTATCGATGGTATTGAGATACAAACGCCCAGCTGCAGGACTGTGTCCTTTTGAGCGCAATGTACAACTAAAGTTTGAGCTAGGAAGTTTATCTTGACGTACCTAGCTTTCGCGTATTTTAGCTAGCCATTCACCAATCGATTACCTGCAACGTTACATCGCTGGATACAACTCCACGACAATACATACGCGTTTAATAAAGATAACAGTTATGTTACTATTGAAGGATTGCTACACCATGCTAAGACTCCTCCTCACGTTTCTTTTGTATTGCAAGTAACAGATCACGAACGCATGCCTCGTTTCACTAAATCCTTTATTGTCATCAAATCCATCCATCTTTAAAAGTCACTCACTACAAAGAATTCTTATCCTCATCAGCCCAGCCCCATGCTGACCACATATACCCATCTTGAAGCTTTGCTTCCTGAAATAAATTCAATAGCTGTCTACCTTGGAAGTTACTGGGTTTTTCCGGTTTCACTCGCTCGGAAAGATGGAAGTAGATGATTTAGGTAGTAACGTGAGTCGAGTCCATTTCGTGGGTCAAGATGTTTTGATAAAAGATAGTCACAACCGAAAGGCAGTTATTGTGCCACGGAGACTGGTAAGCATCTATTTCAAATAGGAAGGTTTGAAATGGTTGTCTCTATCTTATCGCGTGATGATGTACATCGGAATACCGAGTGTATGATTCCCATGTGAAAGTCTCCGAACAAGGCATTTCTCCGAGGCAAACAAGAGTAGGGTTTGACCAAGAATGGAAACTCGACGTTTTCATTGAATGATGATTTTCATGTGCGTGATCCTAGGGACCAAATGTTGGATTATAACTTCAATTGTATGGCTAAAGACTACTCGCACTATCTGATACAACTGGTCATGTGCTCACACCCTCTCTGCCGCAAACCGATGAGACTCACGGATGATTTCGAAGCAAGAATCATCCGTCTGCATTGATGATTCAAAATCATGTCCTTGGCCTTCTGCAACCAGCAACTTTGTATCAACACCAAGAGATTTCAATGACTCGTAAGCCTCTGATGAGAACCTCGGAAGGCACATTTTATCATCGCTGCCATGAACAAAACATGTTGGGGGGAACCCGGTCGAGAACATTTCGACTGGGTCAATTCGTTCAAAGTCTCCGTCTCGTACCACATTACGGAGCCAAGTTACGTCTCGTTGGTTACTCAATAGCCAAGCAGTTCTGGGCCGCGAGAAGTCAGGCACTGGCTTGGGGCTGTCAGGCATCCTTTTGAATGATGAAGGGGTGGATAACACGGTTCCCTCTTTCATGACCTTGTTGATAAAAGCCTTGGGGAAACGTGGGATCATAGAAAGAGGTTCTATCGGTGAGTGCCAGAATGGGTCCTTTAAATTCATGGCAGCAAAATAGGATTAAGTATCAGTCTATGATGCGACCTTGGTTCATGCTGACTTGGGTTGTCTGAAACAGAACCTGGAATGTGGTATCTAGGTGGTGCTCTTGGACATGCTCGATACTATTCCCGTTTTATTGCTCTGTCTATCAAAGCTGATGAGATTGGCAATCCAATTCCTGTTTATCGCGATTATATGTTTGTGGCACAGTGAGCGATCTCTAAGGAAGACATTAACGTCACGCTTAGGAGAGAAGTTGATAAGGATGATGTCTCTTCTGTTCATTGATGACGATAAATAACCGAAACAGATCATGACTTCTGATGTGGATGGGTTATGGCGTGTGGCATATGTCTCTACAATTGATGTTCTTCCGAAACTATAGAGACCCCAATTTGACATGATACTCCACCCAACGCCTGTGATATACCCTCTTCATACTCTAAGAAGCTCAAATCAGCGACCGCTGTAGTGGACTTATTATTAGTATTGATAAGTGTCTGACAAAATCCATTACTCATTTTGGTTACAAGTACATTTACCGACTCAGCTCAGTGATTCCGTTCTCATCTACTGCCCGCTAAAGGAGGCTACTTCGACCATCTAGTCGGCGTTTTCGCTGGGTCTCCTGGGCAGATCCCACCAAGGCGCAGAGTCTGTCATCATTACGGACATACAACAAGTACATGGCAATAATAGAAAGATGAATGCCCACATGCAACCTCGCTTCACTTTGACATGCGCTGGGAAGAAGTGTTAGTGGCTGCACCGCGATACGGAAAAACAAAGAACGAACTGTATTTTGCATAGTACTTGATCCAATCTGAAGTCTTTAGCTTGGCCATTTCTTAAGGCGAATGTAGTCAATGTAAATCTGAGAAAAGTGGAATGTAGATAGTGTGTTAAAAAACCAAGGTGAAGGTGAATAAATAAGAATCAAGCCAGGGAGATGTATCCGCAGCGCCGACGTCACGACCTATTTCCGAAAAGGGAAATCACCGGAAATAACAGTCCCCACAATTACGTCACCGATAATGTAGTTAATAAGTGGGTACATCAGACACGCGAGCTACATCTATTGGCTAATCCTACAAGCAATGGCATCTCGTAGGTTGTTGTTCATTCTAGACTTTGTGGTTATGACTTCTTATCTTTATCTTTGTGGGAAGAGAACTACAAGGCGTTGGTGGAGATCACGGCTCTAACGGTAAGTGTATTAGTTCGAGTGAGCACAGTCAGACAGAAAGAAATCCCAGGGTTAAGTTCAAACGCATTGGGTCATTCACCGAGAACATGTACAGAAGAGACACAAATACCTATTCATTGATACAATCCATGACCTCGGTGTACCATCGCCAGAAGTTCAGAATTCCAATAGAGATAACAACCATGAAGTTAACCAATGAATACGCGTTCTACATAGAGGCCATGGGCACATTCATTCACACAACTGACTGGCTAGGCGAAGGTCTAGAATTGCAAAGAAGGTTCCGATTAATATTGAGTAGCCGTCTCCAATATAGACGGCTAAATACTATGGTTCTCAAGTTCGGTTGAAAGTAAAGGACTACTGAACACATTGAGCATAGAAGTCGTTGACTGCTTTGCACGTTCCTGTAGCACAGCACTTAGAACCTTGCCAGCCCTGTCCACCACACTGACCCCAGAGAGAAGCACACTATACCATGTCAGAACATATTGATCGTTTTCAGACAGCAATTGGAAGTCATTAGCGCTGTAGAACAAACTTACATTACCAGGTTGAGTGGGCTGGGCAGATGGCTGTGTGGATGTTGCCTTGGTAGATGTCTGGAGGGTGGTAACAGGAGGTGTACCACTGTTGTCACCTCCGCCAGCACCGTTGCAAGAGAACTAGAGTCACCTTGAGTTAGTTACGATCATAGATACTTCTTGTCTGACTTACCACTGCAGGGCCTGGAATAGTGTAGCTGTTGAAGTTGGAGTAGATCTATAAGAGAAGTGTTAACTTATTTACTTCCACATACGAAGGGCAGATGCTTTCTTACGTTCGCCGTATAACCAGGGTCTGTCTCTTTAAAGGCGCCGGGTATTTTAACTTGGGAACCAGGAACGGTGCTGCCGCCACCATTGAGGTTGATCTGTGCACAGCTAATGTAGAACTGAGGTATCCAGTGTTAACCTTGTAACTTCTCAAATACACATCGGCTACTGACCTGAGGGATGCCCGCTGGCCATGGGTTGTGGATACCCAAGCTCTGAATACGGAGAAGGTACTCGCCGTTAGGGATACAGACGGGAAGATTGAAGGTATAGCTCACTAGAGACGCAATAAGGTTAGCTTGTGCCATACTAGTGTAATTTCATTCATTTTATGTGAACTTACGACTCATAGGCCAGCTCGAGGATCCACCGTTGAAAGTTGGGCCTGACGACATCTTGTTAATTGTTTCATTTCCATCAAATCCTCTTAGTGCATACCGTAGTCCTTGATCTTGAACCATGTTCCGCTACCGTCGTAGGCCGAGGCAGAGCTAGGTGCCTTAGACATATATACCGAGATAGGTCCCTGGTGATAAACAGCTGTGTCGAGAGTGAAGGTGATGGAGTCACCCGCCTTTACGGCAACAGTTTGAGTATTGGTTCCGGATGCGCCGACATTGCATCGCAAGTCGTTCGAGTCTAGGTCTACATTTCGGCACCATTAGCATGCTATAACTCTAGTAGGACTGGAAAGTCATACCGGTAACAGGAGAGTTGTAGTTGGAGTTTTGTCGGATGTACTGGAACACGGGATATTTAGTCGAACCAACTGTCAGCTGCTGGAAGATATAATGGGCGGATGCGCTATGCATCAAGGCCATGCTGGCCGCGATTAAACTGGCAGTCTTCATTATGGCTTGATGACTTAGTTTCGATGTAATGGTAAGGGGAAAAGAGATGAGATGGCTGAGATTGCTTTCATAGCTTAGAGCGAGTTATAAATGAAAATACCGGTTGAGACGGCATAGACCCGCCTTTTAGGCCTCATCCAATAGAAGGAATCCTCTGATCCTCCATCGTAGATTGAATGGTCCTCATGTGTCAAGTGATCGCTCTTTAGGTCCGAACGTCCAAGAATGGAAGTATATTGGTGATATTAAGCCTGTCACCGTCCTGAAATGGATGGCCTGATGAAGAATTATCAACCATTGTTCCGTAGTAGCACCCAACGTCTTCCATATCAACGCTCAGGCCTTCTTCAGTGGCCATGAGCCGATGATCACTTCTTAAAGACTATTCTATCCGTTGACTTCCATAGACAAGTGGGTTTTACGATTTTTCGTTTCATGGTAATTTTGACCGCAAAACGAAAAAGAAGCAAATGCCAAGTAAGCTGTTTGCGGGTAAATATAGCACTCCAGTCACAAATTCATCCGGCGAGGAAAACTCAGATCGGAGTGTCATGTTCCGTGCTGGATTCAGAAACCAGCCAGCATCGAAACGCTTACCCGGGATTTAGGCATTTACAACGTGGTTACATCGCAACTCTGCCCGTGATCTTTTATTGACCGGCACATTTGCGTATACTTGACCGTCGACAATCCAAGTGCAGTGATTTGTGTACGGTCCTCGTTTGGTTGTGTTTCTTACTCACCATGATGCGCCGGTCTATCCGATCTTCGAGGTTGCGCCCAGTCTCAGTCCATGTTTACACAACATGACGTCCTCGAAATAAACTAAGCAGATGCAGATAGACGCTTCTCAGCTTACGAGTATACGGGCAATTGTATTGAAGCTGCCACTCGCAAGTAACGTAACTGCGAAAACAAAGTTTCCTTTGGTCCCCACAGTCCACCCTGAGTAGATCATAAAGCGGGCAATCCCCAGCATGAGTTAATGAAAAGAATCCTCCAACACGCCCGTAAATCTCTCTGTTTCGTTCAATCTCTATTCTGAGGCTTCTCAATAAGGGTAGCAAAGTTCAGTAGATCCCGGTTCCATAGGAAGTGTTAATATCGCAAAATGTAGCACTGGCATGATTAGCTTTTGAATGCAATATTTACCCCAATACGCTGATGTCCAATTAAACTTTGAGTAAAAAAGAAATAGAGATGGAAAAAGACAAGCCGACATAGGCCTTCATCTTCCCCTGTCATATTTGAAAGGGGATCACGCGTCAATTCTCATCTGACAAAGGATATTTCTGTGCAGAGAAATCGGAATGCCTTGGCAGCTGAGAATCCCTGCACTCGAGCTGAATTGCATTGAAGATCTTCACGCAGGACAGGATTCACAAACCCTGCGCTGATCACAAGAATATCTTTGTGTCTGTGAAAGGATATCATGCAGGTGTGTAACATGTAGTCAAGAGACAGGAACCCCTGGTGCAGGTTGTTCCGCGTTTACAATACCCCAAATGTAGCTTCAGAAACATCTATCACGTACTGCAAGAACTAAATAAACAGAGTTACCTGGTTATCAGTTACCACAATTCACTGATGCAATATCGAGACATAATCACAGACGTAAAACACAATAATTCTAGCAGTCGCTACCTGCAAAAAAAGAAAAAGGCTTCTTTTACAACGCACACACTCAATCAATCGGCTTAATAAGCTATCGTGGAATTCTTCGGACTAACCGCACCACAATACCATCAAGTAAAACGGTAAGGATAACAGAATGGAGGTTCAATATGCATACAATAAGGTTAAATCAACCATCAATGCTAGATAATATCTATATCCACTATGCATAGAGACCTGACAAATAAAGATTAGTTCTCTAGTTTAAAAGTAACAAAGGTCCATAGACTTTTGCAATAGGAAGGAGTTTTGCCGTGTTAGGGATTTGGCCGATCCCTGCTAGATTGATTTCAGGGGCCTTTTGACCGCTTGGACACGCGACCAGGGTCGTTCACCTGCCTAACAGAGGCTATGATATACGATAGTGGAACCTGGAGACCTTTTGCAAAGTCCCCATCAATGCTGTGACTGTACTATAAGAAGTGCGAATTCGCAGCAACAGTTGAATTACGTCCCAGGCGAATTTCATTCTTTTCTTGCCATCTCAATATCTAGCCACCCAAGATGCGTTTCTCAACTATCTCTGTCGGTCTCCTCGCAGCTGGTTCCGCCACAGCCAGTGTCGAGAAGCGGGCACCGCTTATCAATCGAGATGAGACTGGCATTGCGGGAAAGTACATCGTCATGATGAAGCCAACCTCAGGCAATGAGATGAGTACTGCACGCGTTAAGTCAGCAGTCAAGGCTGTTGATGTCAAGCCTGATATGGTCTTTGACAACTTGGGTGGATTTTCTGCGAGTCTGTCTGCCCGCGATGTAGAAGACCTACGCAACAACCCCAATGTGAGTACAGATGCATCATGTAGATCATCCGGGGAAAGTTGGCTAATCAATTACTTTTAGGTGGCGTACATTGAGCAAGACTCAGTTGCCAGGATTTCTACTGTTCAAAAACAGGCACCATGGGGTCTTGCGCGAGTTTCAAGCAAGACCACTGGAGAGACCAGATATACATATGATGCATCGGCTGGCCAAGGAACATGTGCCTATGTTCTAGACACTGGTATTGACACTACACATCCCGTATGGCCTCTCTAATGTCTTTGAAGATTCTCTTGACTAACATCACGTAGGACTTTGAGGGTCGTGCCGAGTTTATTGCCACGTATGTGGACGACATCTGGATCGATGATCACGGTCATGGCACCCACTGTGCCGGTACAATCGGTTCCAAAACATATGGAGTTGCCAAGAAAACCAAGCTTTTCGGGATCAAACTCTTCAACTCCACTGGAGAGGGAGTCGCGTACGTTATAATTCTTTGAACAACATTTTAACGTCTCAACTAACAACTCAAAGATCTTCCATCATTGCTGGCATGGACATGGTCCTCCGTGATGCTCCCACAAGAGACTGCCCTAAGGGTGTTGTTGTGAGCATGTCATTCGGAGAGATCCCTTCGCAGGGCATCAACGATGCTGCCAAGGCTCTCGTCAATGCTGGCTTCTTTGCCGCTGCCGCTGCTGGTAACGGTGACGATAAGGGAAGGCCTGTCGATGCCTCGAGTAACTCGCCTGCCATGGAGCCCAGCATCTGCACAATTGGTGCTACAACAAAGGACGATACTGTCGCTACATTTTCCAACTATGGCAAGGTTGTCGATCTCTACGCTCCTGGTGTTGCGGTTCTCAGCACGTGGCCTGGAGGCATTACCCGTTCTATCTCTGGTACATCCATGGCCACACCGCACGTTGCTGGAGTTGCGGCCTACTTCCTTGGCCTTGGAAAGTCTGCGGCTGGTCTTTGCGAGTACCTCCAAAGTATTGCGCTGAAGGATGTTATTAAGGGTGTTCCTTCAGGGACCAAGAATCTTCTCCTTCAAAATGGCCAGGCAAAATGAGCGGAGAACCAATGAGTAGATTTGAATGAGAATATTCCTTCAGAGATAGTACATATCTACATCGTTATTGATTAATGTTCAAACTAACACTGAATTTCTTTCCATTGTTATGTGATACCTACAGGAGAATACTCGGCTGGCTAGTACGGTAGCAGAAAAAATGACCCCTAAGCTTTAGGATGCTAAAATAAATGAACTAAATATATAGTCTAAATGTCATAAGCTGGCCCACTAATTTTGTCACCTACAGCTCGAGCGGCCATTTCTTCTGATACCCTGAGGGGCTGGTCAATTGTCTCGGTGATGTAATTCGACCTTTGATTGGGCTGCCCAGCTACGCCTAAAGGGGCAACTCTGCTGACTCAGCAACGGGCTATCCGGACTATCTCGTTCATCCGCACCGAACTCACCCGTTGATTGCACTCCGTGCGTCCATTATTTTTATGTTCTTTCCATCAGCAAGATAATAGCATACAGTAAGGGAGTTCTTTTGAAGTGGAAAACATTTCGTCAGTGATTTTCGCTTACCCTAGGAATAGAGTATACTATTTATCATTCTTTTTTCCCAAACGACAGTAATTTGCTCCATGATCTGTGGCTCGACAGTGTAGTCTGGATTCTCAATAAGAGCTATAGGGTGGGTTGCGATGATGGATATGTCGGAGTAAGCCCGGCCATAAAGCCGGAGATGACATCGGTGATAAGATAAGCTGGGCCGAGCTTTTGCGAACCGGGACAATCTAATCTGCCGTCATCACTTTATTAAAATCCGGAAATTCCTCCTTTGCAGTCAGAACGACAAGAATTTTTGCTAGAAACCCAATTTCCAGGCTGACATCGTTGCTAGAAACTGTTGACCACAAGTTCATTCAAAGCATTACTGAAGGCAGAGCCTTGCCGCGCGTTAGTATTGCCGCGTTGCGTCACTTCACTACAAGCATGTGTATCCTGATTTACTTCATCACCCAATAGTAGACTAAGCATAAAAGCGTTATTCTAGTACTGAGTCAAGCGCCACAAATAGTGCTACAACAGGGAAGCCTAACGATCTTCACCCGTTTTCTTTATCTTAAAAACATTAACGCCCCTTCGTCATGTTCGTCTTGATTCAAGATTTGCTCCCCCGCACTGAAAATTTGTCAAGTGCTACGGTCTACAGGCATACATAATCATTCACTTGAAGCCTTCTTTCTTGGCACTTTTGTGTCTACTAAAGAGTTGGAGTACACGATGTGGCGTTATATGTCTCTGTTGTCTCTCAGAACAGAGGCGAAGGTGACATACACATTTAGTACCTCGAGGACACTGACTGTTATTCGTTACCGACGCAGAAGTGCCTAGAAGATCCTTGTTCAAAGCCATCAAAATCAACACATTGGTCATTGCGAACGAAGTGCATGTGAAGTGTCGCGTGACCTTCTCGGAAGTTCTACAGTTCGCCGAACCACCCACGTCCATCGGATCCATTGCAGTAGAGGAAGTGCGTGGTTTCGTCTATAGAAGGCGAGTATGTTCTTAGATGCGAATCTGCCTCAATGAAGCCTTAGATAGTCCACCAGACACTCCGATGTGAAAGTCATTAATCCGTCGTGATCGAAAACTCTCGATCGATACATCACATAATGCTCTGTTCGGGTTTCATGTTGGGATGGATCTTACAGTCATTCATCCTTTGAGTCCAGTTGTAAGACACAGGAAAGGCTGGATCATTTGAAAATTATCTCTCGATAATCTCACGATACAATTGTCATCTTTACCCGTCGGTCCCGAAGGTCCTTAGAGCCGCACCATTCAGCAGAACAAAAGCGCACCTAATTACTCTGTAATGATGAGAACAACCCATTGCCTTCATGACGCTTTGACTATGCGTTCAGCTTCCCAAGCTGCATCAATCAATCTGCACTCAGCGAGCTCGGACATCTCGGTAGGGCTTGGCGATGTGTGTAAAGAGGAGCAGCGTGTGAAGGATCAATTAAAACGAACGATATTCATCAAGGAACAGTGCAATGGATGGATAAGCACTAAGCCACAGGGCCACGTACCAGTCAGTTGGAACCAACACGCTCGGGCTAACGATGCCGATACCGAAAAGTTACTTGCCAAACCAATATGGTGTTTCCTTTTTTTGGCCGTTAGACAACGGCAACCCGGCTCCCGAACAAAAGTAAAACACCACAATAACTCAGACTCCACCTCGTATAATACCGTTTAAACTACTGCACAAGGCCAAGATGTGATAGATTGACTTTCGCCTCTATTGACTGCAAAACTCCAATTACCAGAGGTGATGGTCCAAAGTTTGTGTGGAACTATGAATAGCTACCCATCTGTTGATGGCTTCACAGTGGCCAAGGTGAGAGCGTTATCAACAAGTCCACACCACCACATGAACTCCGACCGGACCAGAAAGGCTATTTTGATAATCTTACGAGGCAATTCTGAGACATGGTGTTCTCATCAAGATAATTACTGTGGAGTTGATGAACTACTTTTCCAGTTGCCCACCTTTGACTCACCCTCTTCCGTCTGTCCCACAATACGGCAACTAAACCAAGACTGTTCTGTTCAAGCCATAATGCCGGCCATCCGACTAAATTGGGTCACTGTCTCCTTCCTCATTCGCTCCATCGATTTGTTGATTACTGTGTTTGTCATAGCCTAACCTTTAGGCTACCTATTGCGGTTAGATGATCTCTTTCCCCATGTTTTAGTCTTGTCCATGCTCCCGCTTCATCTGACCAACTACTTGGGGATCCGTCTCATCAAGTCCGTTGAGATGTCTCTGGATGACCTCATGATGCCATTTGTCTGCATGAAAGAACCTCGTATGCATCGAAATCCTTTCCCTTTTGGATCGGTGATGTGTCTTTCAGTGCGTGTGTGTGTTCGTATGCAAGTGCGTCTGCATGCTTGTGTTAGTTTGTGAGTGCATAGATGTGTGTGGAGGGGAGGGAAGTATCGAGACGGTTCTTCAGATCATGGTTTGATATAAAGGTTATGGTTACCTCTACTTGTACAAGTTCTACTTCTCTGCATAACCTATTTTCATTCGCTGAAACATTCGTTACCCATCCGTATCATGAGAGGCTTCTTCTTCCTCGGTGTCGCTATCCTGGGCGCGGCGAATGCCAGCGTCGTGGACTTTAGTCATCACCAGCAAAGAGATGTCAAAGAGTTATCCAGGGCCTTTAGAGACCCAGTCTTCCACGAGGCTCGAAGCTTTGCCGAGAGGGCTGACGTTTCTTCCAAGTCACAAGCCGCTACCACTGGCGGGGATGAAGAGGAAGATGACCAGACCTCTACTGCTCAGCCTGCTTCCGATGCTTCTTCATCTGGGGGTGATACCTCAGGAAAGACCAACAGCAACTCGGCTGCTGCTGCTCAGCCTCAGTCCGACACCTCTGGATCTGGAGATGATACTTCGGACAACACCAACAAGGACTCTGCTGCTCCTACTCAACCCAGTTCTGGTGATTCTTCTTCCGGGGGTGATACTTCTGGTAACACGGATCAGAGTAATGCTCAGAACAACGATGCTTCCCAACACACCTCCGATACTTCGAACCAAGGTGATAATGCTCCAGACAACACCAACCAAGAACCAGTCGTCTCTTCTCCTCCACAGGACAATACCAATGGTGATCAACAAGATACTGCCGAGGCTGCCGCTCCCACCGAAGATTCTCAGCCTACGGCTCCGGCACGATATGGAAAGAATATTATATCTTTTCCGACAATTCTACCATCGAGCATGCCTAGCAGCATGCCCAGCAGTATGCCCATGAGTATGCCCAGTAGCATGCCCAACAGTATGCCCAACAGTATGCCCAACAGCATGCCCAGCAGTATGCCCATGAGTATGCCCAGTAGCATGCCCAACAGTATGCCCAACAGTATGCCCAGTAGCATGCCCAGCAGCATGCCCAGCAGCATGCCCAGCAGCATGCCCAGCAGTATGCCCATGAGTATGCCCAGTAGCATGCCCAACAGTATGCCCATGAGTATGCCCAGCAGCATGCCCAGTCGACCAGCAAGCATGCCCACTATGCCCACTACTACTGAGATGCCGTCGCAGCCGACCAAGACTACCACTCTCACCAGGTCCACTATGACTACTGAGTATACTACCTCAACTGTATATACTACAACCGTTCATACCGTTACAGAGTGTCCTGCATATGTCACCAATTGTCCTCACACTCCTTACGTAACCACTGAGACCATCATTGACTACACCACTGTTTGCCCTGTGACCCAGACTGTCTACCACCCGCCGCACACTACCGAGTACACCACTTCAGTTGTCTATTCTACTACGACATACACTGTCACTGAGTGTGCTCCTTGGGTTCAAGACTGTGGCTACATTCCCTATGAGACTACTGAGATCGTCCCGGCTTACACCACTGTTTGTCCTGTCTATTACGAGCCACCTCCGCAGTATTGGACAACCTCAACCGTCTGTACCACTTATTATCGAACTGTCACAGAATGTGAACCTTGGTGTCCTGAGACTCCATACATCACAACGGAGATCGTCCCTCTCTATACCACTGTCTGTCCTTATACTGAGGTGGCCCCTGCTCCTACCCAGCCGGCGGAACAGCATCCCCATTACCAACCTTACGAATGCATGACCGAGGAACTCACAACCAGCTGGTCCACTTCCACCGTCTACAAGACCGAGGTCAAGACCCTAACTGGTTGTCCTTATGAGGATACTTGGTGTAATTACGGCGACACCTGGTGTGATTATGAGAGTTGGTGTGATTACGGTACTCCTTATGTCACAACGAAAACCATCGCCTCAACCTCTGTCTGTCCAGAGGTCATAACAGAATGGGTTCCTTGCCCTACTCCTACGTATCATCCTCCGCCTCCACCTGTTGTCGTCACCTCCACTTCTACTTATACCTACTACACCACCGAGTATTATACCATCACCGCTTGCCCGTATGAAGATGATTACTGTGCTGTTGGCCATAAGACCTCAACTGTATACGCTACAGCCACGACCTGTTACACTTACACTTACACTACAACTGTTCCCGAGACTACCTACACTAGGGTTGTGCCTCCACCATATACTGTTTCCACTGCTACAGTTACCACAGCCAAGAGTAAGACAAACACTGTCTACTACTCCACCCAGACCTGGGCGACCTCCACCCATACAACCCAGTCAACAGGAACCTCGACGTGGATGACTCAATCGATGCCTACTTATCCCACGTCCATGGAGAAGCCCAGTTCGGTGTGGCAGCCCAGCTCAATGGGACAACCCAGCTCGATGGGGCAGCCGAGCTCGATGGGACAGCCGAGCTCGATGGGGCAGCCCAGTTCTATGCAAGCACAGCCCACATCTGCCGGGCAACCTGCTTCCATGCAGCAGCAACCTACATCTGCCGGACAACCTGCTTCTATGGATCAACAGCCCGCATCCATGCACCAGCAGGCTACTGCCGATGCGCCTCAGTCTATGCAGACTGCTCCTGCTGCTATGAAGTCTTCTGGCTCAGACTCTCCTCCCTCTCATTAAAGCGTCGAGAGCATACAATTGGCAGGACTCGAAAGGGTTATGCTAGAATTGTGTGTAATGCATTTAGACCGAGCTGCGACTGTACTTTGGACACTGCCTTTTCTTTGGCAGGGTCGGTTTATTCATGTTGAGGAGCTATGATACCACGGTCATTACTTGTTTGCTCTATCTTTCATAATTATATATACATTCCTTTTAGATACTCAATGAATAATATTGTTGATAATTTTGTATTCAATGTCTCGAAGTGAATTGTCCATAATCCATGTTATCGTTGAGTCTGATGTAGAGAAATTCCAAACTCGTAATTCCGTCTTTCTACAGGGTATATCGTTCAATCCTGGTAAGACGTTTAATGTGTAATAGATTGTTGCATCTACCTTTGCCATGCCAATTGTATGAAGCATGGCTACTCCAATATTTAATTCTGCCGGTTGCATTATCTGTTGGCTTTTCAGGAAGCGCGGATGAAAACATCTGATCTTTGAAGCGATCGGCGATGACAGATGAGAATTATGCGAATCAATTTTCCTTCTACTCTGATGGTGTCTGACCCACCGATCGGGTAGGCGAAAGAAAAAGTAATCTCATTTAAGGTTAAAAACGATAATTGATAGCATAAGCTGATCATCTGTTTCTTTATCCTCGGCTACCACGGGTTTGAACTTTTCTTCCAACAACTGGAGACTGACGCCCGTAAAAGTTTTGCAACATGAACAGGAAGTTCTGATCTAAAAAACAGGCAGAAAAATAAACAGAACAATGATTGGGCAGTAAATACCAGTGGAGTCACTACAGGATGAGCCAAGACACTCGGGTACTGTTGCTATTCCTAATAAAGAGGCCAAGCCCTGCTCATGTTGTGGGGAGCGGGCGGGGATTATTGCAAGGGCAAAGCTTGGTTTTGAACAAGAGATTCAAGAATTTCGTTGCCTGGAAGCTAGTCTAGTCTTTTCTCCGCATTTTATCAATCTTTGAGACATGCCCATCCATGCCCATTGAACTCCCAGTCTGCCGGTATGTTTATGTTTTGTCTCTGAACGTAGAGTATGGCTCACTGTAACTGGGCAGTAAAAATTAAACAAAGAATCCTCCGAAATGATATGACATTGGAGGCGTTAAATGAGAACAAAAGCAAACATCCATACAAGGGAATGATCGTCACGAGAAAGGAATGATCCAACACTCCCAACCTTGTCAGCAGTGTCTCAAAAGTACTGATTGGGGTTCCACGACCCGCCCTTTGCAATCTCCATGTCCACGAGAACCAATAAGCCCACCAAACTCTCCGCATTCATCCCATGGGGTAGCAATGCGTAGTGTCGTCATCCCCACATCCCCCAGCTCCCAAACAACCTTGGCACGGGGTTTTGCCATGCCGGCCAAGACTGTTAACTTGCTGCCTGGGCTTGGCAGAGGTGGGAGGCTTCGGGTTGCCAAGTTGAGCCCCAGAGGGTTGCCGGACCATAACCTTTAAAAATAAGCTTATATATACAGGGCCTTTATCCGAAAGTCCTTGTTCATCATGATCTGCTCGTTGTGTCTGCAGTCCTCCTTCTTCTAGCACACTGCTTGCTTGTCTCCTTATAACTGCACGCAACAATTTGGTGATTCATCATGGCCGACAAGGACATTTCTCCCAGTCGTTCATACGATGACAAGAACGCAAGCTTCCCTCCCGAAAAGGGCGGCGCAGAGATTCTAGAGCACGCTGGTCAAGGCCGCCGTGGCTCTGCTGCTATCAACATCGTTCAGAACCCTTTACATGTAAGATTTTATCGCACGGCATCATATGAACCTTGGAATTAACTCTTGCAGGGCAAAACACAAGAGCAAACTGTCGCCGACGCACGCGCCTTTGCCGAAGCCAATGGCATGCCCGAGCACGCCGACCTTTTCGGCAGAGCCGCTCTCATTGCCCGCGATCCTGATAACTTCGAATCGGTCGACCTTCTTGATGATGAGCGAGAGGCTCTCATCTACGAAAGAGACCACAAGTGGCATGGGTCAAAGATGTTGTGGTACTCAATTGGCCTCTGCGCTGTCGGTGCTGCCACACAGGGTTGGGATCAGACAGGTGCCAATGGTGCAAACCTGTCATTCCCTAAGGAGTTTGGCATCGATGGTACAGGACGCGATGAGTGGATTGTCGGCATCATAAACTCCATCATCTTCCTGACCGCTGGCTTGATGTAAGTGTCGCAACATATTTTGCACATGCCTTTGACTAACAGACCTCTCACAGCGGTGCTTTCATTGTCGATCCCCTTAACCACTACTTCGGCCGACGTGGAGAGATTTTCATTACAGCCGCATGCTTGACTGCTACTCCTATTGCATCTGGTTTCTCTAGAAACTGGCAAGAACTATTTGCTATCCGTTTTATCATGGGTATCGGTATCGGTGCTAAGAATGCTACTGTACCTATCTACTCTGCCGAGATGGCACCTGCTCGAATTCGAGGTGCCCTGGTTATGTTCTGGCAGCTTTGGGTTGTTATCGGTGAGTCCTTCTGAATCCAGCTCTGTCCTTGTGTCTTGACTAACGAGTTTGAAGGCATTTTCCTCGGATTCTGCGCCAATGTCATTGTCAAGGATGTCGGTAAAATTGCTTGGCGACTGGAGCTTGGTTCCGCCTTTATTCCTGCCTTCATTCTCATGATCGGCATTTACTTCTGTCCCGAATCACCCCGTTGGCTGATGAAGCATGGACGAATCTCTGAAGGATTTGTTTCCATGTCCAAGCTTCGTGCCCATCCCATTATTGGTGCTCGTGATTACTACTACTCGTACGTCATTTACCACGAGGAGCTCCGCGAGAACGCTGGCGCTGGCTACTTTCAACGTCTCTGGGACTGTTTCGCCGTCCCCAGGATCCGAAGAGCCAACTACGGTGCCAGCACTGTCATGTTGGCCCAGCAGATGTGCGGTATCAATATCATCTCTTTCTACAGTTCCACCATCTTCCGAGAGGCCGACTTTAGCCACGATCAGGCGTTGTATGCCTCCCTGGGTTACGGCGCTATTCAGGTCGTCTTCACCATCCCTACTCTATTCTTGATTGATACCAAGGGACGAAGAACCTTGACATTGGCGACATTCCCCTTCATGTGTATCTTCCTTCTGGCGGCTGGTCTCTCGCTTCTCAACGACACTACCAACCAAGCTGCCAAGATCGCGCCCGTCGCCCTCTTCATCTACCTTTTCACCATCGCCTACTGTTTTGGAGAGGGACCTGTTGCATTCCAGTACTCTGCCGAGGTTTTCCCCACCATTCAGCGAGAGCAGGGTATGGCTTGGGCCGTCTGCATCAACAACACCTTTGCCGGAGTTCTGGGACTGACCTTCCCTCGTATGAGGACTGTCATGACTCCTACCGGTGCCTTTGGATTCTACGCCGGACTCAACCTCATTGCTTGGGGTATGATCTTCTGCTTTGTTCGTGAGACTAAGCAAATGACTCTTGAGGAACTGGACCAAGTCTTCTCCGTACCCACAAGTCAGTTCCTCTCCTACGAGACAAAGGTTTGGCTTCCCTACATGTTCAAGAAGTATATTCTCCGAAAGAACATTGAGCGACCTCCTCCAATTATTGAGAAGAGCGAAAAGATTCTCGCATAAGAGATGGATGTGAGAAGTAGTAAGAGGCTATATGTACCTAGATTTGGAAATGCATATTGGTGGTCGTAGCTTATTAATAACAAGCCACAGAGCGTTCACGCAATATCTTGAAAGACATCTGTTGCCCTATTATTTGACATACATGTGTGCTATATGCCCTTACATTCCCATTGCGCGATCTGTCAAAACACTCCTACGTGTATCACACTATGGATAAGCCACTCTCGTGTATGTGAATGTCGCCATAATCGCCATGCTGCCACCTGGTCATAAATGTAGTAGTGAAATTCCACGTGCGAAAGTTCAATTGTGAGACTTGGTAGAAACCCCAGCGGCCTGAGAGACAACCAAAACTCACAGAGAAGACCAAGAACAGCAGGCCTGACATTTGTCAATTGCCTGAACATGGATTGTTGAAAAGAGCGCCAGTATATTACCAGGCAGGTCGCAAAAAAATAGGGACTTGATACAAATCAGACGAAAATATTAGCACTCCCTTAGGCCAATATCCACTAAAACTGATCTAATATTTTTAGCAGCCACTACATCAGTACCGGTTTATATGTGATGCACCTGATTACCAACTGAGAAACACATGATGTATTTTATTGGGTGCCTTGTATATATTGGGGTCTATAGATTGTTCTCAGTGTCTTATATATCAACACTCGCCTCCCCAAATAATCGCGATAGTGAAAGCCTTATTTGGCGCTACAGCTTGAACTAGAGCGAGAGCCTGCGCGAGAGCCTGAGCGAGAGCCAGAGCGGGAACCAAAGCGAGAACCAGAGCTAGGGCGAGTGCTAGAGGGAGAAGTGGGGACGGAAGTAGAGGCAGGGGTAGAGGAAGAGGCAGAGACAGAGGCAGACTTAGGGACAGACTTGGAGGCAGAGGTAGAGGTAGCGCCAGTGTCAGAGCTGGAGCTAGAATTGCTTCCGTTAGAAATACAAGCGAAAGACATCTTCTTAACAGGTTCAGCTTCAACAGCGCCATCGAGCTTCCATGCCATATTGACATAGGGCCAGCAAATGCGACCGTCAGACATGGTAACCATATCACCAGCAACATAGATATCATCAGAGGTAATCGCTTTGCCGATCTTGTTGCCCTTACTATCTACAGCAACGAACTTTGTGCCAGCGAACTTGCCACTGCAGCCCATAGCCTCGTTGTCACAGACAGGGTTAGAGATCTCCTCCCAGGTAACCAGAGCAGTGGAAGCATTGAAAGTGGCAGTGTGAACGTTGGAGCAGTCGTTAGCACCGTTGGTGATCCAGTTGACCTGGCTATCACCGTCCTTGGCACCGACTTTGGAAGTAGCTTGCTCACCAATGAGAGTCTTCTTATCAGACATGAGAGCAATGGCAACGTTACGGTTTGTGGTGCGCTGCTCTGAGTGGGTATAGCCGTCACCCATCCAGTCGTTGGCAGTAAGGTCGATAGCGCCACGAGAAGCCCAGGAGAAGATGTAAGAGTCGGAGCCGATAAAGCGGGCGAGAGAGCTGTAAGAACCGCTCATTCCACCCATAGGTTCGTTGCTGGCACCGTTGATAACATGTTCGTTGGAGACCTTGATACCGTTGTTGCTCATGCCCTGTGTCTCGGTGTTCAGCCAGATGGCACCCTGATCCTCGGCACAGAGTGAGGCGAAGGGAGGCTCATCAGCGGCCTCAAAAGCGATGCCGGTGTTATGAGAGCAGCCCCAAGAGGACGAGGCGCCCTGGATCTCCTCAACCTTTCCATCAGGGGTGATGTAGCGGATAGCATCACCAAAGTGACCCTCGGCCCAGCCGCTGTAAGCAGTGGCGACAATGTAAGCTGCGTAGTAGCCAGCCTTCTCGGAGAATACAAGGTCACCGTTGATATCGGGGGAGGCGAGAGCATCACCCGAGAGGCCAGAACCGCCGAGAAGGGTTCGGAAGGCCTGCTTGCCGTTGGTGTACTTGTAGATAACCGGAAGGGGATCCTTGGATTCTCCGGAGACGACCTCGTTGGTGAGGAGTGCGAAGCCATCGTTATGAGCAACGAGACCGCCAGCTTCCTTGCCGCCCTTGACAGTTATAGGAGTACCGACGGCGGTAAAAGTCTTGGGATCGACGCCTTGGATGTGAACATCCGTGCCGCTGGCATCAAGGTAAGCCAAGTATGCAGTCTTGCCATCGGGAGATACAGCGAAAGGAGTTCGGCGATGGTGAGGGAGTCCAGTCCAGTAAGCTGGCTTGATGGGGTCGAAAGAGCTTCCTAGAGTAAGGGCATCTACATGGTTCTCGAGCGAAGAGGAAGTGAGCTGGGCAGCAGCGAGCGCCAGGCCAGCGGCGAAAGTAAGAAGACGCGACATCGTGATGTTGAGTTTTGTGATAGAAAACGAGAGTAATGTATTCGAATAGTAGTTGAAAGAATGTCAAGAAGAAAAAAATGATTGTAATTGGACTAGACTCCAGGTCAGATCACTATATCCAGCAGTGAGGTTGAGCTTCTTTTCCTTATTCTAGTTTGGGCGGGATCGACTCTTTTAAACTGCAAGTGAACCTAATCTGATCCGGTAGCTCGGAAGTGAAGCAAGGATTCTAGAACTGGACGGAGAAGTATGAAGAACCCGAGAACCCGCGTATTAATCCATATCTTAGTGCATAATACGCGTATTAGCGGGTACCCTCGTGTTAGGGTCTGGATGAAACAGGTACCAATTTTAAAATCAGACAACTACTTGATCGCGTGCTAAAATGAGCCGAGTGGGAGAATGAAGGCTTTGGATATACGAATCCTACTGGCACGAACTCAAGAGACAGGCAAAATGCAGTTACCTACTGTATCTACTGTGTACAAAAACTATTGTAATGAAAACGACTATCATACGAACAGTCTTGAAGAGCAAAGAGACAACCAGAATGGATTTTGTATGATGAGTAGGCAGTCAATTCGATATTGCGTTTGATATTTCCTTTTTGCCTAGGCGTTAATCGGGCGATCGGCGGGATGGCACTTGAAACAACGTGGGCCATGTTTTGACAGCTCCCCTCATTGGAACTGTAATTTAAGCTACGTTCCTCCGCCAGTCACAATTATCAACTGACTTAGTGCTTGTTGTAGAAGCACTAACGTTTCCGGCGTGTTAATCCCGCCAACCAAGACCCTTGTATCGTCCCTTTTCAGAACCTGAGTAACCCGGCCTCTTACGATCGCTCTCCGACCCATCGAGATGTTTTTATATATATAATACTATGAAAGTTATCATTTTCTATTGCTTAGGCTATCGACAAGTCACTGGCTGACAACTTCCCTTCCTTTCGTTTCAATACTTCCACTCGTTGAATAAACTATAATTGTCTCTCGTTAATTTCTTTTCTACAACTCGGCATCATGCGTTTCTCTTCTACCATCGGTCTCGCGACTCTCGCTGCCTCTTCGGCAGCCCACTCCTTCGACTCGGCCAAGTCTGACCTCGACGGCTCAGTTTGGCAGTCCCTTACGTCTATCAACGCCCGTTCATGGACCACCGTCCCTCGTAACCGTCCCACGAAGCGCCAGTCAGGATGGAACCCTCCTTCGAACCTCGCAGGTGCCCTCAAAGAAGTTTGGGACCACGAAGTTAAGACCTACAGCGATGCTCTGGGTTTCAAGAACTACGGCTGGGATCAAGTCATTGCTGGAAAGGGCAAGCTCAACGTCTGTGTCCGATGGGAGTCGAGTGCTTCTGTCACAGCAGAGCAACGTACCAAGGTTGCCACAGCTCTGCAGGACTCGTATACTAGTTGGATGAAGTGGGTTTCTGGATGGGACAACTTCCCTTATGAGGACGTCAAGATCAACGTCGTCGGATGGGCTGTCAAAGATAAGAGTCTCCTCCAAGGCTCAACCGAGGGTCTCGACATCTACACCGACACCGACGCAGAAGGAATCCCTCAATGCTCTGAGAAGTGCGGTCGCTTCTTCCATCAAGACGGAGAGTACAGCCAGTGTCCTGGTGGCGCTGAGCGACACTACGATAACTCTCTTTGGCTCACTGACGGTATGGAGGGTGGTGCCGGCGGTGACTGGGGTCAACGTATCGGTCGAGAGTACTTTATGGAGCTTCTGGGTACTAAGAACATCCACATCCTGCAGCATGAGATTGGCCACACCTTTGCCCTGGACGATTTCTATGACTGGACTCCCACGGGCCAATCCAAGTTCATCATGCTTGCCGGATCAGCTGCGGAAGTAACTGAATTTGATGGCTGGATGCTTCGAAACTGGTGGTACGAGCTATCTCGGGAGCGTGGCTGGCAATCTGGTGTCTCTGGTTCTGATTCCAAGGCTGTTTCGTCCACTAAAGATAAGGTTACTTCTGCACCTGTTGCTACTAAGCCCGCCACTACTAAGCCCACCACTACTAAGCCCTCAACAGCCTCCAAGCCAACTACCACTGTCAAGAAACCCGCAGTTGAGACTGCCACCGCAGAGGAAGCCAAGCCCAAGTCGGAGTCTGGTGTTACCGCAGCTGCTTATGCTCAGTGTGGAGGTGGGGCTAGCTACACTGGTCCGACTAAATGTGCTTCTGGCCTGAAGTGTACTAAGCAGAACGAGTGGTACTCGCAGTGTCTCTGAGTTAGATGTCGATATCGTTAAAGACACCGACTTGATACCTACACTTTGTCAATAGTTTTTCGTGATCCTGGGGGTCATTACAACTCGATGTAAATACATAAATTATACTCGCCATCATTTTATCTTTTAGGTCTAAGTATGCTGGTGACGCGTGATCTGTGATCCCCAGGTGACTTTATTCTCATGATACTGGTTGCCACACATATGAGCCTTTGTTATAGTCATGGTTTAAAACAAGTCCTTAGCCCCTAATTATCGATACCCTCAAGAATATACCAAAAGTTCAAGTACTTCTATTTAGTGTAACTTACTAATCTATCGACCATGACAGTTGTAGTTAATGCTCGCAGAAATTCCATTTTTGTCTAACACCATCTTGTTCCTGTTCTTGCATCCAGGTTCTCTCGTCCATCAGCTGTAGCCGCAGCTCTTTAGCTTCTTCCAAGCCCATAGGCCAATCCACAAGTTCAACCTTTCTGTTCTCGTCAAAATTGTCAGGCAAAGTCTCGCTGGTCTGAAAGCGATGAGAATCCAACCAGTGCTTCTGCTGTGGTGGAACGTTTGAAGTACTGATGATTGGTATAGCTGGATCAACCAAGAAAAGGGCGAGAATCTTCCTATAGCCTGGCTTTGTCTTGTCAGCCAACTCGAAAGACGAGACACGATGCTGCACAAGATTTGGAAAAAAGATGGCCCTTCCGCTCTTAGTATGCACGGAGCCGATGTCCTGCTGCCGATCTCCATCTTCTTGAATCGCAAATGTTCGGTAGATTGGATCATGCTCGTACTGTTCATAGCTCAGATCTTCTGACAGATTCTTGGTGGTAGTACGGAAGCTGAGAGAACAGTCGGTGATGTTGTCGCTGTCGTAGTAGTACAGGGCTGTGCTGACGATGTGCTCGTTGAGCTGACCTTCGGTATGCCATGAGCCACCGTCATAAGTAGGATTATCCGGTGTCAGGTGGATATTGGCCAGCTTGACGATGACTTGGATCTGTGTCTGGCCGTTGAAGAAACCAGCGGTCTTGACATCGTTTGGTGTAATATTTACTTGATCGGCCGAGGTTGGGTCAACGTCAGGAACGTTGACGCGATGTGTTGTATCAAACCACGCCTCGTCTAGCTTTCGCCGCTGCGACCCCTTGAAATAGGCCTCCTCTGGATTAGCGCCAGTATCCTCCGAACGTTCGTCATCGCTTGCATCATCGCTTGATTCATCTTCTGAATCAGATGTATCTGACTCTTTTTCGGTATCTTCATCAGACCAACCACCTTGATACTCATAATCCTCACCCCCAGGTTCATAAGGATGCCGAGGTTCCTCGTCGTCACCTAGAGGACGATACCACGGCTTGCAACCGCAACGGATACCTTCCGCTACCTGACAATCAAGTACTGCTTCTTCTGCTTGGAGTCGCTGCACTGCAAAGTTTTCTTCCCAGTGGTAAAGAATGTCCCAAGCCGGCAAGGACTTCTTGATAAAGCTCTCGATGATAGGATACAAGTGCGCATGTTCCTGGGGGTGCAGGTTGTTGATGTAACTCGTGATCTGGACGCCACCTGTTGCAATATCCAGTGCAACATCGCAAGGAAGCCACTGGAATCTGTTGGACAGCACAGGGAAACTTTGGGCGCGGAAACCACCTCCTCTATTGCGGTAACAGTCATCATCCGCAGGCGCACGAATCGTGACGAGCTTTCCCTCATTTGTAAATGCATCATGCAGGCCAATGACATTGTCCGAGAGGATTTTGGATCTGCCATAAACCAAAGGCCAGAGAGAAGGATGAACGAGATCGAGAACCTGCTCATCACTTCTTGGGTGCCAGTCTTTTTGATCCGGTGCTACATCTTCCAATACCTTGACCGCCTCTTGGAGGGACTTTGCCAGTTCAGGGGTCATGATAGTGTCAGATTTCAGCACAGTTACGGAATAATCGTACACAGGGATAAGACCTGTCTTTTCGTACAAATCTGCCTTGACTCGCAGTTCTTTGATACACTTGTCACCTTCGTCAGCATTGTAAGACAAGCAAGAGTTACAACTAACTCACAGCATCAGCCATAGCTGGAGTAAAGTCGCCGTATTTGAGATAGGATTTCCAATCCATACCCAAGGCTTCCTTTTTCCACTTTGCCACGATTGATTCGTCGTAGACTTTTAGCCACCATTGCGGCTTATCAGTCAACTCATCCATAAACTTGAACATGCAACACTCGCGGATGAGGAGGACTGGAGCCTCCCAACCGTCACCATAGTCATCGTTGAGAAACAGTAAGGGAAACCGGTCTTCTTCATCTGGCATGTAGCCCAGAGGTAAACCGAAGCCGGGTTTTCGGACTATCAGATCATCTTCCTGTACAAGACAACAATAAGAATTAGTGACCAAGCCTTTTAACGAAAATACGAGAGGTCACTCACCGTGTATGATTCCTCCAAGGTCTCGGATGATTGGCCACAGTGCGCAAATTTGGCTTGCTTGATAAGCAAAGCTAGAGTCTGGAGAGAAAAGACATTGAGATCAAGGTTATTCTCTTGAGTGATCCAATACTTTGCTTCCAAGGGTGTCGGATCGTTGGTACCCACCCATTGCCCAAATGCTTTCCACTGCTCTTCTGTCAGGCTGCTGACAACGTCGGCATCCCAAAGGAGCTTTTCCTCAGCATTTGTCAAAGCTGGGCCTTGAGGATAAGGTGGCATTTTTTCCGTACAGTTGAAAAGATGGCCATTGAATACAGAGACTTGGAGAGCTTTATATCAATACCTGTCACTGGTATCTCCTTGAAATTTCACCGCCCAATTTGATTTGCGTGCGGCTGAATCACTCATTAGTGGGCTTTGGAGCCTGTGTTTCGGCCCGTAACTTGTTGAACCAATTGAAAAACTGGGCTCCCTACTGGTGCCTGGGCACTAATTTATAGCGAACCTTGAACCATAGTCAGACCATTTTAAGACGAAAGGGGCAAGTTTGTAAAGTTTTTAAATGTCTTTAAGCTAGTCTAGAAGTTGGCAGCCGATACTAAAAGAAAACTAAAAGAAACAAAACAAACATATACGGGAATCCTCATATCCTTTCCGGGCTTCAACTTGACCAACCGAAGGAGTCTCTTCTCGTCTATCGCCATTACAATTCTCCAGTAGCCTTTACACGGCAAAGGATCCAACCAAGGGGAACTGAGTTCGTGCTGATGAGTGCGTCCTTTTCGGCCGTAAACTCCGCGCTACCACGAAGAGTGCCATATTGGTCTTTGTACATCTGACAAACAACCTGGTCCTTCTCTGGGGCCTGGACACCTTTGACAGTCGAGTAAACGTTGACAATCTGGAGTTCGGTGACCTCGACACCGTCCTGATGGGTGAGGACGCCAAGTGGGACATTCTGAGGAAGGGTGCTCTTTTCACCGCTGATGGGTGCGTTGACTGTGAGGATAGCGACCCCGACAGTTGGTTTCTCCTTGGTGGGAGCAGCCATGACGGCTGAGGAGATGGCAGTGACGCTGGCAAAAACTGTAGGAAAGTGCATGATAATGGTGTTTTGAGGTTGATGATGGAGTTTTTTGCGTTGAAGTGATGTTGATGATCAAGTAATGGTATTTTGATGGTTTCAGAGCTTTCTTTATATAGCAGAGTATTGCTTCGGGGGCGGAGTTTCCGTCGATCTTTCGTTGGATGACAAATGACATCGTATCTGCCCTCTTGCACCTTTGTATGTGGTGTCATAGTCCTAAAGTCTCACCATAGGGATACGATCTAAGAACTCCACTATAAGCATCTATATCCAACTGTTCGAGTGTTACGAGCCCGTTGTGCCCCACGTGCGATAGTAAGCCTAGAGTATTTGAGAAACAAATGACCCAAACATGGATCAGAAATAGAATACGAAGTAGTGTGGCTGAATTATTTTGCTTTTTGCGAAATTGCGGTCAGTCAGGATCCGTAAAATTCCATAGCACGGCAAGACTTACGAAGGCCTCATGGTGTCAGACGAAATGGCCATCCGAGCTACGGATGATAAAAAATAGTAGACCATTTATGCCATTTAGACTGTGCGCTTAGTTTATTTATTTTTGTATCCTAAAGCTTAGAGGTCATTCTCTCTGCCACCTACTACGGAGGATGAGTGGAAAAGAGGCTTAGATCAACATAGCCCTATAATCTGACAGACCTGCGACGGCGACTGCTGTATTGAGCGACAAAAAGTCAGGTTACCTCGTATCTAATGAGACAAATGCAGATCTCTCAAATCTGACTCGTCGTAAAGGCAACGATTGGTGTAAATGATCCCGAGACATCCAGTAGCTGAAGATCGAGCATACTGCATGCCGTATTGGCGCCATCCTCGACAAAAGCACGTCTATAATTGTACTTCTAGTCTAACCTCCAGCGGACGTAAACAATATTCAGATGTGATAATACAAAGTATCATGAATTTGTACTAGAATGAAGATATTTTGAGAATCACACAATCATTGCAATGCCTGTGATATACACAAGTGTACTATTTATGGATATCCATCCATAATGAAGAGAACACAGGGCAACGAGGCACGCCTATGCTACATCCATCTGTTCATCCATTATCGTGATCATGTCTCAGTTGTCCAACACTGACGAATGTTTACATTGCATAAGATTCGAAGAGCTCGAAATCTTAACCAGCATATCTCCATCCCTTGGGCTCTCCAGCTGCAATCTCTGCAGCCTCCAGCTCCTTGTTCTTCTTGTTAACATACCATTTCGTGATCAGAACAAAGACAACGACGAGACCACAGCCCGTGATAATCGCGGCACCGGCAGTCTGATAGTATGGCTCCTGGTTTCGGAGGAAGAAGTATGGCGTGAACCAGTGAGACACAGAGGACACACAGTTTGCATAAGCGATCAGGGCAGCACGCTTGGTTCGAGGGCGAGGCACAACAGTAGTCTCCCAGGAGATTTGAAGCTTGAGACACAATCAGCGAGAATTTCGTGAAGAAACCAAGTGAGACAACTTACGTTCAGACCAACGAAGGGGCCGATGACGAGCAGAATCATGGAGAAATATCGGGCGCCAACATTCTCGATTGTGATCATGATGCAACATCCGACCAATGTGAAAAGAATAGGCACAATGATATGGTAACCATGTTCGAGGTGACGACCAGACGACCACGAGATGAACAAGGTAATGATAAAGGCAATGATTGGTGGAGGAGCCTGAATGAGGTAGGTTGTAGTACCCGAGAAGCCAAGTGTAGCAACAATCTTTGACTCTAATTAGTACTGGAAGAGAAATATAAAAGTATCAACCTACAGAGGGGAAAAAGTCCTTGTACGATTGGGCGATGATCAGACAAAAGTGAATCGCTGCAAAAAGGTGCGAAAAGGGATCTTTCATGCACTATTTACCAGGTCAGTAATTGTCAAATCATCATGGGTAGGTTGAGCTTACCATCCAGAAACCTCCCCAGTAGTCACCAGCATCATCTTCAGACAGACCACCAGCAGAGACAGCTTGGCGGTATTGAGCCATCTCAGCTTCTTCCTCGGTGATGAAGTATGTACCGGTATTGTTGGGGAAATCAGGGATGAATTTGAAGCTGACAATGGCAACGAGAATGCTAGCAGCACCTTCGATGAGAAGAAACCATTTCCACGCTCGCAAGTCAGCGACACCCTCCATGTTAGTCAAGATTCCAGCTGCAAGGAGACCGGACAGCGCCTGAGAGATTGTGTTTCCAGCGTGCCAGATACCCATCCTCAAAGGCGATTCGTGCTTTGTGTACCAGGATGAGGTCATGAGAGAGACAGCCGGGACGAAGGGTCCTTCGACCAATCCAACAAGGAAACGGCATAGACAGAAACCCCAGCCTGCGGTAACAGCAGGCATGCAGATGGTGACGATAGACCATGCAAGCATGCAGGAGGGAAGGAGGATACGGGGGCTTCCTTTAGCGATGATGACGTTGGCAGGGATCTGAGAGATGATGTATCCGACGTAGAAAAGAGATATGCCCAGAGACCATATCGTGTCGGACATGTGCAGATCCTCCTGCATACCGGCGAGACGAGCGTTGGAGACATTGATTCGATCGAGGTAGCTTTTCTGAAGTCAGCATTTGATCGCACAGCGATATAAACAACTGTCGCTCACTTCATCAAAAGCATGGCTGTGACCATTGGGAGAAATTTCCAGTCAAGCTTGCGTACTAGTGACTTCTCGATAGCAGCTCGCTCTTCAGGGGTCTTATCCCTAATGAGCTCATATCGCTCGAGAACTTCATCGCGTTCGGGCGCGTTTTCTTCGTATTCGACGTCCCGTTTGGCGTCCAAGGAGCCGGGTTTTGAAAGGACGGGGCTTGTCATTTTGGAGGATTAAAGTGTGTAGCTGGGCGATCTGTCAAAGGTTGGATAGAAGCCTGCTGATGATTGTGAACATTGTGGATGGAACGTCAGACTTTATACAGCCTCGTTTACTTCCATCCGAAAAAGTGCCAAGGTGAATCTTCCCACGACTTTCTCTCACTTAACCGAAATCACTCTCGGCTTCCAAGTCTGGATCCTCCCCGCATCCCCGCGTTTACAAGAAAGTCTGGAGTTGGGCCAATGTCTTGGATTGTGGGGGTTAGATTGCGGATGTCACCTATCGGACAAGATCCGCGAATCAATTGATTTGTTTTGCGTATAACGGCGTGGGGCCGAAATAGAGTATGTTGGGGTAGCGCCGTCGTATCGGTCTTGGAACAGGCCATGAGGGAAGAAGGTCAAAACAAATGGCTGATTTAACCAGTGCCAGGGCTCAAAGAAGCATAGTTCTGGACCAGAACGCGTAGGTGGCTGGGAATCTCTGGCGGTATAAGCTCTAGATATTGCTAGTCGCTTGCTCAGCAAAATTTAAGCTTAGACTCTTGACTCGCGGGTACACTTACCTGCACACTAGTAGGGCCCTCCATGATCTTAGTCGACAATGACAGAAGGAACTGTTGGAACACGCTGACGGCGATGAACCTTGTCGAGCACTGCGTCAATAGTACAGAAGCTTTGCTGACCACTTCAAATGTCTGTGCGAATCCTTGTTGACTCAGGTGGGGTGTCATCTGCACGAGGCATACATACACAACAGCAGCTGCCAAGGCATCGTAGGCGTCCAAGAATGATACCGTTGCCATGTGATTTGCCGACTTACTATAGAGTCTTTCGATAAGACTTTTGCAAGAACTGATAGCATCGGTCTTGATGTCCGGGAAATCTCCGATTGCAAGTAAAGAGTTAGTTACAGTGCTAGACGGAGGGTTGACTATTAGAATCATTGCCCGACAAGCCAGCTGATCCAAAGACTCCTGTGGATAACCACGTGGCGAGGCATTGTCACTTGGCAGCGGCGGAAACTCTCTCCAAAAACAGAGATTACTGTATGAGAATATCGGACTCGGCCGATGCCTTCCACAGATGTCGGATATCAGTTGCGCGTGGGTTACAAGGTGCCGACTATGAGCAAGTTTGTTTCGCACCGCAGCAGATAAGTCTGATTCGTCATCATTCGGGACGTCGGGTATCTGCAGGCAATTAGTAACATCTTCATAAAGTTGAAGCGTATGCCTTTACGGAAACTGAGATGTCTTCATCTGTAATGCCAAACGGCCTACCCATGGAGGAAGCTAAGGAGCGATCAAGCAGGTAGACTGTCCAGAAGATCCAATCCGCTCTATATGAGGTATCTGACCCGAGACGATCTTGAGGCAGAGCAATTTTATGTAAACCAGCAGCTAGGCAATTTGTCCATATGAAGCCCATCAAGTGCCATGTAGACCCCCCGGAAGGGTTGAACAAAGAGAACACAGCCAGTAATAGCATACAATGAAGAGTGTCAAAAGGCTCTTGGGAATACAGAATGGACGGCAGCAGCTTAACAGCTGCACCGTGAAGATTTGTGGCCAGTGTCGTCAAGTGGCTTGTGTCTGGTGACATGGAGATACCGATGGCGATTGCCAAGTATGTGTTGAAGCGATAGAGCAAAGGCTGGCCTCCATCGTGGGAGCCAACAACTGCATCATACTGTTGCATCAAACGACTCTCGTCAATATGAGGAAGCCATACGCTGAAGTCAATGAAACGTTGGATGTGGCTCAACGTCAGGTCATGCGTTAGTACGATAGACTGTTCGTCAACCAGCGAGATATGTTGAGATGACGCGACCGAGGCTTTGGAAGGATTTCGACCATCAACAGCAAGTGCTGCTGAGATAGACTCAATTATTGAAAGCTTATGGGGCTCGTTGCCTGTATTGGCACGAGACTCAGCCATAGCTTTATTGCTCAACTGACCTATCGCCGAAATAGTGTCTTCAACAGTTGACTGGTCGTCGGGCATATGACCCTCAGTGGAACGACGTCTTTTGCCATTGATGGGAGGGGCGGAATCCGATGTAAAGGACTGTCGAGCCTGAACACGGGAGATCTCAGCTGTCTTAACTTTTTGCTCAAGCTCAGCCACGCGACGTCTTAGAGATTCGACATAACTATGCTGCATTAGCCTTGCCCAGTGAATGTTCTGGGGTAATAAGACAGTCGGCATGTGAGCTTAGAGTGTAACGACAAGTCATCCAAGAGTCAAATAAAGAGAGTATGCATTGACTCATAATTTTGTCTCTTCCTTTGCAGCGAATGACTTTTCCGATACCGGGGGGAGGATCAATGATTGATCAATGCCAAGGTCAACTTACCCGTTTACTCTGGCAGGGGTAAGCCCAGTCTCTTTGGCATCAAAGTCGAACTGTTGAGAGCGAGCGATACACTCCACTCCCAGAGTAGCGCATGACGTACAGGCTGGGCGAAGGCGATCACATTTTTGCTTTCTCTAGTACCACTTTAGCATTTGTCTCTGTCTTGTCTATACTTAGCAGGCTTACCTTGAAACATCGCTGACAACTGACCCTGTTCTTGGTTTGTGAGGGGTTGGGGTTACTACTGGCTTGTGTAAGGTCTGAGTCTGACACTTCGGAACGTTCTCGCCAATCAGTTGTCATGTTAGGCTGCTTTGTCTGGAATTTCGTTATTGATAGGTAGGGAAACGGAGCTATTCCGAGGGGAAATCTGGGGACGATGCAGCTTTATCGGAGATAATCCTGTTTAATCACGTGGATGGTCAAAAGAGGCTAGACAAGCAGGCAGGGCTGGTAGGTGACTTCTAAGCATTAGGAGATAAAAATAAATAAACTAAAGCCCATAGTCTAAATGTCATAAACTAATCCACTAGTTTTGTCACCAGCACCTCGACCAGCCATCTCTTCTGAGGCAGGACGGGGGAGACAAAGTCGCAATCTTGTTCCTTCTATTGAGTCAAGACGAAAAAACTGACAATTAAATTGATGCAAACAAATGACTAAATAAACTGGACTTGGTCACTACAAAGCCTCTCCCTATGCTGTCACCGCGACACCGTTGGTAGTTCCATTTATCGATCCGTTAGTGACTCCATTTGTAGCAGTCTTGGTTATACCGTTTCCATTCGTAACCTTGGTAGATGCACCGTTTGTTTGTGCTGCCTTGACAGACTCATTCAAGGCTGACATCTCAGCCGCTCTCTTGGTGGCGGCACCCATAAGCAAAGGAGCATCAGTAGCAGCCATAACCCAGCGAGCTCCCATCTTGCAAAACTTCTCAACAAGGTCAAGTCGGGCGTGAAGACCTCCAACACCGGCCCACTTTCCGTGCTTCTTGCAGGCCGCGATGGTACGCTCATAAGCCTCAGTCAGGCGAGGGTTCTCGTAATCGCCAGGGATGCCCATCTCAGCAGTCAAATCATTTGTTCCGATTAGGAGTGAGTCTACTCCTGGGAGCGCAGCGATCTCATCCACTAGTTCTAGAGCCTCAAGGGTCTCGATCATGGGTATGACTAGTGTGGCCTCGTTTGTGACGGGGTTGGAGAGTTTGGCGGGGATGGAGCGAAATTGGTGCTGGGGAAGACCGTTGGTGGAGGAACGGAAGCCAATAGGCTGGAACTTGGCAGCATTGACAACGTCTTGGGCGTCTTGGACAGAGCGGATATGGGGTACTACAACGCCCAGTGCGCCACCGTCGAGGACTCTTGAGACAAAGAATGGGTCCTTGCTGGGGACCCGAACGATGGGGGAAATGCCACAATAGAGAGCCGCAACACACAACTGGCTTGTTGACTCGAGATCTAACGATGAATGCTCGCATTCAATGAAGAGACCGTCGAAGGCGCTGTTCCAGTTAATATACCAGCTTCTTTGTTTAGTCTCTTTTGAGGGGGTGAAGAATATCTTACGCTGTCTTGGCCATACCCACGATTTCTATGCTCTTGCACAACTTGATAGTCATAGTATAAGCGACCTCATCTCTGAGCATTTTCTCGCGCATAGAATGAGGGATAGGTGCAAGAGCCATTGTGAATGATTGTGCTCGGCTGATGGAACGGGGAATGTGATTGAAACGGAGATGTAAAGGGAGCTTGGATGGTTGGTTTTTATGCAGAGGTACAATGATGATTGGCGGGATAGATAGTGCAAAATGTAAATACGGCCAAGGAGACACAGTCCTTTATTAATACACCGTTTTCAAATGAGATCGAAGAGAGGGAGGTCTTACCACAAACCGTGATGATCCGTCAGTTTCCCGACATCGGCTAGCTTTCCCACAACCATTGACTCTAACTGTCAATTATGCGAACAGGTAGGTAACAAAAAAAACTGCTGATCCGAGTCCCTACATTCTCACTGATAATACATACAGATTGTGGTAAACCTTTTCCGACTTTTTTTGTTCCCTACCGCCTGTGAGTTAAAGCCGATACATGAAGCCGAACCATTGCGGGGTCGGGGCGGGGCCGAAGAGGAACATGGAACATTGGACTTTTTCCGTCACGAGCCCCCAAGCCAAATCTACCCGCGGGAGATACTCCATGGGGAAGGGCAAAGATCAATGGGGATATGAGCAATGGCCGATCGGTGGCATTCCGAAGTATCTTAGTGTTTATGTAAAGGCAGATAGATAAAACTGTAAGTCATCGAGCGACTTGTTCCTCCAAAGACTGAATCCCCATCACAAATCACCAATCGCAATTCACATTCCCACTTTGCTTCTATCAGTCTTGATCCTCTCACTCTATTCTCATCATCATGGCTCCCGGTATCATAGAAGGCAGCTCGCCAGACAGTCTCCCTTCTGCCTCGGGGAAGCCCACTGTCTACCTTCTTGACACATTCCATCCTCAAGTCCTCGCCTATGCCAAAGAGAATTTCGACGCCGTCACAACAGATGACCCTCGTCATAGCCAATGGCGACAAGAGGCGCGCTACCTTCTCGTTAGGTCGTCTTGGGTGACGGCGAAGGACATTGAGTCATGCCCCAATCTGATCGCCATTGGCAAGCAGGGCGTTGGTGTCGACAAAATTGATGTGAACGCTTGTGCTGCTCGTGGCATTAAAGTCTTCAACACACCTGGCGTAAATGCGCGAGCAGTTGCTGAGCTTGTTTTGACTCTTGCTACTGCTTCCGCCCGTCAAGTTGGTTCCATCATCGCTAAACAGTCATCCGGCATTCTTGTCCCAAAAGAGAAATGCTCTGGCTTGATTCTTCATGAAAAGACCATCGGTATCCTAGGAATGGGCAACATCGGCAAATGTGTCGCCAAGATCTTCAGAGGTGCTTTTGAAGCCGACGTCGTTGCGTATGATCCTTTCCTGCCTGCAGACGCTTGGGCAGATATTCCTCATACACGCGCGACATCAGTCGAGGAGGTCTTGAGGTCATCCGACGTTATCACTGTCCACATGCCATTGACCCCCGAGACAAGGAATCTTATTAATTATGATCAAATGAAGAAGATGAAGAAGACCGCCATTGTCATCAACACTGCACGAGGTGGCATCATCAACGAGGCTGATCTCAAGCAAGCATTGTCAGAACGTCTTATCTGGGGCGCAGGCCTAGATTGTCATGAGGAGGAACCACCCAGCTACGAGAAGTATAATTCTCTGTGGGAGAGCGGAGTTGTCAGCACACCTCATATTGGAGCTGCCACTGCCGAGACTCAGATGCAAACAGGCCTGGCAGCGGCAAGATATCTTCTGGAATTCATATCGAATAATGCGTAGGTTCAGAGAGATATTACAACCCTAAATACATAGTAGCAAGTTACAATTGAGATTTTCCTCTGTACAAGCACCTCGCATAATCCAGCTTCTTGCTTCAAGATCGATAATAAGAATCCTGGGGTAGGTATTGTACCTGACAGACATCGTTAGCTTCTCATTTCTCTTGTCTGCGGGGTAAATCACGTGCAATTCGACCAAATCCCAAGCCACATCCTTCATATTTATGCCAGGCTAATCCCCAGGTTTATGGTGAATGACGCTGAGGTCTAGTTCTACCTACCAAGGCATAAACCAACACGACCCCATAATACAAATGGCTTCGTCATTACCCACCCGCCTGCCTCGATTGCCAGCTTGCCAACCATGCGCCCAAAAAAAGACAAAGTGTGATAATGGCCGGCCGAGTTGTTCTTCATGTGAGAGAAATGGCCTTGAATGTCTCATTTTGGCAGTGGACCCTGATGGCAATAGCCAACTATCTCGAGCGTAAGAAACTTACTCTGTGTGCAACACCTGGTAAAAGCTGACAGACGAATTAGAATGATCGATGAGTTGGAGAGAAAAGAGCAGGCTTTATCTGAAAGACTACGAGAACTCGAAGCCAGCTCGGTGACTTATGATCCTGGCACAGGAGACACCCTTAGTCCAGACGACCTACATCGAAGAAATTCGATAGCAGCTTCGTCACCGGCGACACGAAAAGGAGCCAGTATAAGGTATGTATGTATGAAAAGCCTACCTAGGCTCCGAGGTTTAGAGTATTAACATAGACAACCTAAGGGCTTAATCTAACTCTTATGAACTTACCTACTGATTTCGTCTCTTATGATAGTTTTATTGCGCACCTGTTCTCTGATGCCAATTGGAGGAAATCCCATGCCAGTCTGTTGCGAACACTGGCGGATGTACCAGGCGCGGGAGAGGTATCAATAGCTCCTTGCCCATTACCTCCAGCGGCTGAAACACAGATGCTTTTTGAGAAATAGTAAGTGCTACTGTTATTAGAACTATGCGTTTCAATCACTAATTGAGATAGTTTGAACTGGACACACGTCCAGAATCCGTTCCTCCTCCGTCGAAGCATATGGGCACTTCATCACCGCTTGTTCAATAACCAGGACAATTCTGCCCCAGTAGCCAAACACGACTTATTCAGAGCATTCATGCTTTGTGCTATCGGGTGCATACTTCCCTACCGGAACGGGCTGCATGACCGGCATCCGGAAGCGTACTACAATGCTGCACTACAGCACCTCGGTACTGAATTTCTGACCAGAGGTTTAGACTCTGTACAGGATCTATTACTTATATGTAGATTTGGAATCTACCATCCCATCGGTATGTTACACTTGGTATATATTGGCAACCGTCTAACTGATACAAAGGCACATCTGTATGGGACGTGGGGAGAATCTGTGGTCGTCTTTGCATTGAGCTTGGGTTACACAACAACCCAAATATCCGGGGCGACTTGCTACAAACCCAGCTGAGACGAAGGGTATTCTGGCAATATTACCTAATTGACCGGTACAGCTCAACAACGCTAGACCGGCCGTTTCTTATCGACGACAACGACATTAGCACTAAATTCCCTGTCGAAGCAAGCGACGAAGCGCTCGAGGCAGCCAACAGCCAAGTCCAATGCCTTGACTCATTCCACAGCAACCATGAACCCGATTTACAAAATGAGATGACCATCTTCTTTGTGTCGGTGAGGCTTCGACGGGTGTCATCACGTATCCAGACCGAGTTCTCAAAGTTGCGGAGCAAGGTCATTAATTCTACATCTAAACATCTCCTTTCGGGCCATATTCATGTGGTTATGACCAAGCTTCTGCAAGAGTTGCAGGATTGGAGGAATAGTGCGCCCATCATTCAAGAGCCTAGTTGCCTGTACGAGACTCAAGAATGGTACGACCATCTACTTGCTCGAGAGCGACTGTCTGTCTTGCGAAGGGCCATAGACCTCGTGCCAAAATTTAATGGATCACCGCCAAAAGAAATATTAACCCTCTTTCTAAGATCTTCTCTAGAGACTATTGATCGATATCACAGTCTGTGGTGTCAAAAGAGGCAAATGATCACGCACACGCGAAGCTACTTTCATATGCTGTTCACTGCAGGACTATCGGTCATGTACTGTACCTCTGTATCAAAGACGATCGCAGCAGAGGGTCTGCGTTCTTCATTTGAAGGGTTACTGCGTTGCCACGAATTGCTGGCTGGCGCTACTAAGCAGCTCCCTGACGCTGACAACTACGTCTCTGTTTTTGAGGCGCTCCTTCGAGACGCATCACAGAGGCTATGGCCAAAGGAAAGCGAGATAAATCCTCCAGCAGATACATCTCTGGAAGTGCCGACAGCCTCAGCAGGTCTGGGTTATTCTAATGACCTCGAGAGCTTCGCCAACGGATTCCCTCAGCATATACCTACAGGCTCTCTGCCTTCTGACATGGAAAATATGTCAAATTTTACCACGAATCGTGATTTCTTTGATCAGAGCGTGCTTGATCAAATGAATCAATTCACAGATCCGATACAGGCGGAGAATGAGAACACTTCCGAAGGAATCAATTGGGCGCTCATGAGTTACGACTCGCTGTGGAAAATGGAATCTGCCTTGGGCCAGTATGTTTACGGAGACCCTACAAACGCTGGCGTTTGGGAGGGTTTTGAGTTTTAGAATACTCGACGTTGTTGTGGCTAGCCGGTAGTCTTATGGACACAGGGTTGAAGATCACAACAGCCAAATATGAGCTGGGACAGTCAAATAAGATCTTTTTTCATTATATAATTCGAATTCCGCTCGACTTGACTTCGTCCAAGGTGACAGATATTGTAGCCGTTGAGATGAGCATCAGACGAACTCGCCGCTAGAGGCATACGAGACGGAATAGTCAGGTCAGTTTATGTCACTTAGATCAGACGCTTTAGACTATTTATTTTTGTGCCCTATATACTCTAGCTTTGTTCCTATCACCACAAGGTCTCATCGTACAATTAATTGTCCTCCTTAGTAGCGGTTCTCAACATGCTTGGAGACAACAGACTCCTGGTCCTTCATGTCCGGCTCAAGGATTTCTCGAGCCGCAGGCTTCAGATCGTCCACCGTAGGATATGCAATCTTGTGAACAGTGTACCAAGGCCTCTCAAACAACTTATCCATACTCTCGAGAGATCGTCCAGATGTTTCAGGCATGGCGAAGTAGACATAGACAAGCGAGCAAGTGGCGATGCTCATGAAGAACATGAAGGCGCCGTATCTCTCAGTTGCAGCTAAGAGTGAAGGCATGGCACGCGAGCAGCCAAAGTACATGGCCCAGTGGACAGCCATCAGAACTGAAACGTTGATGGAGCGAATACGAATGGGGAATACCTCGGCAGACACAAGGTACGGAATAGAGAACCAACCGATAGACCAGCCGATGGCATGGATGTAGATGGCTGCGATGGCCGCGCGACTGGCTGACATGGCGGAGGAACTAGCCTCGATCTCCTCGGGTGTCCAACCATTGGTGACTTTGAGGTAAGCCCCAACGAATGCCAAAGTCAAGACCTGTATGCTGATGCCAGTCATAAGGGATCGACGTCGACCAATGAAATCGATGACAAAAACGGAGAAGAGAAGTACCGAGACAAACTTGAGAATTGCGTAGCAACCGGTTGCGAGGAAGCGAGCCTCCGTACCAGCAATACCGAGATATCCAAAGATCGTCGGAGAGTACTGTGTAATCGCATTGGCCCCGCTCCATTGGCCAAAGACGTGGCAAGCAAACATGAGGGTGAATCGACGGCGGTTGCTGAGATCGGTGAATGTCTCCTTGACCAGGTCCCAGGTGTTGGCACCGGCCACAATCTCAATTTCGTGGTTTAGCTGCGACTCGATACCCTGAAACTCAGATTGGACATAAGGATGATCTTCAGGAAGTCCTCTAAATCTTGACAAGACTGCCAGTGCTTCAGTTCTCTTGTTCTGGCTGAGGAGGAAGCGTGGAGTCTCGGGGGTGAAGAAAGTGCCAACACCCCAAATCAAGGCAGGAATCAGTTGGAGAGCAGTGGGTAATTGCCATTGGAGACTCGTTCCAGCATGGTACTTTGTAACACCATAATTGAAGAAAAAGCCAAAGACAACACCGAGTTGTTGGCAGCATGTATACTGGAGGGTCAAGAGACCTCGGATCGGCTGGGGAGATATCTACAAGAAATAGCAGTTAGTAAGAGCAGGAATACGTCAATGTGACGGCCAATATACCTCTGCGATGTAGACTGAGGGAAGAACGGTGGTTGCGCCAATCCCAATTCCAGAGATCACACGCGTCGCGTACAACACACCGAGCTTGTTACTGAAGGTTTGACCAAAGATACCAGCCATATAAACGACAGTGAAAAACTGAAAGGTTCGAGTCCTTCCGAGACGTTGCGTGAGCCACACACAGCCTAAGCAGCCGAAAACGGCTCCGGCGGTAGCGATGGCCACGATCCATCCCTTGGTGTTGGCATACTCGTGGTCGGTCTGGTTCTCGATTCCAAAGTGCTCCTTGAACACCTCCATGATAACTAGGGAGGCGATATTGCCTGATAATGAAATGATTAGCCTGTGTTGGGTTGCGTGAATATGCCAAGGTGCTACATACCCTCATCGAAGCCTTTGGCAACACCCGAGAAACTCCAGATGCATGTGCAGGCCAAGAGATACCAATTAAAAATTTCTCTAGGACTATCTTTGATAGCCCTTTTCGTGGCCTTGATCATGTTTGGTCTCGCCATTGTCAAGATTTGTCTTTGTTACTACCTGTGAGCTTTGGGGTAGAAGACGGTGTCGATGGCGGACTTGGTTCTTGGAGAGAAACTCGCCAAGAATATATCTCCCACGGCTTTTCCTGGGCGCAATGGCCAAAGCTTAGAAAGAATCGCGTCGCAAAGTAAAAAGGCGGGGATGACCGATGATCTTGGTGTTCCCCGAACTTCCCCAGACCAGTTCCCCATGGAGTCAAACGCCCCTCATCGGCGTCTTTCCTAGCGCGTTCGGACTCGACCCGGGTGAAACTTTGAAGGGGTGGATCCCCAGGCGGACTAATTTGCCACGGATGGTATCTCATCTCTCGTGACGTGTCCGACGAGTCAAGCGAGACGTCGCATTGAGTTTGTTCTTTCGTTGAGTGCGAACGCGTCAATGGGGAAGATGGGCTGGGATCTGATGATGCCCGGGGAAACACCATGTTGGGATCATGATTGGAGACAGACCATGACCTTGCCGTTACCCGGAGCGTCATGTCAAGACGTGTGGAAATATGTTGTGATTGCCGGCTTCAATTGCCTTTTGCGAAGCACGAGGGTGAGGCGAATTGAAGCGCGACGGCAATCCGAACATCACAAAATTTTCTGGGCCTAGGTAGTGATTGAAACAGAACATCTAAGCTTTAGAGTACAAAAATAAATTGACTAAACCTATTATCAAAATTCCATAAGCTGATACACTAATTTTATCACTCATACCCTGGTCAGCCAATTTTTCTAGTACTCCATGGCAGATCTCTCGACGCGTACGTCAAGTTAGATTGAATATTCTCTTATTTTTATCAATCATTATCCGATATCACAACAAGAATCTTAGTCGTCCTTGCTTAATTTCAGAGTCGGTGCAGCGACCGCTCCGCGACAATGCCACTCCACTGTCTGAATATTCCCCTCAAGACTATCCGTGATGTACAGGGTTTTATGCTCGGGTCCCCCAAAGCAGCAGTTTGTAAGATTAATTCCCTTTGATCCACTAACGATCCGAGCTTTTGGTACACCGTGCGTGTCAACCACAAAGATCGATCCAAGACTTGGATGACAGATGAAGAGGCTGCCCTCCTCGTCTAATGCGAGTCCATCAGGGCCAGCGTTGCCAAATGATTGGAAGAATACGCCAGCTTTAGAGGTTGTTCCGTCTGGGTGCAAGGGTAATCGCCAGACTTGGTTTGCTCTTGTCATGGCCACATATAGAAAGCGTTCATCGCGAGACAGAACGAGTCCATTGGGTGATGGGCCATTATCGAGAAGCGTATCTAGTTTTCCATCAGGTGACAAACGGTAGACTCGTCCTGTCGGATCAGTCATTCCAGTCTGTCCTTGATCCGTAAAGTAAAGATTTCCTTTTGAGTCGACAATGAGATCATTTGGACCCTTGAATCGCTCTAAATTCTTTCTTTTCAGCTTTGGTCCTATCTTCCCTGTCTCGGGGTCAAAGGAAAGGATTCCCTATAACCTTAGTCAGCCAAGTTTTCTCCAGTATGGATAACCTCGTAGATGAAGGTACCTGTTTGTAGTCTGCCACTAACAAATCTCCATCGGCAGTCCCAACGAGGCCGTTTGGCTCGCCATCCCAAGTACAAGCAACTGAAACCTGCTTCTCCTTATTAATTCTCAGGATGCGGCCATAAGGTATATCCACAACGTAGAGGATTCCAGCGCTATCAAAAACAGGCCCTTCGAGGAAGATATGCTGGAAGGAGCCTGTGAAACCCCCGCGCCATTCTGACTCTTGGTCGATGCAGCGCTTATCGTCGGGGATACGAAGCCAAACGTCTGCTTTGATCACAGGTGGTGGTGGGTAGAAATTCATACTGAGCTATAGTGATAATAGAATGAACAATATGTAACAATACAGTAGGCCCCTTCAAAATTGATATCGATGGCTTGATATCAATTGTTAACCCTAGGGTGGTAATGAATTTGTCGTGTATGTAATACGGAAGAAATCCGACGGCTTCTCAATGAGTTAGGGAAAGTAAAGAATGTGGATCAGCTCGGGTCAGCACTGATGGATGGCCTTGCTTAGAGTTACATCCCGTTATCGGATCTAGCGGATATAGTTTAGCGGCATGAGGACGCGCTGAACGCGAGCCAGCTTACCCTGTAGCTATGTCCTTTCATTTGGCACCAACTTTTGTAGGACTTCTGACTTATCATTGCAGTGTTGATTAATGGAGTTTGGTTGTTACTATTTATCTGAACTATCTACGAACTTGAAACTTCACATTTCCCTTCTTTCTGGTGGTCCTAGTCAGATTGATAGGGATATTTGACAAGTGTGATTTTAGCCACAACAAACACAATCGAGCAAAGCAATTTTGACTTTAGTGAGCGAGGTAAAAAAACAAAACATTGATCGTTATATCCGCGCGCAGACTGGAAATTAGATAACTGTCATCCAAGCTCTTCAGATAGTAAATCGATTTATTCAATCCATTGCAACTCGTACAATACGAGCGTAAACCATTGTCACCAGTCAAGCATAAAAGACATAGAGGATAAACAAAACTAACTAGCGCTTTCAGAACATACGTGTATCGCCAACTGCCTTTGCCAGTATCTGGATGTGTAACTCCCCAACTCCAAGTTGTAGTGGTTTAACATGATTCTGTATAGGAAGACAATAAAAGCCCCACATGTAGACTTTCAATACCTCGAATATGTAGTGTAAAAAGAAGTTGAATTGACTAAACTATTTTGCCCTTGGAATGAACAAATTCCAGTCGCCTGAAACCTTGAGGAATACCTTCTAGAATAACTTCCCCTGCATGATCACTGGAACATGTTTGAAGATCAATCTTTATCTTTCTGTCTGATGTTACATCCGTGCGCAGCCTCAAGTCTTCCTTGGCAGTGTGGCACATGTGATATTGAAGCCTCGGTCGTGTCATGAGCCAATCGCAGCCTGCAATTATCAGCGACAACGGGGTTGCATGTTACAACCTTCAAACAACGTCATGCGCTATGACTCTGGGTTCAACCGGATATATCACATTGAACGAGTATCAACACAAACACAAAAACAAACACCTTGAGACCCTTTGAATAATCCCAGTCCCTTTGGCACCTTGCGATTGCTCAATTGCTTACTTTTGAAGTTGTGAAACGAGGTCTTTGTTGAATGTGTCAGCGCTTCAGTAGGCCCCTGGACGAACAAATGTAGCATCGATCGGTTACCGCCGAGTTAAGTACCAGGGTCTTCGGCAACAATCTTATCCGAGAACTAAATTTAGCTCTCATCATATCGATAACCTATCAGTTAATCGACGGGGAACATCATTTTGAATACTCAGCCACAAACAGACTGGAGAATACCGACTTGCCAAATGTTGATGAATGAACTGGAAAGCTAGTTCGGATTGAGATATTCCAAATCTACTTGGAATACTAGCAAGAGTATTTCGTCCGTTCAAATCCAAGATAGCTGCAAGGCTGGTATGTCCTTTCTCGAATTCAAATGTGATGGCTGCTGATCGCCTGGACTGACTTCTGTTCGACTCAATAAGCGCTGCATCTTGTTTGCTATTGCAACCTCTTGTTTCAGAAACAAACATACTGTTCAACAAAATCAACAGCAGAAGAAATATCCACGCCGATCAATTGAAGCTCTATAACCGAACTGAAACTTCTCAGCCACCTCGATTTTGCAGACAAGCATCAAGACAGCTCAGCCATCTCTAATCTGACGAGCCAATCGCAACCGGCCAAACACTTGTAGACCTGTTAGATTTTGCGTTTCGGATCGTCAATTTAGCTTGGTCGTGGAGCAGCTGTAGATCCAGGGTGGTCTGAGCGAAACGTGAAACGCCATACAGCGAGTCGAAACTTGTGGCACTGCTAGCAACAAGAGACCTCAAACTCCAAGACTTTTCAAAAGTTCGAAAAAGGAAGACTGTGAGTGGAGGCGGGGGTTGCAGAGTCGTAACATGCAGAAACAACAACCTGAATGTGATGTTTGTGCGTCAAGAATCATGATTCCAAAAAGTGATGGTGGCCAAGAGTTTGAGAGTTTCTAGCGGATCTACTGTTAAAGACATCTCAAAAGAAATTTGTATAAGAGTCTTGATCTCGACGACCTGAATAGTTTTTTCATCACACAACAATCACTCTCAACTTCAATCACCTCTTCTTCAATAACCTTCAACAGCCCTGGTGGCTCACTTTTTATTCACAAAATCTTTTAATCTCTCAATTCCTTACTACGATACCCAATTTTCGATTTAAATTCTAAACCGCATAAACCGACAAAATGCACTTCTACGCTCTCATTCCTGCTTTCATCACTGCCGTCTCCGCTCACGGAGTGGTTGTCTCGGTCGAGGGTGCCAATGGAGTCTCCATGCCTGGCCTCAGCAGTAAGTTTACTTCCAACTTTCAGCATCAATTCACTAACACTTGAACAGTCGCCGATGGAACTCCTCGTGATTGCTCTAGCAACCGATGTGGCTCTCAAGCTGATACCGCCATCATTCGTGATCGCGAGCTTGGAACTAGCGAAGCCAGTGCCTTGGGCAGGACTCAGGGCAACGGGCCTGTGGATGCCTCTGTTATGATCGCCAACTTCCTTGGTACCAGCAATGGCAACAACGTTCCTACAAACAACGGAACTGAGTCGGCTGCTGGTGTTGAAGATGATCTCTCAGGCCTAAACCGAGGTGGTCGCAACAACAACAGGAAGCAGAGACGCCAGCTGGGTAACCTCCTTGGCGGACTTTTCGGAGGCGGTGGTCGAGGTGGAAACGGCGAGAAGGCTGATAAGCCTAATGAGGCCAGTGTCGCTGCGACTGCTGGAGAGGGAGCCACATCGGGTCTACCCACTTGCTCAGAGAATGGTGAAATCACAATGACTTACAGACAGGCAAGTTTCGTCACCAAGAGTCGCAGGAAACCTAGCTAACATGCCACTAGATCAACCAGGATGGTGCTGGCCCAATGACAGCCGATATCGATGCCACATCTGGCGGTACTGACCCTGCTGCCTTCCAATCTGCTGAAGTCACCCAGGATGTCCCCGGTGTTGGATTCGGTGGACTGTCACTCGCCACAAACACGGACTTCCCTCTCACTGTCAAGATGCCTCAAGGTATGACTTGTGAGGGATCTGTTGGAGGAGCCGACAATGTCTGCATTGTCCGCGTGCGAAACAGTGCTGCTGCTGGACCTTTCGGTGGTTCCGGTGCCTTCACTCAGTCCGCATCTGCTCGCAAGCGTGCTATTGCTTTCCGCCTCAAGAAGCGCATGCAGATTGTTCGCAACTAGAGTGATGTAAATTATTCGACATTAGATAGGCCTGGAACTAGTTAGCTTGTCTTTCTGAATACATCAATCTTTACTTGCTATATTCATATGACCGATCCTGTTGTTTATACCATTATTAAGTTTAAAACATTGAAAGTTGATGAAATACCACTGTAGGCCAGTCTAATAACACTAGAGCTTGACATTTGACATGAAGGGCTTTGGGTCGTGAGATACGACAAGGGCTCGAGGTTCTTTTGATACGTAGTTTATTAGTTCCTTTCCAAGTCCTGGCACGTAATCTTTAAGTTCCCCAGGATTGGCGGCCTTCTTTTCACACCTTCTGATTATGGTAAGTTCTGTGGTGATCGCTCCGCAGCTTCAATTTGACCTGCCCAGATAAGATTCAACCCAACGCCAAGCTTGTTTACCCCTCTCTTGGAACTTTCAGTAAGCGGGAGTGCGTGAAAATATTAAGCTTAAATCTTCGACTACTGTCGTCTAACCGCTTATCAGATACGCATTTCACCTTTCTTGAAAGAGCTTTTTGTCATTCGTAATCGCAGCAACTATCAAATTGGATCTGCCAATTATCTGCCTCAACCCATAGATTTAAATCTCATTTCACCGATTGTGGCCCAGATGCGGGGATATTGCAAATTCTCAGCCTTCTTGAGCGTTTATGCTTACTTCCCCCTGCTTCTAAACTATCCATAATGATCCAGAGCTTGTTCTTGCCCCGGCTTGGGTTACATCTCAACGACTACTGTAGCTTCCCAACGTGGAGTAGGCTCGAGTACCAAGCGACTTGGCATTGAACAAACCGGATGAATTGCTTCTTGACTGGCTACAAGATCAGTTCCGTAAGAGCGGTCTAACCAAACACCGCATGCACACAATATGTATCGCAGGCTATGGTAAGAACTTGACTAGCAAGCGAGTGTATCCCTGCACACGATCTCACGAGTATATAAGGCCACTGTCCCGCGAACATGATCTCTCCACTGACGCGAACTTGCAGGCTTTCTCAGCTCTTTGTGTTCATATTCCTCACTTCATACCATGCGTTACTCAGTCCCTCTTATGGCGGCTCTCGCCGCATCAGCCACGGCTACTGCGCCAGCTGAGGCAGTGGAAAAGCGTGCTGAGAAGCTCTTTACCCTTGAGACCGCTCCTGGTGAGACAGTTGAGGTCACAGAGGATGAGAAGTTCCAGATGATCGACGTATGAGGCCCAATAGCAATTGTATCTATGAATGAGTGACTCACAATGGCACAGGACCACATTCACTTCTTCGACATCACTGAATGGAAGGATCACAACCCTGCAGATGCCCGTCTTGCTATCATGACACCATCATACCCCGAGAAACTTTCACACCAATCCAATGTGGCAAACATCGTCAAAAAGGTCAGCACAAAGACTATGGAGAAGCAACTGAAGAAGTTTTCTTCATTCCATAACCGTTACTTCAACTCTGCATACGGTGTCGAAGCTGCTCAATGGCTACACAAGGAAGTTCAGACGGTCATCAAGAAGAGCAAGCATCCTCTGGCCTCGGTCCGTCTCATTCAACACCAGGCATGGTCGCAACCTTCAATCGTGGTCTCAATTCCCGGAAAGGTTCGTCTTAAAACTGTTATTACCGGATCTCATCTGGATTCTGTCATTTCCGACGACCGCGGTGCGGGACGTGCTCCCGGAGCCGATGACAATGGCTCTGCATCGATCATGCTTCTCAACCTCTTGGGTGCTTTCCTTGAGGACCCCCGTATTGCGAAAGGAGACCATCTCAACACCGTCGAGTTCCACTGGTACTCTGCTGAGGAGACAGGTCTTCTTGGATCCCAGGATATCTTCAACAGCTACTCGCGTCTAGGCATTCAAGTTGAGGCTATGCTGAATCAAGATATGGTCGGCTACAAAGGCCGTGACGGAATTGAGCGCTTTGGTCTTGTCACCGATTTCACAAACGCTGGCCAGAACGACTTTCTCAAACTTCTCATTGAAGAATATGCTGATATTCCTTATGAGGAGTCTACGTGTGGCTATGCTTGCTCCGACCACGCCTCCGCGCACCGAAATGGCTTTCCTTCCTCTTTCCTCTTCGAGACTCCATTCGGAAACCACAATCCCTACATCCACACTCCAAACGACACCATGGCCCATGTCGATTTTGATCATGTCATGCAGCATGCAAAGGTCACCGCTGGCTTTGTTTACGAATTGGCTCACCGCGACTTTACTGCATGAGTATTTCCATAGTCGATAGATAGTTCAGAGTTGATCAGTAAGGTAGCAAATAAAGTAGTACAATTCCCAAACCGTCATGGCCTCTCTGATTTTATAAATGAGTGACTTGATCGAATTCAAACTCTCCAAAACCGGTACAGCAATTCTCTGCCACCTACTTATCTTCTCGGACAACTTCAGTCAGCTTGACCTGGAGACCACGCTTTTCCCAAAGAAGGTAAATGTTTTGATCCCACCACTTCATACTTTCAGGCATGATCTCAACGTCAAACTTCCAAAGCAGTCGAGTTAGCAAAAGACGCATCTCAACGTAAGCCAAACTGTAATTCATGTTAGCGCTTTGCACTTCGCTGAATAAAAGCCAGACTCACTTTTTGCCGAGGCAATCTCGAGGTCCCATGGAAAATGGCTGAACAACAGCTCTGCAGTCATTGGCGTACAGAGGATCGTCCATCCAACGCTCTGGTACGAATTGCTGAGGGTTTTTGAAGTTGTGCGTCGAGTTGTAGGCGGGTAATTGAGCTACAGAGACACCAGTCTAAGGGGGATGTTAGATACTCTGCAACTCCATGCACTCAACGATCAAAGTAACTCACGTTTTCAGGCATCCAGTAACCCTCCACAAACTCGCCTCCTTTCGGTGTAGTTCTGTTAAGTGCGCCGGGGACAGGAGGATCTAAAGTGGCATCGTCAGCTGTGAGTTTGAAAGGCATGCATGCGGATTAACTTACACATTCTAAATCCCTCGGAGAGAACTGCAAGCAAATACTTCTGTTGATCCACTCGGGAAGCTGTAATCTCATCCTCTGAGGAGAAGGAAGACCGAATTTCATTGACCAACTTGTCGTACTTTTCGCGATTGGTCAAAAGCTGATACGTAACACCGCTGAGTAATGTAGCTGTTGTCTCACTACCGGCGATAATGAGAAGAGAGGAGTTTTCAATAATCTCAGGCCTAGACATGCCCCTCTCGTCGTTATACCGAAGAATGTACGACATGAAATCCTGGCTGTTTGTATCCTTTGCATCAAGACGAGCGCCAGCCGTATGTTCGGTAAACTCCCAATGTTCTTGCGAGGCCTTCTTCAAGTGCGCCGGGGTCAAGTTCGCTATCCAGCTTCGAAGGCCAAGGCGGATCGCTGCTTGACTGAAGCTAATAGCTTTGATGCTGCTGAAAATTTTGGTGACCCAGGGATGGTATTTACCGTTTTCGAGACACCCGAATGGCTGGCCGAGAGCGAGATGGCCGATAAGATCAAAGGTAGCAAAGTTGTACCAAGCGACCATATCGACGCTCTCGCCTTCCCTTGCTTTCTGGGTAAGCTTCTCGATAAACAAATCCACATAGCGCTTCAGAAGGTCTTCTTGACCACGGAGAGCCTTTTGGGAAAAAGCATGGGAAAGAAGCTTCCGCTGTCGCTTGTGATCTTCATGTTTTGCGATAATCAGATTTGGAGCAGGACGGTTCTGTCGGTAAAGTCGTAGATCCTTCTCGAACTCCTTGGCCCCGCCGGTCTTGTGACCATAGATTGTCTTGTAAGCATCGGCAGTGATGAAAGAAACGTCTGTAGGGGTATAGCGAACCACAGGGCCGTACTGGTCGTGAAGCTCCTGCAAGCGATGTACCCATCGGCCTCGAGTTATGTAGTAGAGATATGGAAGCTGAGTAACAGCGTATAGCTTTGGCCCAGGGACTTTAGAGAGTGGATGGAAGAATACACCGTAGATAGCGCGGACTAGTACATAGGAACCCTGGAGCCATTAGTGACAAAGCCGGCAGAGAAAGAGACTCGTACTTACCAATACTGCGGCGAGCAATACTAACCCGGCACTGAGATTGGTACCAGACGCTAAATCAGGGTGAAGAATAGCCATGTTGGCCAGAAAACGCAGAATGAAGCAACAGGGGTAAACTTGATGGTTTGGTTGCTATAGGAAGTATTTGTGAATGATGTGATCCAATTTTTGAGAGGCGGGATCTCGAGGTTTTAAGGCGTTCACAGCATCCGTAAACGGCAGCTCCATCTTGACGATGCACGGCCACATTGAGAGTTGATCTCCATCAAAATGCAACGATGTGCCACCGAGTTGCGCTGCGTATGGCTCCACGCAATGTACGGGGTCTCGGGAAACTTGCAAGCGACGGCTCCTGTCCTATAGAAGATCATTTACGACTGACTCAAACCTGTGTCATGCACTCCATACATTGTTTGATGGGGGGTCGTTGGGTTGTATTCAGTATAACATCATGGTATTTGCCGCGGAGTTTCCGTCCCATCCACCACTGGAACGGACATTTAAATATGCGAGTGTGGCCCATGGGTCCGCGGAGTTCTGGATCAGAACATAAAGTGGATAATAATGCCGTTGATCTGCGTTGGAAATGTCTGAATGAATCTTGACTCGACTGTGCACTGGCCATGTTGAAAGGGGCACGAGGGGTTGGTTACACCCTGTTAGAAACCGGCAATTTCGCATCCATATCCCCTGCTTAGACCGAGACTAATGCAAGTTGCCGGAGCCAAGGCCGGCCGAAGAAACAGATTCTAAGATAAATAAGCACATAACGTTAACTCGTAGAGTAAACATTTTAACTCTCCGAAAGTAGATCCAGTAGTCTTGGTTGTACTGAGCACATATGGTAAGCAATAATGAAAATAGAAACTCACTTGATGGCTTAGAACAGTGTTTGACACATGAGTGGTGATGCGATGTACATGTTGAAATTTATAGCAGTTGCGCCATCACACAGCGGGGTGCTATTGGGTAGTGCGGTGAGCGCTGACTTGGCTCTCGTTAAACTACCCGATTAGTTGGTGACCAGATAAAGATCTGACATGATACGGATGGCCGATTCAGAGCGGTAGCCTACTATCTATCCCGTTGCCTAATTTCATGAGTTTACACGACATCACATGTTGTGAGTGCCGATTAGAAAGCTTAAACTCCATCAAGCCTCTGAATGAAAAGTCAATGACGTGTTTGATCCACGCGGACCCATCATAAAAGTAGAGATCCAGCCGTCATCAAGCAATTGTCTTCGCCCAAAAAAAACGTATATAGATAGCATTACGTCGATATGTTTATTTAAATTTCTCTTGATGTCTCTCTACTCTCGCGCTTTTAGAATCTGCCCGCCTGCATTTTTCACCCATACAAAACGGCACGCGTTTAAACAAATTGCTACCATCACCATGGCTACCCGTACGTTACTATAGAGGCGGCTCTGCTCGAGGTTGCTAATTGAGGATTTACAGACCACGCTATAAATGACGAGCTCAAGGCCAGCGCACTATTCGACGTATCCCACGTCACAGCGGTTGTCACGGGAGGTGCCACAGGCATTGGTCTGATGATAACCCAAGCTTTGGTATCTAATGGAGCCAAGGTCTACATCACTGGTCGCCGCACAGAAAAGCTTGAACAAACGAAGAAGACTTATAGTACTGGTCCTGGAAGTATTCATGTCCTTCCTGGTGACGTAAGCTCAAAGGACGAGGCTATCCGACTGGCGAAGGAGGTTGGCGAGAACGAGCCCAATGGCATTCAATTGCTTGTCAATAACGCAGGCATTGCTAGAGATGACGAAACAAAGTTCTGTAAGTTGCGTCATCGTGATGTACTGAAAACCCGCTAATTGTGTTCTCATCGCAGCCTCAGCAGGCGAGCCTAACATGTCTGACGCTCAAGCTATTTCGGACCATTTTCTGAAAACCAAGCCTGAGCAATGGGCCGAAACTTTACAGACAAACGTCGCTGGACCATACTATATGTCTGTTGCGTTCCTGCCTTTGCTTGCCAAGGGAGGAAAAGTGACACCTGGCTATACGTCCCAGATTGTCAATGTTTCATCCATCTCGGGAGCTATGAAGGGTTCCAGCATGGGCCAACCAATCTATGCCACATCCAAGGCCGCTCTGACCCATCTCAGCCGCATGCTTGCGACCTTGTGCAAGGATGTCAAAGTCCGTGTCAATGTCATTGCGCCAGGACTGTTCCCCAGTGAAATGACGACTGGGAAATCCGACGAAGGTAACAAGAGCAAGATCGAGAAAAAGATGTCTAACCCGGCTGGAAGGCCAGGCCATGATACTGATATGGGTGCCACGATCCTATTTCTTGCTGGAAAGGGTGGTCTGTTTTACAATGGCCAGATCGTGTACCCTGACGGAGGTAAGCTTTTCTTGAAAACTCGAGCATGCAATGACACTAAAAAATATCACAGGTAACACACTCGTGCAGCCGGCTATCGCTAACTAGGCGAGTTAATATACACTAAGTTACTATTTGCTTTGAATGAGAGTATCCTCAACTCAATTCGCGGCTATCGACCCTCGTATGAAAATGAGATTATGGACACTTGAGAACTATCTCTAACATGTGAGTGCACCATTTTCGTTGTGCACATATACATGCGCAACTGCTACCTCTAAAGATTTTATTAGTCTCATAAACATCAGGTGTTATGTTGTCGTAAGATCTGTGACGTACCGATGCAGACAGTTTCTTCCTCACTGGAGCCTTCACAGGTGCAGCCAAGCCAGTACGCGTTAAAGCTATACCATGGATCAGGCGCTTCGAAAATACGGCAGTTGCTACAGCTGTCGCTGTAGTTCCTCTTCTCCCACTGGATAGTTCAAATTAGTCGAAACGATGCCATGCAAAGAAGTAGTACAAAAGCAGCTTACTGTTAGTTCCTCGCCGTCGTATCCGAAGCATCTGTTAAGATCCAGCCCTGTAGGGAGGTAGGCCGAGTTGTCCCGGGGTAGGCATCGTGCGGAAAGGACGTTTGTCTTCGAGTCGAATTCAATGTCTATACAGGTATCGCTGAATGCAATGGCGCTACCAAGCATGGAAGCTAAAACGAGAATTTTATTCATCATTCTGATTTGTTAAAAGATGAATTATGAGTCTTCAAAACTATGTTTCTTTGGCTGAGACGAGGGGGCATTGCCTGTTTATAAGTCGAAACAGGGTCCCTAAGCGGTATCCCGTCAGAGCAATCCTTCGGAGGATTCTGTGTGGTTACATTTCGCACTCTCAAGGCTTGAAATCTTACTGCATATTTGAGATTATGCTAGCACTAGCTTCATCAAACCCAACGGAGCATGTGTCCGTGGACGGGAATGGAAGTGAAGGATTGTAAGGATCGCAAGGATCACGCCATGCCTCATTTGTTTCCCTTAACTCGTCAGAGTACATCACGCGAGACTAGTCGAGCCGTCTTATTGGTTCTCATTTAGGAAAGATTGTAAATGGTCCGATAATATGAACTTTTGCCATGTGGAAGATGAAATGCAGATATAAGCAAACAGTCCTGAACAGACTGGTTAAAGGGTTGAAGCCGACAACCGGCTGATAACAAGTGGAACTACAGCCTTTGAGAGAGAAGTATTCAATAGTAACTGCTTGAAGCGGGCGAAAGGATTCTTAAATTGACGAAGTCTTTTGCATTTCGCACACTCACATGAGATCTTATGTCCGGACGTAGTGGGATGCATTACTTTGTGCCGGACACATCTTTTCACTTGGCTTATTATTGGCTTGCGTTTGACTTATCTGACAACTTAGCGTTGCTTTGTGTAACCTGTTGGCTGGCATATTGAGACATCCGGCGGAGAGTAACATCTGTCTAGTGACTGGCAATATGTAATTGCAAATTGTCAGTTCAATCCAGAAATAGAATTCGAAGACGAAACGGGAGAAATGTCCATTTTTACGTATGCGAGCAGTCGCCAAATACTTGCGCGGTTCTGCTGAACCGTTGTCAAACAAGCGTTTTTCTTATCTTAACAACAGGGTATATCCCTTTTGACAAAAGTCGCCGCAACTGTAAAGTGGAATCCGCGCTTCATTTTGCCAAGCCACCGACTGATAAGGGACTAGCTGACAGACGCAGCTGAAAGTCAGATGATAAGCAGCTCTCCCGAAGTAGGCAGGGGTAATGACCAGGTTATTGAGATCCTTCCTTGGCGAGACACCTCACAAGCAATTCACCACTACTTCCTTGACATTGTGAAAACCGATTTTGCGTTTTGCCCAATAGTCATGTGATCAATTCATGTTCTAGTTGTTATCGACCAACCCCGATACAGTTGATGCCGCTTTGCCCCGACTCTGCAGCCATCGCACGTCGGTATCTAGCAGCCCCTTCCACAAGACCAGTAGTGATCGTAACAGCTTCCAAACCTGGCTGTCTTTGTGCATCGAATGGCACTCGTTCCAACCGCAGAGCATGAGTTGCCACTGGACTGAAGAGCCGCAAGGAACGTGTTTCGAGCTTCGTTGGCGGATACGCTGGAACAAACGTGGCCACAGTTGTAGCTGCAGGTGTTCCCACTGTCTCCGGTAGCAGAGCAGGTTCTTTTGCAGGCCTGTACCCCAGCTACCAAGTACAGAGCCGAGAAAATGTAGAGCGGGCTGACCATTGTGGTGGATATTCTGGAATACAGTCAGTTAGTTTTATCATGCGATACGTGAACCAGGATATCAGAGGTTGGCCTGACTTGTTTATACGCTTGAAGATGGTTTACACAGACGTGTTACTCGGAATGTAGGTACCAGTTCTTAATGTTGGGAGATAAAAGGCTCTCAGATGGGGAGGGCCACTGTTATATATAGATATTATTCCTGATGATAAGGTTTCCATCTTCAATTTCACTTTTTCGATAGATATTATTCACTATTACAAAACTCAGCGAAGTCACTTGGTAGGCCCGCTGCATACGAAAACAGCTATGTATGTACAACTCCGTAACTGTGACACAATTATGCCATGGAATGATATGTCGACATTACACTTGCACAATATGTTAACGGGCATTAAATATCCGTGTTCCTTCTTGTGATACTGTCTCACAAATGTATCACAAATATCCATGTTAACTCGGTAGTTGGTACTCTATTCGTGTTTATTGTGTTTCACCTACCGCATTGCGATTACGTTCCTGACTTTGTCCAACCATGGGTTTCAGTAGGCACTGTAAAAAACTTCCGTACCCTCGTAGGTAACACATGTGCTCTGAGGGCCTGCCTGTTTTCTGTCGTTTGACATAAATTGCTCTCAATACCACATACCCCAAAACCAGGTTGTCTTACCTAGAGAACATGCGTTCTTGTTGGGACTCTCAATCGATGCCTATTGTCTCTTTGTGGATCCGACAAGTCAGCACATTTTCTTCAGGGTAATATTCAATTAACTGAAAGATGAGCGCCAAAGATTAGCCAGCAAGTTCTCGTAGTAAAGAAATGCCAAGCCGGGTTGGCATCACTGTTGATACAACAACCTTGGGTAGTCCATAGACATTGCTGAAACTAGAATAGTGGAATAAATGCATGCTTTGCTCAATTGAACTATTGGTATACAGTACTCCTGATTGGCTACTCAGGACCAGTAAATATCTCAGTCAACTCAGTCCAGACCCTCTGACCATTGACGACCTTAATGCTTGCAATCAACAATGTTGAAGCCTTGGTGCTGGCGCCAGTCTTCTTGTTGACATCAACGACATGTACTAACTGAGAAACACAACCGGCGCCAGAACCATCCGGTGTATTCCAGCATCGAATTTCCCGAGTGTTTTCAATTCTTGTTGTGTTATCGACACGAAAATCCAAGAGGACTTTCATAAAATCTTGTCGTGAGTATCGGCTATGGTTGACCCTTAGTGACACGATTAGTCCCTTCCTTCTCATTTGCATGTCTTTTAGGGTTTAACACTCACCTCGCAATGAAATCTTCTGCGACGCATTCTTCAAAGGCGTTGATCAAGATTTGATCATCTGGCTGACAGATGATACGGTGATAATATAGTTCCTCGAACCATTTACCTAGGCTGGAGGCGGGTTGAGTAGGTTCGATAGTGTTGGGCATGTTGAGATTAGAGTTTTGGATAAATCTAAGGAATTGAAGGTGATATTCAGAAGAACTACAATTTAGAGATTTACAGATTATTTATAGTCATTCTCTATGTCAGAGGGTCTAATATGGACGTTTGAATCAGGAATGATAAAGTTTAACTTAGCATGCGGAGTTCCGCATCTTAGTCAAATTCGGCCCCGCAAGATACCCGGGACTGCCAGCCGTGGATGACTTATTTCTTTCAAATGCCGCATATCTTCAAAACCAATTTGCGTTTCCTGAGAGCATTCTGCCTAATTCTTGATAAAGTGTCCATACCCGTTCCCTGCATAGATGATATCATCAAGACGAAAGTCATGCTCGGCTTGTGCAAGGGGTAAAAGACGATGCGACCTCGGGTTCCCACAGTGCGGGCGCTGTCTTGCAAAGCGAGTCACCTGCGTATATGCTTGGATAACGCCCCAAGAAGCCCAGGAGGTCGTTAGAGCCACAGAAGCTATTACTCCGACACCACAGGAGAGGGTAGACCAGCGATGTGGTCCAAACGTCACTTTTGAAACACCTCACTCAGGTCACGAAGGGCTCGGATTAAGTGGAAGCCAGGCCAACAATGAAATGACATTTAGTCCAGCTCCATTGACCTTAACACCCGACCTGGTACCTCTCGTCAACGAGATCACCGGAGGCGAAAGAACCATATCGATCCTCGCTCCAGGACCTCAACTTCAAGTTTCAGACATGCCATATCTAAATTCAGGAACTGAGATGCTTGCGCCTCAATATCCATCTACCATTGATATTCTGTCTGTATCGGCCCAAAGAGCGAATGCCAGCCCGATTCACACAGAAGACATCCTGCGGGAACGCGTGGAGTATGCTGCTAGTCGACTTATCCGTCAGGTCAAGACGTTAGCAGAAACGGGTCAAACTTCCTTTATCCATCACACCCAAACCAACCACTCTGCTATATTAAGAGAGTCTTTCGTTGTATCCTCCTTCAGCATGACACGTGGCCTCGGAAATGAGTGGCTCATTCGGTCCGAGATTTCAAGGCGAGCACGACTGCTTATTGAAGCTACAGAAACCGCCATATCCCTGATGCCGCCCAATTCCGATTTGAGCTTAGGGCTCGATCTTCTACCTGCTATACAAGCAATGCTTATCTACCAGTGCATGCGATTATTTTCACCTGGCGATGTCGCACAGCAGACTCAGGCAGAAGCTGACGGGAAGTTGCTTGCTAGATGGATCAACATCCTGCACGAACAAACTCAGTGGTCTTTGAGTAGCGCTACTGAAGGTAATCACCTCAATGTTTCCGTCTGGAAAGACTGGGTTTACGTAGAGAGCACAAAGCGCACGCTGATATTTGCAGAAATGCTGGATGGCATTTACAGTTATCTCAGATTTGGTTGGTACCAACCCAGCGGGAGGCCGGCTAACCTGAGCTTTTCAGGACAGGCCGCTATATGGGAAGCAAAGACGTCAGCAGATTGGGAGCAAGCAAGAATGCAAAAACTCTGGCTGGAGCTTAATATGTCGAGTTTTCGTGACGGCCTCAAGGTAGCATTTCCCGACGACGTTGATGAATTGGGAGTCATTATTCTGGCAAGCTACGATGGACTTGATGCGCTGAAAAAGTGGGCGAGGAACGACGAGAGACTGCTCGAGAAGTGGGGATTGACTTCTAGATAGTAGCGTATGACTGCAAAGGTTGGAGTTCTTGAGGGATAAAATAGGCTGTGTTAGGTTCATAGTCAGACGTCGGAAAGCTGTTAGTCTTTACTCTTATCAAACCTGTCAAATTGAACACAGTTACTATAGTTACAAAGGGTTATAGTCTGGATAGGGAAAACTTGGGTCGTCACCTGAATACTCAGAATATTATTTCTCTTGGATAAACATGGAGCCTCAACTGCAAGACTAAGGATCTTCGATTTTAGGCATATTATGAAGTAGATTTTAAAAAGATAGAGGGCGAATAAATTGAACTCGAGGTCTGTGTTAACTACGTAGCCATGTTGGATTTCTATTGACCTCTATTGTTTGTTACTTGAAATTCAGTCTATTGTTCAGAATACCCTAGAGTAATTACCTGCTAAGCAGCCTGGCTAATGGGTGGCAGAAAAAAAGAATCGTAAGCTTTAGGATACAAAACAAATAAACTAAGACTGTAGTCTAGATAAATGTCATAAGCTGGCTCACTAATTTTGTCCCCTATAGCTCAAGCGGCCATTTCTTCTGATACCCTGAGGCCTGGTTTAAAATCCAGGACGGAACAAGATTGAATGGTGGATCCAGGGCGGACTTAGAGCGGATTTATACGATTACAAGAGTTTCATTACCAGCTACCGTAGTTCCGACAAGACAGGCTCCATATTAATTTCCACTCTCATTCTCGGCTCCCAGAGCTATTGGAGACAGCCTCATCTCAGATTGCGGCTACTCAATGTAAGTCCGTAAATCCGATAGTTGTAGTAAACACAAATCAACGACCATGATCCGTTGACGAGGATACTACTAATAAGAAGAACCCATCCAATTTCTATGGTCCTTTGCAAGTGACACTCTTTTTATCATCCCACAATTGTCAACATGGCAGGCAATTATCTTTCCGACACCAGCGATGCCAAAACGGTGCAGGATTCGGAGACCAAGCGTCTAACGGTAACGTTTGAAGATGTGGGCATACGGGTTTCTGGTGAAGGCGAGAATTTTGCATCTACGTGCTTCTCAGTCATCAGCGGCATCTTTCAGTTCGGGCGTCAGAACAAGCCGAAACGAGTAGGCCTCGAACAAGCATCTCATCAGCATCGTTTTTGATCTAATTCTTCTATAGCAAATTCTCCAGGGGATTACAGGCCAAGTTAGTCCAGGAGAAATGGTAAGATCATCACCCAAAGTTGAAAGATGTCTTGATGGCGGTAGTTGGCTAACAAAGATGCCAAGCTCTTGGTTATTGGACGACCTGGCTCTGGCTGCACATCTCTCCTGAAAGTGATAGCCAATGACCGCAGCGAGTTCGACGAAGTTCAAGGCCTGGTACAGTACGGCAATGTTGGACACGATACAGCCAAGGAATTCCGTCACCAACTCGTGATGAACACTGAAGGTGCGACATGTTACAATGATAGCATCCCCCCTTTCCAGCGTGCTGACGGAAGCAGACGACGTACACTTTCCTACCCTCAAGGTTTCAGAGACGATTGGCTTCGCCACTGCCGCCAAAGTACCCAAGACACGACCGCAGCACTTGACTAGCAAAGACTACGTGCATGAAACATCGACCGGAATCCTTGAGGATCTTGGCATTGGTCACACGAAGGACACCATTGTAGGCAACGAATACGTTCGAGGTGTATCTGGCGGCGAGAGGAAACGAGTCTCGGTAGCAGAGGTCATGAGCACACAAGCTACCGTACAATGTTGGGATAACAGCACTAGAGGTCTCGATGCATCGAATGCGCTTGACTTTGCTCGTGTACTTCGAAAGCATGCGGACGAACAACAACGAACCATCATTGCCACCTTATACCAGGCTGGAAACGGCATCTACGACCAGTTTGACAAAGTTCTTGTCCTTGCCGAAGGTCGTCAGATTTACTATGGTCCATCGACGGAGGCAAGACAGTACTTTGAGAACATGGGTTTCAAGTGTCCTCCTGGTGCCAACATCGCCGACTTCTTGACATCAGTTACTGTACACACAGAGCGTGAGATCAGGCCTGGATATGAAGCAATTGTTCCTCACACAGCACAAGATTTCGAGAAGCGCTACAAAGAGAGTCAGATGTTCCAACGCATGAAGCATTTGGCCACATCACGAACCAGCGAATCTCTTGCAGCTGAGGTTGAAGCACTACGAAGTTCGGGCGCCAGGGAAAAGTCTCGTACCTTTCCGGCCCTATCCAGGACACACAGTCCGTACTTAGTATCTTTCTTTCAACAAGTTTGGATCTGTGCTATCAGGTAACATCGCCATCCATAACGACATGGGAGGTTTTCGCTAACTTATCACAGACAATTCCAGATTCTCTGGGGAGACCGCTTTTCCAATGGGCTTCAGTTGGCGTCATCACTAATCATGGCTCTTGTGACGGGTAGTTTGATGTACAACCTTCCTGAGGACAGCACTTCTATTTTTCGCAAGCCTGGAGCCTTGTTCTACCCCATCTTGCTTTGGTGCCTGAACAAGATGGCTGAGACGGCAGCATCCTTCGAAGGTCGATCTATCCTCACTCGACATAAGCGTTTGTCGTTTAATCGACCTGGAGCTTACGCATTGGCCTGCGTTCTTACCGACATTCCCTTTGTTATCTTCATGTTCAGCTTGTTCAACCTGATCTACTATTTCATGGTAGGCTATCAACATGACGCTGGCAAGTTCTTCACCAACTGGTTCATATACCTAGTTGTCACTCTGTGCTTCACCTCTTTGTATCGCACTATCGGTGCGTGGTGCAAGCATTTTGGTCTGGCTGCCCAGATCAGCGGTTGGATTACTATGGTTATGATGATTTATGCCGGTAAGTCTAACGGAATTCTCGCATGTTACCCATAATTCTAATACGTACCAGGGTATCTCATTCCAGTCACCAAAATGCACCCTTGGTTCCGCTGGATAGCATACATCAACCCTGCAAGCTACGCTTTTTCAGCTGTTATGGCCAGCGAGATGGGAGACCTGACTTTGTCATGTGTCGAACCCCAATTCGTGCCTTTTGGGTCAGGTTATCATGATGATCAATCCAGAAGCTGCACCGTCATTGGCTCGACCGGGAACCAAATTGATGGTGGTTCATACCTGAACCTTCAGTACGATATCTCCGGTACTGAGGTCTGGAGAAATGCTGGTATCATTATCGCTTTCTGGATATTCTTCTCTATCACGGCTGCCATCGGTTTTGAAGTGAACCTTGCTTCGGGTGGAGGGTCGATGATCTTGTATGATCGCCGAAGCCAGGCAAAAGAGTTAGCTCTGAGAGATGACCCCGAACGCAACGCCTCAGCTGCCCTGCCTGAACAACATGACTCTATCCAGACCTTGGCAACTACGTTTACTTTCAAGAACATCAACTACTTTGTCCACCACGAGGGTCAGGAGAAGCAGCTGTTGCAGAACGTCTCCGGTTTTGTTAAACCCGGCCAGCTAGTGGCTTTGATGGGCTCCTCAGGTGCCGGAAAAACAACGCTCATGGATGTTTTGGCTCAACGCAAGGACTCGGGCCGTCTCGAAGGAAGTATTATGGTCAATGGTAAGCCGCAAGGTATCATGTTCCAACGAACAACGGGATACTGCGAACAGAACGACATCCACGAGCCTACTGCAACTGTGCTTGAGGCACTTCGTTTTTCAGCACGACTACGGCAGCCTTATGAGGTCAGCGAGGCTGACAAGGACGCCTACGTCGATCAGATCATTGAGCTCTTGGAACTGGGGTCGATTAAACATGCCGTTGTGGGAGCTCCAGGTCAAGGCCTTTCCATCGAGCAGCGCAAGCGACTGACACTGGCGGTTGAACTTGTTGCCAAGCCTTCGTTACTATTCCTTGATGAGCCGACGTCTGGTCTCGATGGACAGTCCGCTTTCCAAATCTGCCGCTTTATGCGCAAGCTGGTCATGTCAGGCCAAACTATCATCTGCACCATTCACCAGCCTTCCGCCGCCCTCTTTGAAGCATTTGATGTCCTTCTTCTCCTTGCCAAGGGCGGTCGAACCACATATTTTGGACCCACAGGTAAAGACTCTGCTACCGTTCTCAAGTACTTTGCCGACAATGGCGCCTCTCCAGCTGGCGATGTTAACCCAGCCGAGTTCATTGTTGATGTGGTTCAGGGCCGTTTTGGTTCTCATCTGGACTGGCCTCAGATTTGGAACAACTCCAAGGAGCGAGAACTGGCTCTCATCGAACTGGAAGAACTGGAACGGAAGACGCCCGAAAATGCTTGTCCACGTGAGGAAGAAGTGTCGCCCGAGTCCAAGGACTTTGCAACTCCCATCCGATACCAGACCAGGGTCGTCATCCACCGTCAACTCATTGCACTATGGCGAAACCCGGATTATATCTGGAACAAGATTTGCCTGCACATTTCCAACGCGTTGTTTGGTGGCTTCACCTTTTGGATGATAGGGAATGGATCTTTTGATCTGCAGCTACGGCTGATGTCCGTCTTCAATTTTGTTTTTGTCGCACCAGGTGCCATCAACCAGCTTCAGCCTCTCTTCATTCGTAACAGAGACATTTTCGAGAATCGAGAGAAGAAGTCCAAGGTCTATCACTGGTTCGCCTTTATCTCAGGACAGCTCATCTCTGAGATCCCCGTTCTCACCATCTGTGGCACGGTTTACTTTTGTTGCTGGTATTTCACCGCCGGCTTTCCTGTCAAAGCCTCCATCTCTGGCCAAGTATACCTCCAAATGATCCGTAAGTTTATGATTTGAATACTATTTACTATCTATCGACTAACATCTGTAGTCTACGAGTTCTTGTACACGTCCATCGGTCAAGCCATAGCTGCATACTCCCCCAACGATTACTTTGCCGCTCTGGCAAACCCTGTATTCATCGGTGCCGGGCTGATCAACTTCTGTGGTGTCGTCGTTCCATACAGTCAGATTCAGCCTTTCTGGAGATATTGGATGTACTACCTTGACCCATTCACTTATTTGATCGGAGGTCTGTTGGAACCCGTCGTGTGGGATGTCAAGGTCGATTGCCTGCCTGAGGAGTTGACTCATATCCCACTACCGGCCGACAACAGCACCACTTGCGGGAATTACATGTCGGACTTCATTCGAGAGAACAGCGGCTACATTGTTGACCCTCACTCGACAGACAGTTGTTCGTACTGCCCGTATTCTACCGGAGCCGACTATCTCAGTCAATTCAACATCGACGAGAGGTACTTTGGCTGGAGAGATGTGAGTCGCCGGACGAATTTGATGTCATTTGTGCACGTACTAATGGGATTAATAGGTTGGAATTACAGCATTATTCTGTATCAGCTCGTATGGCCTCGTGTTTCTCATGATGAAGCTCCGCACGAAGTCTACCAAGACGGCAGGTTGAGGAAGAATAGAATTTACAAATAATTGTCTTTAAGAGCAGGGCGAATATATCAGTAACTATGTGTTGGGAAGTTGAAGACGGGGGTCATTGGAGTATGGAATATTTATTAGATTTAAATAGCTTAGCATAAAATAGCTAGTGTAGTTATTTCTTTCATATCACAACTATTTAACACCTGTATCACTATCACCTATTCTCGAATATTAAGTTCTTTGCTTGTTATTATAAACTTGCAATAGATGCCGAGATCCCCCACCGTGGTAATCCGAAGAATAAGTTTCAACTATACGGCATGTCAAACCGGCAGTTTGTCACTTCAACAGAAGTCATCCTCAGTAACTGAACCCGGCTTTGGCGCACAGATTGAACAGAATCAGGTCACGTGTCTTAGCACGTAATGTTACTCAAAATCCTCCGTACTACCGTGCTACTGGGTTCCTGAAAAGTTGTCATCTAAGATTCAGGATATAAAAATAAATAACCTAAAAGGTCTAACCTAAGCAGCATAAACTGGCCCACGTCTATCTTGTCAAGATATGTCTACACTACCCCCACTGACATGGTCCAACGGTGTCGACATTTCTAAAGGAAAAAAGTTGAAAAGGTCAGTCGTCATTATGTTGAGGTTAAAATGGGTTGAGTTTGTCCAATCTTGTTCAGTGGTAGTGTCAAGCAACCCAGACGCAAGAGAGTGTGATCTATTGTCTTCAGTGCTCCCATCTTCCGTGAGAAAGATCATTCTGTCCGACTCGCTCATTTCCGTCTGGTTCAATGAAGGGAATTGTATACGAGAGTATTGGGGAGCAGACGTTGAGACACTGTTCAGTACCATTGACTGTTTGTCATGAGCCTGGCCGGAGATTGATGCTTCAATCGTTTCCAAGACACGACGAATCGAGTTCAAAGAAGATATCACAGGCTCGTCTTCCACCATAGAAGACAAAGTATGTATTGCTTTTTGGATGTATTCCATGTGGTACGAATACTTCGATGGCTGGCAGAGAATATCGTAGAGCAGGACTGCACAACTGCACTCGATAAAGAAGGCTTGATAACGAGAAGTCTGTAGGCAAAATGTTTAGCCAATTCAATGTAACTTGAGTCGCAAAATTGACCTACCTTGCAAATTTGACTCATATTGACAGAGAACTCGATTAAGTCTTGTGCCGCGTCGACAGCGTATCTGCAGGCCTGGCGTAACCACATATCTTTGACCGCGCTTGTCCCGCCACTAACACGCATGGCTTGATTGGCGACTAGAAACGGGCGAAAGATTAAGATGATGGCGTGGTAGTATACTTGAATAATAGTCAGCTCCTTGACCAAGGAAATGCGTTGTCCTCACGTACGGTTATGTAGTGTGATGGATTCGTGAATCTCCAGGGATTCCCAATCAGTAGCTGAATGCGCAGATGCAATATGGCAATCTTGAGCAAATCGATTAAGACGACCGCGCAACTCTTCTGCAACGACATAAAGCTGTCGAACGGAGGAGGCCTTCCTTCCATAAATAGCTTCTGCAGCGTCTTCCATGATGATGGCGATTTGGCATAGTCTGACTGTGGGAAGTGGCTCAGTTGGAAACGGACACGCAATATCCTTGAGCTTCAGACCACTCCGTCGTCCTAGAGATAGAGTCTGATATCTACCGCATGTCAGTCACAGCGCCTTGCACATGGAGGAGTCAACTTGCGTTTCGTAGAAGTAAAGTGACCAAATCGTTGCTTGGTGAGTCTTTAAGGTGAGACTATCCAATCTGGAGGAAAGTGCTCCTAGGTGTAAGCCCAAAGCAAAGGCCCTCCTACACGCTACACCGAGGTGTAGATAGGTCGAGTTGGGACGCCCCATATTAACCTGGTAGTCAGCGAACAAGAGGGACAGCTGAAGTGTTTTCAATGTTACTGCATCTTCCAAGATGACTGCCTCTCGTCTAGCCTGCGTGAAAAGACTTTCTGCCAGGTTTGTTTGTGGCGTTTCAAGCGCTCCAATGGCCAATATCGCTAAGAAGCTTGCTTTGGTCTGTGGTGGTATATTGCGTACACATTGCGAGTTGTACAAACTTTCAAGGAGGCCGTCTAGCTCGCCCAGAGTATAGAAGGGAAGACGATGATAGGATTTAGTCTTGAAAGACTCGAGAAATGCGTGTGCATTTTCCCATGATATTGGCGACAGCTCAATGCTTTCGGATCGGATTGCCTCCGGGTTTATCCTGGATGGTGTCCCAAAGAATATTGATCGTTGCATGAAGGTGTCGATGCCAGATCGGGCTTCACCTTGCTCCGAATTGCCGTCATGGGTCGAGTGTAAGACACCGCGATGTATCTGCTGAACAAAGGCAAAATAGGATGACGGCCCGTAGAATAGCTGGGAGCTATCGGTCGATGTAGGCGACAAGTGTGTCTCGGTGACGCTGTGGTAAACCTCGTGTTGAACTCCCTGATCGACAACGGGCTCAACACTTTGTCGAGAATGCCATGACGAGGGCGAACTGCCATTGATGGAGTGACCAGACCCTAGGAGAGGTAGTTGTGCTGCAGATTGATTGTTGTTGTTGTTGTTGTTGCTGCTATTGTCTCGCTTCGATCTTCTGTTGCGAGTCTTTAGTCGAAAGACGCAAGTCTGCGGCGAATCTTGGCAATCAGGGTGATTGCAAGGGTGAGAACCGTTGCATCGCTTTTTGCGTAGTCGGCATGGTTCACAGGCTTTGGGAATTTTGGTACTCATCGTGGCAGTATAGAGATTGAGCTGGCGGAAGTAGAGCGGATCTAGTGGACTAAAAGTAGTTATAGGGATGAAAAAGCTTTGACGGATTTTTAAATTCTAAGCATTAGTCAATGAGACAACCGTAAAATTTTGTTAGTCTGCCATAGTACAGATTCCTTGGTTCTTTAGTTTTCTCCACTTCTCCTTTGGTTAATCCACTTATCAAACCCACTTTGCATGACTTGAAGTGCGTGCTAGCATCGTAGTCTGGTTCATTAGTCAGGACTGTCTAATCTCAATTCATTCTTACACATCTTGAAAGCAGAGAACAGTGGAGGTGGTATCGAGACAGTGGGACAGAACAATGTCAGTTGGCCTGACCAAGCATGACTTGATACATATGAAACTGGTTTATTGGAGATATTGCTTTCTGCGATACGAATACAAATACAGATGAATTCACCAAGTTGTGTATTACTTCTCATCACTACCAACTCATCAGCTTCTTTCCTTCAAGTCTCTTACACATCAACCGATTAACTGTCTTTACATTGTGAATAATTGTTTACCATGGCCCCTTCTCTTACGTGGGCCCTCGCGGCTGTTTCCGCGGCGCTTGTGTCGTCTGTTGACAGTTACAAGATCCCGCTTTCTGCGCATCAAGCTTGCCGAATCACCAACGGATCGGCATTGTTGCCCGCTTACGACTATGTTATCGTTGGTGGCGGCACTGCAGGCCTCACTGTGTCTGATCGTTTGACCGAGGATGGTAACACTACTGTCCTAGTCCTCGAGGCTGGTATCTTCGCCCCCGACGCTGATACCCTCCCTGTTTACGGTGGTGGTACTCAGCGTCAACCACGTTTCTTCTGGCAGTCCAAGCCACAGGAAAATATGGATAACCGCACTGTTGATGTCTGGCTTGGGAAGATGGTTGGCGGTAGCTCCGGCGTCAACGCTATGATGGGTTCACGAGGTTCAGCCATGGACTACGACCGCTGGGGTAAGCTGTTCCCCGAAGCTAATGGCTGGGATTGGGAAGGCATGCTGCTATACTTTCGCAAGGTGAGTTCAAAAGCCGGTTTGCAGAGTTTTTTATTAGCTAACTCGTCATTAATCAGGGCCTTCGATTGAACCCTCCTGCCCCTGAGATGGCCGAGCGTTTCAACATGTCGACCAACACCAAGTATTGGGGCAAGGACTCGCCTGTCCAGGCAAGCTTCCCCAACTACGAATTCCCTGGCCTCGGTAAGGACCCCCGACAAAGAATGACATCACGTTCCTGACTCGATACTAATTCTTTTCATCACTAGAACACATGTCAAAGGCTTTTTATGAACTCCCCGGAGTTGAGGCTGGCGTTGACAGCGGTGCTGGTGGCGCAGGTGTATACTGGTTTCCCACCCTCATGGACCCGTTTCGATACGAACGCTCGTTTGCGGAAGTCGTCCATCACCGAGGCCTCTACCGTCCCAACTACCATGTCGCCCCCTCCTCGCCCGTCCGACGCGTTCTTATGAAGAAGGGTATTGCTACTGGTGTTGAGTTCTACGGTGAAGATGGTCTTCTCAGCGTCAAGGCCAACAAGGAGGTTTTGATGGCTGCTGGTGCGGTGCACACTCCTCAGCTTCTTCAGCTTAGTGGCATTGGCCCAAAGAAGCTCCTCCATTCTGCTGGTATCAAGACAATCGTTGATCTTCCTGGCGTCGGCCAGAACTTCCAGGACCATATCAATATCGGCGTCTCGATTATTCTTGAAGGACTTAAGCAGATTCACCCCAATCCATTCGACATGGCCAACGGGACTGATTTCAAGAACTGGGCCGATGAGGCTTGGGCCACCAACCGTACTGGTATGTGAAGCGATTCCAATTTCCCCATTTTCATTGGCGGCCGTACCTAACCTTTTCACAGGACCATACTCGATCGCTTGGGGTAACCTCGCTGGTTGGCTCCCTCTTTCTGCCATCTCTCCTGAGCGACACCTTGAACTTGCTGCCCAGCTTGAGAAACAGGACCATGCTATTTACCTCTCGGGTGATGTCCATCCAACCGTTGCCAAGGGATACGCTGCTCAGATGAAGAACATGGCAGCTGCGATGCGATCCAAGGACGTTGTCTTTGCCCGTTACCTCGTCGACGCCAAGGTTGGAGCATCAGCCCCTATCCTTAATCAGCCCATGAGCCGCGGCTCTGTCACGATCGATGTCAAGAACCCCTACGGCACGAACCCTATCGTCGACTTTGGAGCACTCCGCAACCCCGTTGAGCGCAGCGTCCTTGTCGAGATGGTCAAATGGTACAGGCGATACAACTTTGAGACTTCTCTCTCTGGCCTGGCCCCCAATGAGACTGCCCCCGGCGTAGACGTTGTCTCAGATGAGGATATCTCAGCTTGGATCCCCAAGGCCCTTTTCCCCACAGATTACCATCCTGCTGGTACTGCTGCTATGATGCCCTTGGACCATGGCGGTGTCGTTGACCAAAAGCTTCGTGTTTATGGTGTCAAGAACTTGCGTGTTATCGACGCCAGCATCATGCCTTCTCTGCCTGGTGCTAACACCTGCCAACCTGTCTACGCTGTGGCTGAGAAGGCTGCCGACATCATCAAGTCCCGTAACTAAGAGGGAGGTAGGATTGACTTTGATGTCGACCAGATTATACAATTAGAGGTGCCCAACTTTAGATATAGACTTAGACTTAGACATAGACTAGATTAGAAACTTCATTTCTCTTTTGTATACATATAGTATTACTTAGACAGATCAGCCAGCGTTATGTTGAATGACGCTTGTGGAAGTAATTGGCAATATGTACATATTAAACTCTCAATAGATTAACTCTTGATATAAAACAAACAGAAGTGAGAGCCAGTTTTCATATCATATGCGCCCTTGGTTCCCTTCATCTTCATCTTCTGTCGTGTCATAGAGACGTATGACAAAAATGAGCTTGATCTCCTCGAAGGTTCATTGAGACTATGCACTCTGCAACCCAAAGCTCAGGGCAAAAGCAATACTGCCACAGAATTAGAAATAATCGCCGATCATCACTTGTAGTTGTCCATCAGCCTGCCAAGTTCCGTTGAGGTACCCTTCTCATGCACACTTCAATTATGTTCCTATACATGTTAGATAGAAATCTTGTCACACAGGTAAGAAAAAACGATAAGTAACATACCCAGTGTCGTCCTGATACATTTGAGTCAGTAAAGCCTACAGTAATCTACAAAACACGTACTCAGCAGTCCTTATATCCTGCCTTGGAACCAGTATTGGAGCGTGACAGCTCAACTTGAAATCTCACTCGCGAAACCTCCCTCGTGAAGCCTTGGTTGTGCAGGACTGTTGATAAGCGCATTTTGTATTGATACACATTTTGTCGCGCGCTTCTCATTATAAATTAAGGAGCTTGATATTTATATTACCACGTCCTTGAGTGCCAAAACAATCTGCTACTAAAGCGCTATTAACCAAGGGGGCAAGGGTTATGTTGATGAGTTTCATATTTGTTGTAATAAGAAGAGAGTGGATAAAGTGTTTGAGTAGGTATAAGTAGCAAAGGCAAGTATTTGTAGAATATTAAACCATCTTTATAGTTTTTCTTTCTCTCTTTCATGCTTGTTTTCATGCATTTGAGATAAGAATGCTATCCCATTTTCATACCGGCCGCCTTTTTGTAAGATAAATGCCATGTCAACCAATTGCGGGCAAGATTAACTGCTTATTGATCTAGTTTGAGTTGTATCCAATACTCGGCGACCTGCATACACTTTAAAGGGCACTATTAATTTTATTTGATTCTGGACAGAATGTGATGGTATAGACAGCTTTCAATTAAAGAGTGAGTATCATAGTACATCTTCGAAAAAACCAGCATTGTAATGAAAGTAACGAGCCTGGGACATCATCTCTCAGAACGGCCCACAGACATTCAGTGACCAACCAGGGCTAGTCACAAGTCCAAACCCCGTACATACAACATTCGAGCCAGATGAGACTAATACATCATCGAGTACTGTCTAAGCTCTCTCCTGGGCCCTTCCAAAAGCAGTGGTGAGGCATACCTTCAACCCACCAGGCAATTTGTGACCGAAGAAATCACTGTAGCTCTGGGAAATGTTTTCGAAATCGTCTAACAGGGACTAGTTAGCTTTGGAATAAAATATAAAAATCATGGCTACCGTACCGTGGTGCGTAAACATAAAAGAAGGATCATATTCCCCTTGGACAACTTTATCTAGAAGAAGTGGGAAGTACTAAAGAAAATGTTAGAACACTCCTGTATCTACAGTTTGGTTGTGGAAGTTACCTTCTGGGCATAAAGCTGCCCTCCACGTAAGGTAATTGCCTTTTCCATCAGCATTCCAATCGGGAAGTTGTTGGTCGTGTAGAAGAAATCGCCAATCAAAGCGACATTTCCTCCTTTGCGAGTGGCTTTGATGGTAGCGCTGACCGTATCAGAGCTATCTCCCTCAATGCCCATTGATCTCATGAGGGTTTGGGAGGTCGAGTTGGTGCTTCTGAAGCCACTGGCTTCGATACCGCGGTCCAACCCGTGAGGTTCAACGGATAAGATGTAGTCTGCAGGATCAGGGTGATTGTTCACGTTGACGGGAATCATACCAAAGGACTTGGCAATGTTAAGGCGGTGGGCATCCTTGTCGACCGCGTATACCTTGCGGGCTCCGCGAAGCTTTGCTAGACGTTGGATCGAGAGGCCGACGGCACCACAACCCCAGACGCCGACGACATCCCCTTCACCTACCTCGGCCAGCTCACATCCGTGCCATGCAGTTGGGGTCACGTCAGCAAGGCCTAACAGCTTCGTAGCTGCTATATCCTTGGGGGCCTTGACACATGTGAGGTCTGCATTGGGGACGCGGCAGTACTCAGCCTGATCTCCGGGGTATCCTCCCGTGATCAGGGAGTAGCCAAAGATGCCCGACAGGCGATGCCCGTACATCTGCTCTAGCTCCTTGGAAGGGTTTGTCTTGTCGCAGAGAGAGTATTCTTTCTTCTTGCAGTAGAAACAGTCGCCGCATGCGATTACAGGGAGAATAATCACGCGGTCTCCTTTACTGATGTTCTTGACTTGCGGCCCAACGTCTTCGACAATGCCGATAGCCTCATGGCCCATGATCAAACCTTCCTCCATAACTTTGTTAAGATCACCGTTGTACATATGAAGGTCTGAGCCGCATATGGTACAGTGGGTGATGTGCACAATGGCATCGTTGGGTGCGGTGATGGTAGGTTTGGGGACATGACCTAGCTCGATGGACTTTGTGCCTGTCCACACGGCCGCCTTCATCCTCTCACTAGGATGAGGCTTGTAGGCTGTTGTATACACTGGTCTTGTAGCGAATGTCAGAGACTAAGCAAAGCGCAGTGGGAAGTATAAGACGTACTTTGCTACTTGTGCCATTGTGAGTCTTGATGTTTTTTTCTTGATTGGGAAATGATACGATTTTGATTTAGCGATACCTTGCGGTTGTTGTTAGCTGTCTGAGTAGAGAATGAATGATTTATGTACTTGGTCACTATTTGCATCGGAGTATTGTAGCCACTGACCGATTCTTGTGTGTATTACTCCTGCATGATGGTAGCGTTATCATTGAACGCAATATTCCTCATCCTTCCGTCACCCCAGTGTCGTATTCTGTCTCATGTCTCATGAAGCAAAGTAAGGAGAAGTTTACTATGTGTAGGGTATCAAAACTCAATTGACTCCAAATGATATCTAAGCCATCATTGAGGTTACGTGATATCAACATCATCTATGCATGTCAGTCTCATATGCGTGTCATTAGCAACAATGTAGCTAATTCAGATTTTACCTAATGACTACAGTATCACCTTAGTCTCTTAAAACCGAGGGAAAGCTTAATCGCCACATCTAACAGTTGACAACATGGAGGAACATCCAGAAGGCCTGGACTTCGATTTGAAGCTAAAAATAAATTGATTTATTTTTCATTAAGATGTCAACTGTGTACATCCTGATGCAATCCAATGGAACCTAGAGACAATAAGTCAGACACCATTTTCATTAACCGTTATATGCTTTACTCGTCAGAAATGGGACTTGAGGGAGCCCACACGTAATTAATTCAAGATTCATATCTTCCGAAATATCACAAAGTCTAACTGCAATGATGATAGTCGTGTTTACAATTATGCTTTGTATCTGACTGCTGACGTGGAGCTGTCATCTTTGTGATATCCAAGGCGCCTTAGTTCGAGTTTCTGGTTGTAGATGCAATTGAAAATGATGGGCGCTTTGTCGTTTTATGATCATCTTATGATGAGCGTGGCGAGATGTAATGATGACGGTGAACTTTTCTGGCTCTGCTGGAAAGGTTGCCCCTGACTGCGGGATCGACAAGAGGATGGAGAATAAAGTTTTGATACTGTAAGATAAACTGCAGATCATCAAGATGGAGATGGAGATCAGTAAAATGCATGGTTAATCACCGGCATTTTTATCTCGTCTCTTTCTAATCTTTGTCTTCTCGACGACCTGCCTGTTTGTCCCTTTAAGCAACCTTCACTGTCGCAATTGATTCATCCAGCCTCTCTACTTCTTTTTATTATTGGTCGCGTCTTTAGCCCCCTTGCATAACTCACTGTGCGTAACGTTACGATAAACCAAATTTCGGATTTATCTTTATTGAGTCAGGCTCAACTTTATGAACATGGATCGTCGCCATCTTAATCTTTATCCAGTTCTGTAGATGTAGCTTCCCTGTGTAATAATAAAGGATAGGAACTGAATACGGCGGTCAAATCCCTGCACATATATCACTAGAATAAATCTTCAAACTTTGAACCCCAGAAGTAAATGAAACACCAGATCCAGGGCGATCTGTACATGTAAATAGAGCTATTGAAGTATTTCCTAGATATTTTACATATTAAACTGCTTAGATCTTTGCCTTGGGGTCGAAGTTCGCAGCTGCTTCAGAGCAGGACTCCCCCACACTTGATACAATCTGGCCATTGGCCGTGTAACAGTACACATCTTCATAAACACCCTCCAGTCCAGCAGGTGGTGTACCCAGAATCTGGTGATAGAGAGTGACTTCGGCAACAGCCATCTTTGGATTCACATCAGACCCGTTGAAGTAAACTGTGTTCCGTTGACACTTCCCGTTATTCAGAAGCTGGGGAATATTGAGGAGAGAGTGGAATGTATGCGCGGTATACGGGGAGTCGTTTGTCAACTCAAACGTCATATCAAAAGCCTCGGCGTAGATGCCAGGCCCCGAAATGGTGTTTGGGAGAAGGAATGGCTTGACTTGAATACTGTATCGGCCATTGGGGAGAGATTGCGCAGCCGATGTGTCAGGTGCAAAGGTGGCAGGGAATATGGTGGTTCCTTCAAATGGTGACACGCCCGAGGCAATACTAGGTACGAGCGCTTGTAATGCTCGACCGTTAGTACCGCCTATATAATAATTGACAGGGGCACCAATGGCAGTTTTCCCGTCCCTCGTGACGTCGACAAAAGGAACGATCAAAGACCCTTGCATAAGTGATGCGATTTGCAGTGGGACTAGGTTCAGAGCAGTCATACGGATATCATTGTCGTAGCCAGCTTGGACAATGATTGGGTGCTTTCCATCAGGGAATGATGGGAGGATATCAGTGTCGATGTCGAGAGGATTGTATCCCGTGATCTTCTTCACGAGACTCTTGTCGATGGGTACGAGGCAATACGCTGAGTTAGAAAGTTAGTAGGGATTGAGGACATTGTGTTCGGCTGGATACATACTGATGTTGGCCGACATTGTTCTGTTGGCTGGATTGTACCTTGCCAGAGTGTTGGGCGCAGCCTGAGCGCTGACCACAGAGAACACGGCACTAATTGCCGTTAATACATAATGGAGCTTCATTGTTGACTGTGTGAAGAAGAGATTGGGTGGAAATTTGATAACGACGTGCGAGCTGACCGCATTAAGTAGTTGAGTGAAACAAGAATTGGTCATCGACCAAGAAAAGCCTGTCTGGTTCCATGACCCGAATGTCTCAAATGAGGCGCTGAGTGACACCCAGCTAGCCCGCACCATGAATTCTCCTTCCAGCCTCAAAAGTTGATCTATGCAAGGGTTTGCAAACTCCGATGAACTGTCGCAGTCGGCTTCCGCTATCCGAACCAGTAGAATTACAACATCCACAACTTCGGGGAATGATATGGTGAAGCTGACGTACATGTCTTAAAATGTCTCAGCTCAGTCGCCAAGTCATTGGAGTGGTTATGGTCGAATCTAAGACTGATTATAAGACACTTTAGTAGCCAGCCATCTTGCTGGATCACAGCCCTTATGATCTGCATCTTCTGCCAGCACTTTATCCTTTACCTCACCTTGGAATGTACATACTTCCAGCATCAGAATGAGGCAAGTAAATGTTTCACATGAAACCTTCCGGGAAAGGGTATAGCTAATGAGTTCCTAATCGTTAGCCTTCAACCAACGCGGTATGGGTTTGGAAACAATACAAATAAAATACGAGAGATCGATCAAAGTCACGGATAGTAGGAACTGAGGACATGCAACGATTCCAAAATAACCAGGTTAAACATAAACCAGTAATATAGCAGGTTCTGAACATACGATGTGTTATCTTATACTCTACAGTGCAGCTACCCTGTACTTGATAAGTGCATTGGTTAAAATTGTTATGGGGGATCGACAGAACGGTCCCAGGTCTCGATTCAGCCCCTTCTCTCATTTGTCGCCCTCTGAGACATGGTGCGGGTCAGCAGGGTCACCAACCTCAGCATTCCAGACAGATTGCTCCTCCCAATTACCGGCCACAAAACAAGTGTACAGGTCAGAAGCATGGCCGAAAGTAACAGTCGGACCATATGGCTCCTCGCAGTGACAAATTTCAAGACTACGATATAGGTGTCCAGGATTCAGATTCAGGATTTTGACCGGATCGCTGCCCAGTTTCGGGATTCCGAGACATATCTTGACATTATGAAGTCTCACTCTGATTCATACTTTTAGAATAGAACGATTAAGGAGTTGAGACACACTTCCACTATTTGACCAGGTGGCTATTTACATCCCAGATGCCATATCGGTCTCTACACTCCTTGTGTGAACCCCGTTTCATAGTTGTGGGATAAAGATGAATAGTATTTTAATTCTTTACAATAGATCTCCAGGGGATGTTTCTGGGAATCACGGCTAACATGTGCCCAGCACTCCAATAATTTCGAAAACTACGTCTGCTCAGCCACGTCAGCTCAGTGAGTTTACTGGTCACAAGCAGGCCCATGTTGTAGTCTTTGTGTGGCTAGTTGGCAATAGCTGTTGGTAGCATGTCTTGGCGGTGAAGTGCATTATGACAAGACTCAACGGGAGTGAGCATTTAGCCGGGCCAGAACCCACCCAACGGTAAGCAGAAAGGAAAGGACTTGTAGCTAGACTCAATCTTAGAAATGATAGTTGAGATGGGACTGGAGACAAAGCAGGGATGCAAGTCGTGATAATATATGGAAAGGAATACGGAAGTGTTACGGACAATGTCAAATCAAAACAGTAGCTTTACGAAGCGCATTCTTGACGTAAAACTGGGCAACTAGCCCTCTAGTTATCCTCATTCTGGGCTTTATCTCTAATCTTGATTTTATTCAGCATGCCCGTCTGAATAGTGATCGTATTGAGTCGGCTAAATGTTGTATCACATGTCAAGGGTGATGGGCCGATTCTTGGTTCCGAACAAAGCACATGTTTCTTTTGGGATACGATGAATTCCTTCTAGTGAATTACTCCTCATCCAATGATAGATGAACTGGCTTTTGCAAGGGGCAGATAGCGTTTAGAAGCTTTACGCTGGACTATACGATGAATATGTTGCATAATGTTAATAGCTCGAGTCTGTCTAGTGATCTAGAGCAAGATAGAACCGGGCAGAACTGACACGACTGGGGCCAGCTGCTGTTACCAACAGTCGTCTTGGATCTATCACTGGTTGTAGAACTGGCAGCGATAGGGATCCCAGAGCAGGACCGCTAGGCCGTGACAGGTGTAAAAATGGCAGCCATTTTTGCAGCCACTTAGGCGCTAGCCCGATAGATCCAAGGCTAACTCTGTTTGCTCTAGAAAGCTCATATAGACGATACTCTCAAATACCAGGCCCGGGGTAGGCAAGCTCGCCATGTCGATGACTGCAGGTAGGTCATTGTAGTGGACAGCTTCGAGAGAACTTAGGAGAGAGAAAGATCTGGATGAAGGAGAGGCTTAGTAGCCAAGATGCAACTTTGCTTGGCCACAACGACAGGAAGGCCAGTAAGAGTAAGATATATACTGTGCGATCTATTGGAATTGTTCCCTCTGCTCAGTTACTGGTGGCTATGTTTGTCTTTTTCTACTATCTTTACTTAATATGACTGGTTGAAGGGTGGTATGAGCCGATGCTTTCCCTGAACCCATCCAAAAGTCGATTTCTGAGTCTCCGCGCTTTGCCTCGGCCCCTGAAAGTAGTCTGAATGCTAACACTATAACCGTTAGCTCTCCGAAACTTCCAAGACGGGCCGACAAGTCAAACATGACGTCGTTTTGCGGCGGCAGGTCCGGCACCTGTCAAAGAGCCGAGTCCAGCCAGGTTTGATCAGCGTTTAGCGGTATCCGCGTATTTGAGATTTTCTTTCGCAATTTTAAAGTCGAAGAGCGAAGTCTGGGACCGAAGTATTGAAGGTTTCGGTTGCGAACTCTAATGTCGAAGACCGAAGTATAACATCTCGCGATACATACAGTCATCATGTCAAAAAGGTAAGGCCCGAAGAATAATCTTACGTGCATATGATACAAAAGCACAGCTGAACAGCCTACTTTTGCTTCCCCCATACCACCAAGGCATACTCAAGAGCCCGACCAGTCCGTCAATCTGCCCAACTTGCCCTATAAAAACGCCTTGACCCTAGTGCGGTGTCCGTATAGCCGTGTCTATTTTCAGCCCCCAATCCCCATCAGCTTAGCTCAGCCCAAATTCATGCCGAGACCCGTTCCATCCTATCAGGAAGCAGTCACACGAGTGATTCCCCTTTATGTAGTGTAGTTAAAATTGTTCTGATTGGATTAGTGAATGACATGTTGGTCAGGGCAGCTAAATTGGAATTTCCATATTATTCTCAGCTCTGAGGTCTGGCAAAGCACTAGGTATTTGCTCCTCTTCTCTGTTTTTTTCCCTTTTGCTTCTTTTTATTCACCATTTCCTCTTCTTCTTCGCTCTTCCTCTTTTGCTTCTTTTTATCGTTTTGGGACTTTCCCAAGGCTTTTCCGGGCATCATGGCCCCTAACTTGACATGGTCACAGACTACTCTTGTACTCGCCCGCGCTCTTTTAAAACGTGTACCGATCCCGACTCGACGATTCCTTTTCACCTTTGCTGCTCTCGCTGTTTGGAGTGCCAAAATTGTCCATATTTACGACCACATTAACGCCGTTAACGAAAATCTACTATACCGATGGGGCTACTCTTTTGTTTCTCAAGATGTTGCTGTTCTCACATTTATCCGACTCCTCCTCGATCAATGGTCCAGGGACCTCTCTCTCGTGCCGCGACTCTGCATACTCTGTCTGGCCGCCATTTTAATACTCGTTAATGCAGGGCTTGCTGTCGTATCGATCTCGTTCTACATCGTCGCTGGTTCCGAAATCCATCTCAGCAACATCTCGCTACCGTCCGATCCGTCCTCCAAGGCCCTGATGCTTTCAGGTAGTCTCGCGTTTACATCTGTGCTTTTGGGCAACATCTTGCTGAGCTGGCTTCTCCAAATACCCTGCTACCGAATTCACGGTTATTCGGCTGAGATTGTCAACGAAACACTTGCTGTAGCCTTGAGACTACTACGCCGTATACTTGGCAGCCGAAACCAGTACAGTCCGCTTTCGCAATCTAAATTTGACATCGAGGGTCTACCAGAGCAAGAACGTTTCGAAGACGACGACGATTGGAACAAGGGCCTGGAGAAACCCGAGAAGCGAACAGTATCGCATTCTTATGTCTTGTTTACTTCTCTATTGGGATATGCATCGTATGCTGCGACAGCCATTTTCTTGTTCATGCTTGTTGTTGCAACTCTTTTCCGACCCCATGATAAATCACTTATTTTTCTCTCTTGGACAGCAGCTCTGGTACCATTGGTGGACTTGAGATCTGGGCCAACTCTACAAAATTTGCCTTCTGTTCATGGCGTCGGCATCCAGCGCACATGGGATGATCGAACTGCATTAACCAATACTACTTCTTTTGACTGGCTTCCACAAGATACGATATTGAGCGGATTCGAGGACTGGCAGTACGGAAGAGACCATTATACTCCCAGCGCTGATCCATTGAGGGTATCGAATCTAGACCAGGATGTCTTCCCTCAAATAAAGGACCGTCTGCAAGATGTCCCAATCAAGCATGTTATCTTATGCTTTCTTGAAAGCACACGAAACGACGTTTTTCCTATCAAGAAGGACGAGTTGATTTGGAAGCGCCTAGCATCAACCTTCCCTAATGGAGAGTTGCCCCAGGAAGCCAAAGAGCGGCTGTCCAGCCTAACCCCTACCGCCAACTACATCACCGGAGATTATGACGATGGGTTCGATCATGACGAAGCATCGAAGATCAAGAGGGGTGGTATCCATTTTACCAATGCCCATACAACTGGCACTTTTACTTTTAAGAGCCTGGTCGGCACTCTGTGTGGCATCGGTCCTTTACTAGCAGATTTCAATGTTGACTACTCGCACCATATCTATCAGCCTTGCTTGGCTCAGATTTTCGAAGCTATGAACCATCTACCGAATACCACCGACGACAAGTCACGGCCGTTTGCCAACTCAAAGTGGAAGTCGTTCTTCTACTCAGCTGCAGCTCTGGAATACGATAAGCAGCACGAGTTGATGAATAACCTCGGATTTGCCGAAGAGCATCTTATCGGGCAAGAGTGGCTGCGTTCAGGAAACGCCACCCACGGACCAGTAAATCTACCGAAAATCAACGCTTTTGCGTTCGAAGAGGATCCCCTTGAGGACTATTTCCGCGATGTCTTCGTTAACGCCGAAAAGGACAATACAAGAGTATTTCTATCACACATCACCACGACAAGCCACCATGCATACAGGATGCCAGCCAAAGAGAAATATGTCCCACTGGCCCGTGGTCTTGATATGCTTTCACATTATATCAATACAGAAGGCTATGACGATCGATGGCTACGTACGATCTTGGATCTGTTGGACGATCAGGGTGTTGCAAATGAAACCTTGATTATCTTTGCCGGAGATCACGGAATCTCAATGCCTGAAAATGATGCCGTGTCGCCTTATTATAACCCTAGTATCGGCATCGATCATATACCTCTGGTTATTTCTCATCCTTTATTACCCCCCTTCAGTATCGACGACCCAGTTCATTCATCGCAAATCATACCAACTATCCTTGACCTGCTTCTCGAAACTGACTCGTTAAATACTGCAAGTCAAAAAGCCACTTCAGACCTTGTCCGCAATTATGAAGGGCAGTCTCTTATTCGGCCACTACAAAAGATCAATAACGCAACAGGGCAGGGCAACTGGCAGTTCGTCGTTGTCAATCCTGGTAGGGCTATGATAACTGCTCGCGATGCCCGTTATCCTGAACGTCATCTTGTTATCCCTATTATCGACAATGTCAAATGGCGGCTAAGTAATCTCACTGCTGATCCAGCTGAGCATGAGTCTGTGGAGGGATTCGATTTCATTTCATTTTTGAGCGCCGTGGAAAGTAAACATGGCCTTGATGTATCCAAGTGGGTCGAGGAGGGCGCCTTTATCGCGAGGTGGTGGACCGAGGAAAATCATAAAAGATGGCGCTATGGACGTTATTCTGATGGACAGGATGGGCACATGTAAGATAAAGTTGTTATTATTTTATGAACGCAATAATACTTATGAAAATGAGCCCAGCGTGCATGTGACATCTCAGATCAGCTTAGTGTGTGAAAGTCCGTGGCAAGTTTGGTGGCATCGACCCAATTCGCTGCTTCACTTGTTTCTTGAGCTTGTCTTATGTGCTTTCAGTACCACAAACTCTAAGCAGGTTATAGCGTGGATCAGCAGTATCATGAACCTCACCAATTTAGCCAAACTGCCTCAAGGTCCTACGAACTACATTTAGCGATGTGGCTACTACATCTACCATGAGTGTGAAAGCAGGATATAAGCGCATCTGTGACGTAAAATTGATCCGTCCATAGTCTTGTACCTGTCATTGTCTTGTCGGTATCATTTCAGGTCTTGCTTTTCATCAAGTGCCCGGTGGATATCACGATTAAACCGAATCGGCTAAATGCTAAATCGTGAAGTACGGAGTGATCTGCCAATTCTGCGGGGAAAGTGTTGTTGGTGCCGCGCAAAAGTGCCGAGAACCAGGCCAGATGTAAATTACCTCGTACTACAAGAGAACCGAGATATGTAAAGTCAAAGAAAAAGTGCCAGTCGTTAGGTCAATTACAGATCAAGCTGGTTGACGAATGTGGAGAATTTATTTTGTATTGGTAAGTGCCAGTTGCTGTAAAAGAAGGTAGAGGGAAAAAGCCATTCTCAACCAGTCACAATTACAGCTGGACTCAGTAACCTTTACAAGATGTCGCTCCCATTTTCTATACTGAGGATACATAATTGCTGTAATGTAGGAATATAGGTCTAATATTGACATGGTGTCAGATATTTATTAATAAATTAGGCTATTTGATGCACCAACCAGTGTTCTGCCCGCAAAGATCACCACGTCCCCGCATTCTGTTAAGAGAAGCAGTCCCAATTACGATACAGGCATGAAGATCGTTGCATCCAAAAGTCGTATCACTTAACAAAACCAGACCGGGGCACGACATGTCTCTACTGCGATTCGCTCGGCTATAACAAGCTTAATGCACGCATACTTGACCCATAGACACAGAAGCAGACACCGACGATGATGATGTCGGTGGTACCCAGTAAATAAACATCTATAAAAGCCGAGTAACAGAATCACGATGAATCGATCAGGGCAGGGGCAATCTTGCAAAGATTTGACATGATGCTGTCCAAATTGCAGGTAGCTGCTAGCGCAGTCGCACTTCTCAATGGCCTGGCCTTGGCTGCTGCGCCTTATCAGCAGCCTGATTGTAGCAAGGATCCTCTTCGTTCGAATGGAATATGCGATACCTCAGCTTCGCCTGCTGAAAGAGCTGCAGCTTTAGTTGCAGCTTTGACTCCGGGTGAGAAAGTCAACAACCTTGTCAGGTAAGCCAGTCAAATATCTGTAGGCATCAACCGCTGACTCAAACAGCAACGCAACTGGTGCGCCCAGGATCGGTCTTCCCAGGTACAACTGGTGGAACGAAGCCCTTCACGGTGTGGCTGGTTCTCCCGGCAATGACTATAATGATGAGCCTCCTTACGACTCGGCAACCTCGTTCCCCATGCCTCTCCTTATGGGTTCAACCTTTGACGATGATCTCATCCATGACATTGGCGAGGTCATCGGCACAGAAGCACGCGCCTGGAACAACGGCGGTTGGGGAGGGGGTGTAGATTATTGGACACCCAATGTCAACCCCTTCAAAGATCCCCGTTGGGGCCGTGGGTCTGAAACACCAGGCGAGGATGCTCTTCATGTCAGTCGTTATGCACGAGCAATGGTTCGTGGGCTCGAGGGCGACAAGAAGCAGCGCCGTATCGTGGCGACGTGCAAGCATTATGCTGGCAACGACTTTGAGAATTGGGGTGGTCAAACACGCCATAACTTCGACGCCAAGATAACTCCCCAGGACTTGGCAGAGTACTATGTGCGTCCTTTTCAGGAGTGTACTCGGGATTCTAAGGTGGGCAGTATCATGTGTGCCTACAATGCGGTTAATGGAATCCCTTCATGCGCAAACTCGTACCTCCAAGAGACTCTACTGAGGAAGCACTGGAACTGGACTCACACCAACAACTGGATTACAAGCGACTGTGGCGCGATGCAAGATATCTGGCAACATCACAATTACACCAAGACCGGTGCCGAAGCGGCAAAGGTTGCCTTTGAGAACGGCCAGGATTCCAGTTGCGAGTATACGACCACGAAGGATATATCAGACTCCTACGAACAGGGTCTGTTGACGGAAAAGGTCATGGATCGTTCTCTTCAACGTCTCTTCGAGGGCCTTGTTCACACTGGCTTTTTTGATGGCGACAAATCCGAATGGGCGTCACTTGACTTTGCCGACGTGAATACCAAACACGCTCAAGATCTTGCTCTGCAATCTGCTGTTCGTGGCGCAGTTCTCCTCAAGAATGATGGTACCCTACCTCTGAAGATAAAGAAGAAGGAGAGTGTAGCTTTGATCGGTTTCTGGGCCGACGACGAGACGAAACTACAAGGCGGCTACAGCGGTCCAGCTCCGTATGTTAGGACTCCAGCCTATGCCGCGAAGAAGCTTGGCTTAAACACAAATGTCGCTTGGGGGCCAACTCTGCAGAACAGCTCTGTTCCAGACAACTGGACTACCAATGCTCTAGAAGCTGCCAGGAAGTCTGACTACATCGTGTACTTGGGCGGTCTTGATGTCTCGGCAGCTGGCGAGGAGCTGGACCGCACAGATCTTGACTGGCCTAGTACTCAGTTGACTCTGCTCAAGAAGCTTTCCAAACTTAGGAAACCGTTGGTAGTGGTCCAGCTTGGCGATCAGGTTGACGACACTCCTTTGCTGAAGGACAACGGTGTAAACAGTATTCTCTGGGTCAATTATCCTGGCCAGGAAGGCGGAACTGCCGTCATGGAACTCATTACAGGCCGCAAGAGTCCTGCTGGACGACTCCCAGTCACACAATACCCCAGCAAGTATGCTAAACAAGTCGGTATGTTGGAGATGGAGTTGAGACCTACAAAATCAAGCCCGGGAAGAACATACCGCTGGTACTCTGACGCAGTGTTACCATTCGGTTTTGGAAAGCACTACACCACTTTCAAAGCCAAGTTTAAATCCAACAAGATCGAGATGAACATACAGAAGCTCCTGAAGGATTGCGACGCAACTTATGCGGACACATGTCCTTTGTCTCCAATCAACTTGAGTGTTAAAAACACGGGCCGCACCACTTCGGACTTTGTATCCCTCGTCTTTATACAGAGCAAGGTTGGACCTAAAACTTACCCGCGGAAGACACTTGCAGCTTATTCGCGCTCCCACGACATCAAGCCGGGCGCTACGAAGGACGTCAAGCTTCAGTGGACAATGGACAACATTGCGCGGAGGGAGAAGAATGGTGATTTGGTCGTGTACCCTGGAACATACACTTTATTGCTAGATGAGCCGACGCAGGCCAAGATCAAGGTGAAGTTGACAGGAGAGAAGCACGTGTTGGACAAATGGCCTGAATATCACGGGTCCGATTAAGGCTTTTGCTGTTTTGAGATGAAGAGTTGATCGCTGTCATGGTCCAGCTTGACCTGAGGGCAAGGCTGCGTTGATCAGAATTACCTTTGTGGTGGATGGCACTAAACTGAATCTTGATGCATCAGATAGACCATCACAACTATCTAGTAATAAATGGAGGTTTTCTGTTCATTCTGATGACCTTTCTACCTTTGCCTTTCGCATCATGTCTTTTTCAGATACGCAACTCTAGTCTAGATGGTTGTGAAATCCAGATCCAGCGCGTCAAGACACGACAGCTTTTTCTCATGGTCCGCGTTCCTTCCCCTTTTGACATTTGTTGAGTAGGTTTGTGCGCTAACCAGATTTCGTTAGGAACACGGACGGTTCAACCCGGGATTTTGGCACCTTCCTTCCTTACATGTCAGTCCAGCAAAACCGTAATCCTTGGAAAGGGAGATGTCAATTCTAGATTCTACGAAGTTTTCAATCAAGCCAAATTCCTTTCATTTTGCCTCGTCTGTTTGCCAACTCGGTCAGTTTTATCTGTTCTTGTTCGCCAACTTCACAGAATTCGTCTCTTTCTATTCGTCAACTTAGTCGAATTTGCTCTTCAACATGGAACCAGCTGTCCCTCGCATCACCATTACCAACGCAACAGGTGACCTTACTATAATCTTTCCGCTTCCGGGATCAGGAGATCCCGAGCCATGGGAATGGTTCGCCGACAAGCTCACAGAGCCAGAGCCGGGGCCAAAGCGTGAGCGAGATCCTTCTTTCGGTATGGCCTTTATCTAATCAATACTTGAAGCATGGCAGTTGTACTAACGTGGGAACTAGATTGGGATAATGCAACAGATCAAGAAGTATAGGATCATCTTGAGGAATGCACTGCCCTTGCCGAACGAGAGGCCGAACGAGAAGCAAAACAAGAAAAGGAGGACTCAAAGGCCGTGAATGATGAGGCCAAGAGCGAGAATGAAGTTGAGGGGCCAACCAAGAAGAAGAGACCCGTTACAAAGAAGTAGTTTGAGAGAAACGGCATGAGAAATGGAATGGGTAGTGTATTGAAAGTCCATACATAGGTCAACAGCTCTTACAGATGCATCGGTTCCGATTAATGTTGTCTCTGTTTCTTTTCTTGGCAAGTAGCTGACTAATAAGCAACCTGTTGTTAACTCAGACTTCAGAATTGGCAATGACAGATATTTGTCTGTGGAGAGATGATGAAGGCTATACTGTATATCAGAGGGTCGTTTGAAAGACGAAACAGTCTCATAGATTGATTGGGAAGATGCGAGGATGGAAATAGGTACTTCTATGTATGATCTCTGTCTAGCGACTTCGATCAACACCCTGAAGCTCCGAACGACCAATCAATTGCACGAGGTGACGATATAAATGAATGGACAGTAAGACAAGTATTTTTAGGTTTAGTACAGTATGAGTTTGGGAGTGTCATCACTTCTGACTGATCAGCGTAACTGACTCATGCATATTCACGACAACTCCGGTCGCCCGTGTTGTTTGATAGCAACACCGCGGCCATTGAGTTGTCTGCGTTAGACAGACAGCTACTGCACTAGATGCTTCTGTTTGCGTCTTGTAATTAGTTTCTATCATCAAATCTCCAGTACCCTTCCGATTCTCCGAACGAGCTAAATACAGGAGACGGCCTTGTCCTGGTGACCGGGTTAGGTAGGATGTGGCTTGACTAGCAGACTAGCCAACGCCATCTACCATTAAACTTTAGTAGAGTTGCACTGTGTCCCCCCTAAAGTTGGCCTCCTGCCGATCAATGATTTGCTTTTCTCCGCCCCCAGATCCTCCTTTCCTTTTCCTTGACATCCTCCGCTCGCGTACGACACCAGGTTTCCTAATGAGACAACAACCCCATCTCATCTGATGCCAGAATCCATCAGTCTCGGCGCCACAGTTATAATAGTCTCTGTGTCTCTGACCTTTGTCTCGGGTATCTTTTTGGGACTCCGCCTATATTGCAAGATCGCTCGTCATCGAAGACTCTGGTGGGATGATCACATTCTGATTGCTTCATGGGTAAGCTTTCCTAACAGCCTATGTCCCCCTGTGTCATCTATTCTTTTTATGGGCGACTTGCTTGCTCCACACCATACCTGTGAATGCTTTCAGAACTCTGTACTCCATCTTACAAACGCAGAACTATATTATTAGGCTATTTCAGTTAACATATCGCGTTTGTTTGCTAGATCTGCCTACTAATCTGCGCCGGTCTTGCTATCTTCGATGTCAGCCTCGGTTTCGGCAAGGACATATCGAATGTCAATCCCACAAATGTACCAACAATCGCTCTTACCGGGACTATTTATGGCTTATTTGCGGTCTTATCCGCAGCATGGAGCAAAACATCATTTGCGCTGACTTTACTACGACTGGAGGACGGCTGGAAGTACTGGTTCCTATGGTTTCTCATCATCACCATGAATGTCATCATGAACTTGGTAATTGTTTTTTCTTTTGTTAAATGCACACCGGCAAGAAAGGTCTGGCATTCGAAACTTCCGGGTACTTGTTGGAACCCGTTGGTTGCAACATATTATAACGTGTTTGCCGGGGGTAAGTCTCACCGGCTCACTAAAAGTTCTCCCTGACTGACCGATCTGGATAGCTTATTCGGGGCTCGTCGACCTTATCCTCTGCGTATTTGCTTGGTCAATTATTTGGAAGCTCTCGATGCGAACGAGGGAGAAGATTGGTGTCGGAATTGCTTTGACCTTCGGCGTCTTGTAGGTATTGTTTGAGCCTTGCTGAGAGACACCTCTAATAACACTGCAGTGCCGCCGCAGCAGCTGGAGCTAAATGCTACGGTATGCTTGGTCTCAGCAGCCAAAATCGCACTTGTGAGTCCTACAGCTCTTCATATATCACTTTTCTTAGGCCTTCATTGCTAATGCTTGTCACAGTGGCTCGAGTTGGAATCTTCATTTGGTCCACTGTTGAGTGCGCCGTTACAATCATGGCAGCATCTATTCCGATCATGCGTATACTCGTCTTGCGTGTCTATCGCCGCAACAGGCATCCAGTTACAAATCGGCCTCTGCGTCGTCTTCGAACTGTCAGCAGCCGAGATAAGAGGCCTTCTGCTAATGTTAGTACACCGAGCGATAATACTAATACTGGAGAAGGTGCAGTTTCAGCGAGGGAGGAAGGCCTTAGCAATGTCACTTTGGTCTGAATAGCGATTTGATTAAAGGGAAAATACCCTAGAACTAAATCTCGTTTAATTTACTTCAGGCTACGAGTACGAGGTAAATTGTGAACCAGTTTGACTGGTACTTAAGACGGTGTTCGGCAACCACGACCGAATGACATTCAACATTTTCCGAAGAGACGACTAAGTCACTGCTACATCGAGACTGTCTTCAAATCTGCAATTTCCTGATTCTGGTTATGATCAGGTGCAGATTCAAGGTTGCACCTGCCTGACTTGGTCAGCCAGATATGGCGAGCCAGCTACGGGTCACAGTTCTGGAAATACAACTGAATGACGAAGGCTGATCCAGTATAAAGTAGTTGGTTGTGTTGTTATGTACTACTGATAACGTTTAAGACGTTGCGCATAGCAAATGAGTGGATGGGAGGAGAGGATGTATCGGATGATACTTGTCTTGAAGAATGAACCTCGATTCAAGAACTCGGGGAAGTGTCATCAGTGTGATTCACTGAGAAGTCTTTCTGTTTACTGACATAATGGCCTTCCAGTTGGCAAAATCACACTGCATTTTCGCGCTGTGATGTCGACGCGTCGTAGCACGGCTTTTGGCGGCTGTGAGACCAGCTGGGCTCAATTTCTTATTCACTACTCAGAACAAAGGATATAAGAGTCGGTCGATTTACGCCTGACATGCTTCAACACTAAACATCTCAACCCAAACCAACTATACATATAACGATAAATTACCTCGAAAGCAAATCCCAATCAAATCGACCATGTGCAAACAAGTCAATAATTCTTACAGATGTATCGTATGCGATGACGAAATGCGACAGGGCCAAGACTTCAAAATGTGCAGCAAGGGCAGAAAAGAGAACAAATGGGGCGCATGTGGAAGGTCTACGGTGGAAATGAAGCCCATACCAGAAGGCACATGTAGCAGATGCTTCAAGAAGCAGAAGAAGAAATAGCTTCAACTGGATTTGGAATAACAGACGGCATGGAACCAGAATATCTGGAACAATTGGCGATACCCTGCTGACGTTAGCCGAGCTCGAATTTATCCAAGATTTGCTCTATTCAATCAGTTCAATTTTTATAGTCTACCGCCTTAGTAAACTAGCAGACAGATCCTATACAACAGTTTTTTAAGGACTATCAGGCTTCTATGGACACAAATAACTGTCTGCTGTACCTGTCAAGGTGTCTAGTATTTGAATGTTCTATTGATGAAGCTTTATCTACTTGCGACTTCTGACTCGTTAGTAAAGAAACAGCCTTGACTGCTAACACGAAAGAAGTGACATAAGAAAAAACACTTGCCGCAGATAATTACGATGAAAAGTGACTATAGCAATTATCAAAAATTTAAGACAGCAACTAAAAGAATGCATGACTTCTTGAGGACATCGGGAGTTTCTTCTTTGGGGTGTATGTCATGACTGTTGCCCTGAGAAGAGGACCATATAAACAGTCTTGTAGCGACTATATAGGTGACTTATCAGATCTAAAATCATGCCTCCTTTGTCCCATCCTTGTTGAGGCCAGCATCTCTCTCTTCATCGGACATGACTTTCGGTTCTGACGAAACCTTCTTTTGCAAGGCCACCCAAACAGCTGATCCAATGATGAGAGCACTGCCAATGAAGCTCGTGGGTGGAGGGATGGCGCCCCAGATAACACGGTCAATAATGACCGCATATACAAGCTGTACGTACTGTTGAAGGGTCAGAGATGATGAAGCTACCTGGATGATAAACGACTTACAATAAGGTTTGTCGCTCTACCAGCTTTCTCTCTTTGTAGACCTTCAGTAAGAAGCACCTGAAATAGAAACCCCGAAACCCCGATAGAGAGAAGAAGGACCCTGTGTGCGTTAGCTCTAGTTTAATCTGAGCATGATTGACTGTCGACTGACCATTCAGCGAGACTCTTCGGAATCTCGAACTGTAAGCTTGGGTGGATCATGATGATGAGGAAGGAGCTGACAGTAGCCAACACAGCAAAGTAATTGACGCTGACAAGAGAGTGAGCTCGTTTACCAATAACCCGAATAGTCGAGTAAGCTGTTGCTGCAGCAATAGATCCGAATATGGAACAGCAAATGGCAATTGTACGCTCCTGGGCTGTCGCCTTGACTGCTGAAAGTATACCTTTGGTGATGTTTTCGTCATCAGGTGAGGTTTTCGACAAGGAGTCGGTGTAAGAGAAGAGGAAAGCTGGACGAGCAACGAAAAGAACGCCAGTAAATGCGATGAGGCCTGCTAAGGCTTCATTAATAGTGAACGGTTCCTGTTTCAGTCAGTCAGTTACAGTGAGCTGCGTGTCTCATCATCTCCATTCGAGACTTACGCGCAGGGCAACCCAAGCAATAAATGCTGTCAAAGTAGGGACAAGGAACGTTATAACCGTCGCGTCTGACACGTCGAGATATGAAAGAGAGTCTATCCTGTTTGTCAGCTTAGATTCTTCTGAGGAGGCGTTTTCATCCTTACAATAAAGACCAAATAGCCCAACGGATCCAGCCATGCCTCTCAGCACCAATAATCCTCTTACTTCGCGTGGTCCGAAAGGAAAATCGGGGACTTTTTCGCGCCACATATAGAAAGATCCGATTAATGCAGTTGCAAGCATACGAACAAAGATAATCTGAAGAGCGTGAAACTTTGTCTCAAACCCAGTTGATAAGAGCCTTGTTGTCATGGACATCTGTTTGCGTGAGGAGAGATCTCAAGGGCGCTCGTTCGGGTGGCTACTTACAATGGACGCGAACAGCTGTGCCAGCAGAACATAGAACAATCCAACGTTCTGAGAATAAACATCTTGCAATTTCGCCCACGGTGAAACGAAGTCTGACCCGCCTGACTCGGTGGAAGGAGTAAAAGAACTTGTGCTTAGACTAGGAGAGACAGCTCCATTGACAGTCTCATCTATCAATAAAGTAGAGTTCTCTGCCTCCTCCTCATCATTGGCTACATCGCGAGACATATTTGCGAAATTAGAAATTTAAAAATAGTTTCATGAAATCTACAGCCTGTATAGTTCTACAGCAGAGAATATTTCGAAACCTTTTAATGAATGGAAGGCAGCTCTGCTGCGATGAAATGAATGTGAATAGAAAAATTAAACGAGCGTTGAATTTTTTATTTTTTTTTATTTTTCAACAGGCACTCTTCCTATATAGTCTAACATCACTAAACTCAAAACAGTCAGATTGGCAGTAAGGCCCGTAAAAGGAGTTTACTTAGCGAGTTACTCCACCAATCGTGTTAATGTATCCTGATCTCAGAGGTCCTGTTAATCTCGGACTAATAATATTCCTCGATACTTGTAAATCGCTCCGATTGGCAAAGCTAACTTGGCAAACTTGGAAATTGTCAAGCAACAGATAAACATCTCCATGTCGGGATAGTTCTAGATGCATACAATAGCCATTGATAGTATATTTTAGTTCTTATTAAATTAAACTAATACCTTACTTATAGTATTTAGGTTGAAACGTGATAGAATTCGCTGTCATACTGATTCACTCAGACTTGCGAATGGACCACACCCTAGACCACGTTCATGACGGAATCAACTTAAACTATGAAGTGCCGACTACAATTTTACATTCTTCATCTCAATTATAAAAAAGGTGTATTCCCACAAATATGCACTTTTCATCAAAGAAAAAAAAAAGACATAGAAATTAGTTTGCATCATGTCGCAGGATTTGATATTGACGTAAGTTCCTTACCCGGGACCTCGAGTTCAGGCTCCTTTGTTTCCAGGAATAAAATTGTCGCTATAGCCCCCCTTGTTGATCATCTTGGCACTCTAGCACAATCCTACATACCCCGCTCCTTTTGTAACCAATGACAAGATCTGAATTCCGAGCTTTGCTTAGCTTGTATGTATGTTAATCTTATACCCGGTCGATCTTCCCAAAGCTAGTCCCTAAATCCTTCTAGATAAGCGAAAGGGGAGGATGAGTAGATGGTAAGAATGCTTGGAGTAGACAATCAAGGTAAGTGATGTGAGATGAATAAAGATTGTGATCCAGCCGTAATCCCTGTCAGTAAGTACTCCATTAACAGTTGTACAGAAACTGCTTACTGTCTCTGCATGCTGATGATATGTGGAGCAGGGCTTGATGTTTCCTGTATTTATTTGACGATACTGAAGAGAATCTGATCTCATCCTCTCACCCTTCATATCCTTTGTTGGAACTCTCGATGTTATTGTCAAGTCAAGTTCGATCGTATTTCCTTCACAGATGACTGATCAACACGTCTCAGCTGCGGAAGCGGCTTTCCTCTACATCAAAGACCACTTCGTGGCTTTCTTTTCATGCCTCATCATATTGAGCTATATATATGGCCGATTCCGTCCAGGTCTTGCACATATTCCTGGGCCAACCCTTGGAAAATGGACGAGGCTCTGGCGTCTTTATGACGTTTACAAGGGCCAATCCCATCAGACAGCTATACATCTGCACGCAAAGTACGGACCACTAGTACGAATAGCGCCAAACATCGTGTCAGTTGGTGATCCACAGGCTATAAAGACTATATATGGATTGACGGGCGAATTTACAAAGGTTTGTGAATATTCTGCCACATAGATAACCAGATGGCCAATACTGATGTACGCTTCAGACGGCATTCTACCCCATTCAAAGCATTTCTTGGCAAAAGAAACCACAAATGAATCTCTTCTCTACTCGAGACCCAGTGTATCATCGCGAGCACAAGAAAAAGGTCGCGGGATCGTTAAGCTTGACCAGTCTGCTGGAATCCGAAGCTGCTGTGGACTCTTGTACACAAATCTTCATGTCACGCCTTGATCAGTGGGCTGATGATGGTAGACCTGTTGACCTCGGTATATGGTTGCAGTACTACGCGTTCGACGTCGTCGGTGAGATCAATTTTGCCAAAAAGCTCGGCTTTTTAGCCACAGGTGGAGATGTTGATGGTATGATCAAAACGATCGAGGGTATTATCGCCTACGCATCCATCTGTGGACAAGTCCCAGAGATGCACACACTCTTGTTGGGCAATCCTCTATTTCCATACTTGATACCCTCTATGGAGAGTTGGAATGCGGTCTTGATGTTCACTCTTAAGGCCATCAATTCTCGTACACCTTTGAAACGAGACGGCGAACTGGAGCTTACTGATGTGGAGGGGAAGGATTTGCTGTCCAGATGGGCTGCAGTGAAGAACAAGGATCCACTCAAGATGAGTACTAGAGATGCCATTGTGCATCTTTCGACCAATGTGTTCGCGGGCTCGGATACGACAGCTATCGCCCTACGAGCAGTGATCTACTACCTCATCAAGAGCCCTGACAAGATGGCAAAGGTAATCGAGGAGATCGATGCCGCTGATAAGAATGGAAAGCTCAGTGACATCATCTCCTACAAGGAGTCTACTTCGCACTTGACATATACCAAAGCGGCGATCAAAGAGGCCATGCGTCTGCATCCTTCAGTCGGTCTCTTGATGGAGCGTCACGTTCCACCCCAAGGGGCCGAGATATGTGGACACTTTTTTCCTGGTGGCACTATTGTTGGCATAAATCCTTGGGTTGTTCAACACGATCCTAAAGTTTATGAGGATCCCGAAGCCTTCCAGCCAGAGCGCTGGCTGACTACAGATACAGAGCTCCTTTCCAAAATGGAGGCCAGTTTCTTCACCTTCGGGGCTGGATCGCGTACTTGCGTGGGCAAGCACATAAGTCTCATGGAGCTCTATAAAGTAGTGCCGCAATTGCTGAGACGCTATCACATTGAGCTGGCGGATCCGGAGGCTGATTGGATTGTAAAAAACCGTTGGTTTGTGCAGCAGCATGGGCTAAATTGTATGTTGAAGAAAAGAGCAGCCATTTAAGGTACGTGCCTTGATGGCGCCCAGGGTGATCATACCCTGTCAGGCGGTGAGAATGATGGGAAATACTGAAAAGGACAGGGGCTGATTGCTTCAGGCAGTGTGCGCTAAGATACAAGCATTGATGACCGATCCACCTTCTAGATACTTCAATAATACTGTCATGCAAAAACATCATCTTCGTGACGTTCCACAAGCATGTACTAGTGGGAGGCTTACTCCTGTGTATGAAATGAGGGCATCTATTTATACCCTAGATTTCTAGTGAGAAGTGCACCAAAGTTCATGTCAATGTCAGGCAATAAGTCCAGCTTAATTCAATGGGAGCATTCCAGATTTGGTTAGTGGCCCGGGCTGAATAGTAGCGCCCGATTATTGACAGTCGTGGCGGATTCCAGACCGTGTTAGTGCTCTCTTGAATTGACGCTATTGCTTTCTTATTCAATAATATGATGTTTGCTTTGACCATAAATCACACAATTACCCACTTGCTAATGCAGTATTTGACCCAGGGTCGGCTGAACACATGCTATTTAAAACAAGCAAAACCCCTTTATTTCCGGCAGCCAGCTGTTTTGTTTACTCTATTTTCCTCTCTCTTCTTACCGAAGTTTATTCTCACGTCTTCTAGTATGAAGCTACGGAAAAGTCTACTAGCCCTATGGGCATCAGTTATATCTCCCTGTTTGGGGATTACCCTTTCTCCACAGACGGGTGGACTGGCGATGGCAAGAGTACTATTCGGTGGTTCTACGGATGTTTTCTCTTCATCATCTGGTTACAGCGGAGACTCTTCTGCAATTCGAAGCTTTACCAATGGCCCTTTTGGAATGTCACAGGGCATCATTCTGTCTACTGGAAGTTTGGACTCTCCACTTGCTCCTGGAAACTCATGCCCAAGCTCTTACACTACTGACCAATATGATGCCTATACCCAAACTTACTGCGGTGCAGATTCCTATAATGGAGCGTCATACTTGTTGAACGTTCTTCCAACAAAGGCTACTACGCTACTCATCGACATGGTCATTGCAAGCTGTGATCCTGAGTAAGCATTCTATTACCAGGACAAACGACATCAAAAAGCTAACAATGATAAGCGCGGGTGACAGAGTCATGGTCTTGGTCAATGGTGTTAATTATGCTAAGGACGAGAACGGCACTCCACTGGATTCTTCATCGAAATATCTTAGCAAGCCCTGGGGTATACCATCACCCAATGGAGACACGGCGTTCTCAATGTCATCTCCACCTCTTCGATTCTCAATCCCGGTACCCAAGTCATACGTCGAGTTGAAGATTGCCGTATGCGATCGTTTAGATGGCTACGGCGATACTGCTGTCATGATTAAAATCCGACCCTGCGTCGACTGCGATCAGTCATTTAAAGTCAATTACGATACAACAAGTATTGTATCTACCACAACCTACGAAGCAACCTCTGTAATCACACAGCCAGCTTCAGGAACAGCCCTCGGGACTATCTCATATGTTACATATGTGACTGCCTCTGCTACCAGTACCGCGTCCTCATCATTGGCAGATTCTACCTCCGCGGACTTACCAACAACGTCCTTATCGCCTACTCTGTCATCCTCATCAGATGTTGCTTTCTCAACGCTGTCAACAACAGTAACATCATCCATACCGTCAACATTATCCACGATCACATCAGCCTCCACCTCGGAGGGTTCAGCAATGACATCTTCACGACCCACATCATCATACATGTCGGAATCTATCTGGTTATCGTCATCATCAGGCCTCGAATCAGAAAACTCTCTGTACAGCTCACTGGAGTCTACGTCCACTGTAGTTCCATCAGCATCCATTTCAATTTCCACGACACTGTCACTAGATACACGACTTCCGTCATCAGAATCTTTGTCATCAACATCAGAGTCAGTAACATCGTCAGAATACGTATCAACATTTACGTCGGAGCCCTCATTTAAATCTTCATCGACTGAAACGCTAGCGTCTTCATCGACACTACCACCGACGCCAAGATGTAAACCAAGGGGATCTCGATAACCAACACGACATTGACCGTGGCGAAATTCGTTATTGAATAACAAAATTAGAAGCGACAAGCTTAAATAGTACAAGCTATGGTACAACGACGTACTCAACAGTCTCAGACTTGCATTTATTTCAGGATTCGAATCCCCCTTCTTCTATCTATCAATTCTGTTGATAGAGCATACAACTTCCGCATTCGTATATATTTTGATTGGCTATTAGATAGACTACGTTGAAGTGTATAGTTCAGCTGATAGAAGCTCTTGAAAATACTTAGAAACACAAATGTAACTGTTATCTATGGTGTGTGAGACGTATGAAGGAGCTTCGTGAATCAAGTGGTTGGAATCTTAAAACGTAAACATCTTGAGTAATGAAAGAAAGTGGGACAAGGCAGAACTGTTATTGATTTAGATCAACAACCAGATACACTGACTGTATTGATTAATTCAAATCAACGAGGTAATCTTACAAGCTCAATCAACTTAGATACAGGTGTCCATCCATCTGATATATCTGATATTTTTTACATAGGGACCGCTACCCTAAAACTGTCGGGTCATCGACTCGTTCCAGCTCCGCCGAGGAAGTTCCCCACGCTAGACTAGACTATACGTCCGTCTGGATCCATTCCCGAATCGGACGCCCATATCGAAGCCCAAGGCTTGGACAATAGTCACAAATAGGTACCCGCGAAGCTTCGGCAAATCACTCTTGGTTCACGTCGCAGATAGCTACACAGGAACCCGCGTCCAGGTAAGTCTTGGTAATGACTCTGCCCAAGCCTTCGGCGGCACCCGTTACTAGAACAGAAAGAGGTGAAGACAAATTGGCCATGTTGAACAAGTTTTGGTTATGATCAGCGAAATATTGGCGTTGTAGTGAAAGAGTTAATTGCTAACTACGGAGTTATGTCCCTTCTTTAAATAGGATCTATAACTGATTGCAGGAGTCCTTGTATTTGAGATTAGCGGCCGATATCTTTTTCTTATGGACCTATACCCTCACCGACCTTTGTCTCCATGAGGCTCGGCGCCTTCAATAACGCTTCTCCCTTGGTCAATAGGTAGGTCATCAGGTGCCGAATATTCGTACCGGGTTATCGTGGACCCACACTCTCTTGATCCTTCAGTAACAAGGGAACATGGTCCTTGCGGTGCTATTCAGACAACCTAGCTGATGTCCTCGCTGAATAGAAAGTCAAACGCTGAAGTATCCATCAAGAACAGATCGTTAAACGACGAATCCTGACCGCTCGTGAGAAAGTCCATGGTAGCGCCATAAGGGCCAGTTGTTGTGCAAGGATCGAGACCAAGATCGACCAGGTTTCCATTGTGGTTAGTCAACCCCTCACTGTTGCTCCTGCTCCAGGATGATGAGCCCCCATTTGGCTTCTCAAACGATTGTCCATCAACCTGGAAGTTCAGACTAAGTTCTGATGTCCGATGCACTCGCTCCGCCCTCGGCCTTGAAGCTCTCTGCTCAAGGACCTTCAAAAGACCTCCTGCATAATTCCAGTATATTGCAAGTTCTCGCAAGGCTTTCCAAAAGGTGTGTAGGATGTGTCGAGACTTGGCAGCCAGCAAGGGTTTGTTTGTATTAATCTCGTTGATGATATGAATTGTGGCAGTGAAGACGACGTGGTTACTGTACAGCCACAGAGACGAGATGACCCTCTTGCTAAGCAGAACCTCAAAAATGGATGCCACAGCAACTGTTGCTTCTCTGCAGAGAATAGCATCATCTTGTGCCTCCAGGATGCTCTCTTTCCTGGACTTGGGCGCAGGACGATGAATTAATAGAATAAAGTTGTAGTACGTGAGGTAGAATTGGGCCTGCCATATATCAAGGGAAGAAATCGTCAATTGTAATCTGGCAGGGATTAAGAGAATCAAGTTCCCAAGTGACTCATCGGCTTTCTTAATAGCGTCGAGTTTTGCCTCTGCAGACGCGCGAAGTGACCAGCCCTTCCTTGCTGTTTCAGATATGATCTTACACAATTGTACGTGATATATCACAAAGTCCCCAGAGATATCTTGAACGTCATGAGGTTGGAGATCTGGAACGTCAGAGTCGTCGAGGTTGCTGTGACAGTCAGAAGTGAAACTTTAGGAGTAAAAGTATACAGTAGACTCACATAACTTGAGGTCGACCAGCTGACACAGACGCGATTGTATCAAACTGGAATAAGACCCACCACAGGCGAGTATATAAGCGTTTATAAACCTTCATCATCTTCGACTGGCTAGTATCTCGATGCAGTCCTATAGCCATCGCTGTTCTGGTAGCAGTTCCAATCCAATACCAAGCGTTGGCATCGGAATACCATGTCATCAGGAGAGGGACTTGGATATAGACAAGCCTATCAGGCCAAGATTCACACTCGAAAAGTGTCTTGGTTCTTTGGAAGAAAGTATGGAGGAGAGAATTCATGCTCTCATCGTGTGATGCTAGGGCGTGGGCTCCTACTAGCATTATAGCATTCAAAAGGGTCAAGCAGACTGGGTTAGCCGGGTCGGGGCCATAATACTGAGCCATGAATAATTCTTCATCGACGATCGGCCATCCACGGTTGATCATATCAAAATACGCTCTTACCAATCGCATTTCAAGCTGCCTGTCTGGACGTTCTAGCGGTTCTCCTGAGACACCATGTCTTTCGTACCAGTCTTCGGCGAACTCTAACTGGCCGTTATTGAAGTGAAAGATATTGTCTTGGTCGACATTAGAAGAACTTTGACGGAAAAGGTAGTTGCAATTGGAAAGATCATTTCCGATGAAGTGTGCCCTAGTTCGATGGCCAAGCTCTGCATCTCTGGTATCGTTGTCATTCAAGGCGCGAGCTCCAAGTTCAACCTCATTTCCTTCATTTAGAGGTGGAGCCTCTCGTCCGGCAGCAAATGATGGTACCGTCGTTGGTGAAGGAGTTGGCTGTCGCGGACGGAGAGGGGCTAGAACTGCCGATTGACGCAAAGACTGTCTGACTTCCTTCTTCCTGGGACACGGTCGACATCCAGGTCGGCTATGAATGTTACAGTTTGTACATGGGCAGCCTTTGATTGAGATGTCACAGCGAACTTTTCTCTGGTGGCAATTAACGCAGGCGCGTCCTAGGCACAGAAGTCAGTGGGTGTGATGGATACATTGATCAAGTGATAAATGAACTCACTTGTTGCGGCATCAACACGGGACGCCTGAGGCTTATTCGATGCGATATTCTGGGATCTCAGATGGTGGTCCGACATCTGGATCGCTGTTTCCTGGATTGTGATAGGTAAACTTGCTTAAAAATCAGGTCTTGGTCCAGGGTGGTTGACGTCTGTGATGGAGCTGGGTGACTCTGCTTAATCTCGTTTGACGGAGCTCGGCAAGATGAGCCAATCGGCGACCACTATCGGCGTCCGGATCGGCAGAACTGTCCAATCAAAACCGTTCATTAATCTCACGGCGAAACTATCCAATCACAACTGATCAAGCCACGGCGTCATCACCAATCACAATACTATCTTCAAGTCCAGCCATGTTATCAATGACAATATTGAAGGGCGTCCTTAGATCAGCTTATCAACACATCATAGGTAAGGACCTGTATGATTCAATTATATATATTTGTGTGACCCCGACAGCATGGACTCAGGTCGTGTCGCTGTGTCATCCGTTTTCAAATTTGCATAAGACGAATTTTCCATCCTTGACCTTTAACAAGATGCTTTTGTATCATGACCTGAAAATGCGCAAAGGCTGTACACCGCGGATGAAACCCTCGTTTCACATTGACGTTACCATTGATGGACACTATGAGTCCAAAATCTATACCACGGGCTCCGTGGTCCAGGGTAGCGTCAGAGTCACATCACAGCACCAAACCACATTTCAGTCCATTCACATCGATTTGAGAGGCACAACCTCCACCCGTCAGCCGTATCAGTATTCAACACCATTCATATCTCGTGCTTTTATGCACATTCAGATGCCTATCTCTGAAGACGCTCTGCCCCCTGGTCGTGTCCTGGAAGCTGGGAAGTTTTACGACATTCCCTTCTTGTTCGAAATCCCCGAGCATCTCACTCTCAAGGCGTGTAATCATCAAAACACAGCAGTGAAGGAACGACATTTACTTCTACCACCAAGCCTTGGATCGTGGGAGAAGAATGACCTCACGGGTGGCTCGACAAGTATCGATTATGACATTCGAGCGCGATTTGTGTTGGGGAAGGACGGCAATGGGAAAGAGAAATTTATCGACCATAACATTTCTCTTAAAATCATTCCTTTGTTCCCTGAACAGCCGCCGATCAATGTTGCTTCTATCAATTCGCAATACTGCCTGTCTCAGACGAAGACAATACGACGACGTTTAGTTGGCGCTAAAGAAGGCGTTTTGAAAGTTTCAACTACTCAACCTGGGCCAATGACTTTGTATCTGGATCACCTTCAGCCATCGGACTCTCAGCTAGCCATCGATCTCGAGTACATTTCCTCTTCATCGAGATGTACACCACCCGACATTTGTATCAAAGGAGCGGTCATTGAAACAACTACCAGCTTTTGGCTGGGTCCTGTTGGTCATCTACCGGATCACGACGAGGCGTTATCAAATACTATCTCTCCAGTAGCTCCATGGACGACGTGTCATGCTATGAAGCTACAGGGAATTTCAGAATTGAAATGGGAGAAGGTCACAAACCTCGGCGTTTCAGAATCTCCTCTGTACAAGGCCAGCATGACACAGACCTTGGTGCTTCCAACGGAGAAATCGCTATTTCTTCCCACGTTCCACTCGTGTATTGTCAGCAGATTTTACCGAGTAAGAGTCACTTTGACTACAAAGGCCCATGGCACAGCATTTTCTCTTGTTGTACCGCTTCAAATAACAAGCGAGGGACTTGCCACTGCCTATTCTCATAAGTTGCCTGACTACGTAAGTTAAGTGGTTAAAGATTGATTGACAAAAAGAGACTGACTTCATCTGAAACAGTATTACAACGAATCTGAGCTAAGCAGTGATTCACCGCCTCCATATACTGGATAAGCAATCTGGTCAAGTTGATAATTGGATCGGTTAATAATATTAAATTCTATATTAGACCTTTACTGAACTGCCCAGATGTCATGAATCATCCTTTCATGTCTTGCACTTGAGGAACAGTCATTCTAACAGGTAGATTAGCTGCACGCGTGTACTGGTAGTAGCAGAGCATAATCCGAAGAATCATAACGTAAGCACCCTATGAATCATGAGAACCATTTTGTTGTCCACAAGATCCGATTGGTAACGTTATAGTATCAGGTAGTGCTCGTAGATCCTTTAGTATGCACCTGTACTCCTTCTACGTAGTGTCTTACCCTAAGCCTGAACGAAAATCGACGTCGAAGGCATCAGGAACATGAGAACGACAATACATCTGACAACATCTTGTCAACACTGGCAATATTCCATGGTTGAGGTGCATGAAGTTAGTTTGTAAATCGATGACCTATACCGATGGCCCAAGCGACGGAGCACCGTACAATACTGGGGTGAGTGGGTCAGCCACTGCCCTTACATGAAGCTGGTGATAGAAGACAAGACACATCAAGCATTCGCGAGCAAAGTCCAAAGCAAAAGGGCAGACGACATCCAACATTCCCCTCCAATGTACCAGTTCTATTACACAGCTAAATCACCGCAAGGAAGACGAGGACGGTAGGTCGGATGTACGAGAGAATCATTGAACTTGGTGGCAGGACCGGGAATCGACACTATAGTACCCTGGTTACTTGCGCCCGCCCAGCCTCTTCCAAGAAAAATAATGAATCATTACTCCCTACCATTCATTTCTGACCTCAATTGGTCTATCTCATGTAGGCAGCGAGAAGAGGATAAGACATTCTATCCTGCTTCTATACCAGCGGCTGGGGTCTGTCTCAGACAGATCGGCCGTAATAGATCAGCTGAATATAGGACAATGCTAGACTTGGTAACCCTACCGGGTTCCATAAGAGCTGATCGCCAATTCCACTGAGTATTCCTTCACAACAAGACTGTAGTCATTGTTAGATACCTTGACCTGACCAACAAGAAGTATTGATTATCAAGAGTCGTGGAAGGTATTGTTATACTCTAGAGGGACTACGGGTTATAACCGAGAAGTATTCTGATTAGACACTTTATTATGAAAATAAAATAGACGAGTCAAGGTTGAACTCAAGCATATTGAAGTCGAATGTTTCATGGGACAGTAACCCTACCAAATTGACCCCAGAGGAAGTAGCATTGCCAGCTGTTCCCCCACTATCGGGCGACAAATTTGGTGAAAAATACTTTGTTTGCACATAATGGGCATCCGGCTTTGCAAAGGATTGTGAGATAACAAGATTCGAGTCCTTGTTGGGTACCTTGACCTGGCCAACAAGGCTGTGTTGAGAAAAGACGTGGTACCGTGTTTCCGAGCCCGGAGGTGAACCTGACTCTTCATTCGACAAAGGTGTCGTCATTACTGGTCTTTCAGAGATATTCACCATAGCGGCTGTCGCCATCAGTTTATATGCATCCTCTTTCTGTTCACCAGTTAGTGTCTTGTAGCAGATACTGGGGGTAGAGCTCACAATGGCTATTACGGCTTCACATTTGAAGAACATGCTTTCAAGGAACTCTATGCATGTTTGACAGTTTGCTTTGACAGCTTCCGCCATGTCATCTGGTATAATCCTCAGCGTATAATTTGCGTGAGTAAGTATACGACAACACTGGTAAATGCAAACAGCGATGTCGAGGTCGAGCGAAACTTCATTCGGCCTCATCGATAGGACTGTTTGTAGAACATCAGCTAGTGATATGGCACTCTTATAGCATCGTATCTGGCAGGCCCTGACGAAGTCTTGGTCCAACAAGTTGAGTGCAGGTCGAGGTAGCGCCTCCACAAGTCCTTCCATGAACAGACGATACATATTGCACTGTGCCATATACCAGTGGACCTGAATAGACAGGAAGCTAGACAGACTCGGAGAGTGCGTGTGTAGTTGAATATTGCGAGTCGAAGATTGAAATTGAGGAGGTAATTGGGATTGATAATTATTCAATTCCGATTGAAAGATGTCGACTTGAGATCCGAATCCGGACATTGAGACATTAGAAACAACGGCTTGCTTTGTGAACTCCAGTACGCGGTATCTGATATGCATCATACGGATGACCAAGTTTAATGTACTGGGTGGATTGTTGATCCGGCTATAGTGCGGTGATTCGAGATAGTCGCCTTCCTCATGAACACCAAGGTCAAATTTTGAATCATGAGTAGGAAGCTGGATGTGTAGCAGTCGTGAGGGCGACAAAGTAAACTCTTGATATCCCGCCGACATGACAGTGTCAATGAGGTATAGCGACCACATAGTTCTTCTACAACACTCTTGAGTCAAAAAGTCCAATTTTGGGTCGTCGTAGTTCAGCCTGAGACCCATTGCGAAGCGGATGGCGATGGCCATTAGAGCAAAGGCACTGGTAAATCGACGCCGATATGCCCTATGCTTGATAATAAAAATAAGGGCTTGGACATTAGGAACCGAGGGGCTTTCCAAGTCGCGGAGGACAAGTGCTTCGGCTTTAGCAATGAATTCGTCTCCACGCTCCGTCATTCCGGGACCCAGATCATGGTAAAGAGAAACGACGCCGATGATAGATAACAAGAGAGACTCATGGAGTTTCCCGTCTTGGTATTGGTCCATGACCAAAGCTCGGTGCAGCAAAGAGAATACGGGTATATGTCGTAGGCGTGTGAAGAATATGCTCAAAGCCTCGATGGCGAGCTGCTCAGAAGGCTTGCAAGAGCCTGACATCTCCGTAGCATCATAGTTGAGAGTTCCTAAAAGTGGACTGCCCGAAGCATCAGTGATGGATTCCAGCTCTTGGGGTTGTGGTGATGCTGATGTCTCCGTATTCGGTCTGTGTGCTGTTCTCTTGGAGCGTTGTCCGTGAACAGTTCCATCGGACTCTCTGGGGTATCTAGCTCTGACTTGGATAGTTTGAGGACCAGATGATGAGTCCGGAGACAGAGGATCCGGAAACAGTGTAGTGTTCGATCGTGACACTGCCAAATTGGGAGCTCGTCCAGGTACAGGATAGACACAAGAGATTCCCAGCCTGCTACAGCGGCGACAACTAGGTCGCTCTTCGTTACAGCGGACTTTCCTGGAGTGGCAAGACAAGCATGCCAAATGAGCGCGGCGGCGGCTTACGGTCACCACAGAGCTCTTGGCAGCATTTGATTGTGGATTCTCGAATGAGCATGTGAAGCCGAGTCGTTCGCAGTTGCTACAAACGCTTCTGCGGCCGTCACAGCGGACTTTACGTGCTCGACAAGCAGCGCAAGTGTCTGGAGACGCACGCATGGTTTTTCTACGAGGAGGATTGAGGCCTGTGTCGGGACTCATGGCTGACTGTAGTAGAAGGTCTGTACAGGACCAAATTCGATAAAATTGCAGTCTGAATGGAGTGAGTACAAACAAAGTTGGATGAATGCGACGTCAACGGGAGAGGTGGAGGGCCAGTCCCGACAACGCTACTGCGGGGAAACGGAGAGAAACAGGGGCTGGGAATGGCCAAGAAGCACGCAATTAGCGTTGGAAATTAGTTGACAGCCATTGGGCTTAGGGCAATAAAAAAACACATGGGGTAGCATACAGTCGTCAATCGTCTGCAACGTCACCTTCTCCGGTGAGAGCCTAACTCTATCAAGTTATCCATTTTTCTTTACTGATCAAATGGTTGAGATATATATCTTGCCTGGTGAGCGACAACTAACCCTAACCTTGTGAAATTTGCTGCACAAGATTAAATAGTAGCATATACTGAACTCCTGATCTCGTCCCGTGCCCCTAGCTGACGAACTTTCTGATGCTGACACAATTATATGAGGCTACCGTCCACTTGTCAAAGGTATTGGTTTGGAAGTTGTAATCTCTAATTTCTTCTTACTTACTGCGCGTTTCCGTGATGTCAGCCACATCCGTCTCAATGTCCTTTCCGTCCCGCGGTTCAGTCTCAGATTCCACTGTAGCTCCTTTAAACTTGCTCAGCGGCATGCCGGACGCAAATAGATAGTCAATTTCTTCTAAAGAGCGACCGGATACATCCGGAACACAGAAGTAGGCAAAAAGAATAGAGCAGACTGAAATTGAACCAAAGATGAATCCGACGCGGGATCCAAGTGCTGCATATGGCTTGTTGAGTAAGTACGGAAGGGAGAACGATACGGCAAATCTATGTATCTGTTAGTCTTTGCCTGTGAATCTTTCGGTTATATGTCACTTGCTGCGTGGTGATGTTGAGAACAGAGGCGGATCGGTATGTCATATCTCTAACAGTCAGCGCTGGAATCTCTGCGCTGAGAATATGCGCAGTCGGGGCCCATCCCAGAGCATAACCGAAAGTGAACACCACCATCATGGACACGATGCCGGCTTTGATCTGGTTAGATGGGGCGCTGACGGTACCTAGGCCTCCCATGGTCATCAAAGCGGACACTTGAATGGAAGCGCCCAAAAGTACTTGGAATCTGTATAATAGTCAGTGTCACCAAATTTTAATTGCTGTACAAAAGGAACAAAACTTACCTTCGACCCAGTTTGTCCGTCAATACCATGGCCAACAGCGCCGTGCAACTGTTGACAACTGCAATCACCACCGTGACAGTGAATGGGTTAATTGTCCCAAGTGACTTGACGAAAAGAGCGCCGTAGATGGACGTAAAAATCTGCCCCGTTGACTGCAGGAAGAAATTGGCGCCCGTCACGACCACAGTACGCTTGCGATGTTGCGGCTTGAAGATGTCAAAGAAGGAGCCGCTTTTTGTGTGGTATTCTTGCTCGACAGCTAGCACGATACCGCGATACTCGTTTTCGATCTGTTCCTCGGTGTACTTTCCAGCTCTGAGTTGCTGTAAAGACGCGAGGGAATCGGCCTTTCGATCCTTCAGGACAAGCCATCTTGGGGACTAAGAGGGCGAATTAGTCCGACCATTTGGTCCTTATCGACAGAAACTGTAAGGAAAGGTGAAAGATCGAAATACTAACTTCGGGTATGAACCATATCGTGCAGATAATAAAGGTCGGGATCACGTAGAATAGACCATACGGAATCATGTATGCCTGGCGGCCAGGCAGAGTGCTTGTTCCACGGGCGATGCAATTCATCGTCAGCCCGCCGATCTGGCGACAGAGAGCCCATGTTAATAGCCTGTCCATATCGAGCCTCCACGGCAATATTGGGCTCGTCTTACAAATAAACTAATCTGGTAAGTACCGACGACGAAACCTCTTGCATGCTTGGGAGTGATTTCGGATTGGAAAACGGGGACAACCGCCAGTTCCATGCCGATGTAAATGTCTGCAGGTGGCATTAAAGATTGTTCTGTATTTGAAGTCGGGGATCATTTTGAAGACTTACAGTTGAGCACACGCGCAACCAGGATTTGGGTTGGCGTCCGAGAAGTGATAACCAGAGTGGCAGCTATCAGGGCCCAAATGCTCATGGTAAACATGCACATTCTTCTTCCATATCGCTTGCTAATCCAGCTACCGGCCACAACGCCTGAGATCGAAGAAACCTTTTCAGCAAATGGTACCATACCATGGGGGGCTAAGCGACTCACCAAAGGCTTGGCCAAGGTAGATAAATCCGTTGAAAAAAGATACCCATACTGTATCGAGCACATATTCTTGCTTCAACTCATCCCAATCGCCAAATTGTTTGTCAAAGGCAGTCATGGCCTGGGTGGCAGCGAAGCCTTGCTGGTCGAAGCCAAAATTGAATTGTGAGATTGTGATCAACAAGACGGCTGTGGTTAGCCGTTTGTTGAACGTCCCACGGAAATCAAGATGTCCGAAGCCAAGCATTCTGTCCGTTGTTGATTTAAATTGACAGAAATTAGGTATCTGACGGCTTGCTTGAAGTTTCACTGATCCTTGTAACAATGACTTATGGCTGTTCTTCCTCGGGCTTTATACGGATTGAGGACTTGGAGCAACTAGAACAGTATCTCGTCACTACCTAGCATTATTGCACCATCTGAGCAGTACTTTCGTCGTTGTTGATTTCCATATTCAAAAGTGACTCGAATGAGACGCGGCAGTCGGAGCACCGATCAAACATGTTTGCGGGGAAAGGCATCGGAGATGAATAGCTAACTACATCGGGACCATCCAGGATGCAAGGTAGAATCGCGGCATTCGGAGCACCGAGGAGGCTATTCTCAGATCGGGAAATTGCTCGTTGTCATTGTGGATGATTCTCCATCAGGAGATCTGATTGGGGTATATGAGAATCCTTAGCCAGCCATGTAGACCGACCAGCTAGAAGAAGACACTTATTCCAGCACCAAATCAACTTAGGCTCTCAATTAATCTCTCCTCTCAATTAAAGGTCAATTCTTCCTACCAGTACTGCAATTCGTCTCGTTGTCACTCCGCGGTCGGAAGCATGGCGCCAAGCAAAAATATCCTGCTCATGATTGCCGATGACCTCGGCCGTGAGCAGGTGGGTTGCTATGGCGGTCAGAGCCAACTGACACCCAATTTGGATAGACTCGCCGCGTCCGGGTCGAGGTTCGACATGGCTTTTACCAGCACAGCGTCGTGCAGTGGAAGTCGGACTGTTATTTACACTGGCCTACACACCCACGAAACGGGTAGCTATGGTCTGACCCATGGCAGCAACGGCTTTAGGACTTTCGACAACGTCGAGTCTGCACCGTTACTTTTCAATAAAATCGGTTACAAGACTGGTATTCTCGGCAAAGTTCATGTCAGCCCGGACAATCTGTATCCATGGCAAACCAGGCTGGAAAGCGAGTCAAGGAATGTAGCATGGATTGCAGATAAGGCCGATGCCTTCTTCCAATCGTCAAAAGCTGAGGACAAGCCTTTCTTCCTTACCATAGGCTTTGTTGATCCTCATCGGCAACTGGGCACACGCGGCGGCTTTGGTAACACCCAAGAGAATCACGACCCTCGTCTCAAGGATAAAATCTTTCACCCGGAAGATGTCACTGTTCCTTCATTTCTAAGCGACATTGTTGAAGTGCGCGAAGAGCTAGCCGAGTACTATAGATCGATACACCGAATGGATCAAGGTGTTGGTATGGTCCTTCAGGCTCTGGATAGAAATGGTCTATCGAACGATACTCTGGTGCTGTTCCTTAGCGACAATGGTCCGCCATTTATCAACTCAAAGACGACACTCTTTGAAGCAGGTGTCAGGTTGCCCTTCTTGATGCGTGCGCCGGGCTTTACAAACAGAAATGCTAACCCCAACCTTGTCTCATATGTCGATATCCTCCCAACATTCTTGGACTGGGCTGGCCATTCCAGTATGCTTTCACAATCTGGCTGTGTCCAACGAAAAGGCAGGTCTGTCCTCCCCATTGCAGGATACTCAGAACCCCAATCAGGATGGGATTGCGTCTTTGGTTCTCACACCTTTCACGAGATTACCAACTACTGGCCCACAAGGTTCTTGCGAAACCGTCGCTTCAAATACCACCGTAACATATGCTGGAAGTTGGACTTCCCATTTGCCATGGACCTCTACGCGTCGCGTTCATGGGAAGGGATGCGTAACTCGGGTGGCGACAAAGGACCCATGATTGGCCCCCGTCGGCTCCGGGATTACATTTGTCGTCCACCGGAAGAGCTATTCGACCTCGAGACTGACCCGTGCGAAATCAGAAATCTTGCCGGCGATCCAGAGTTTGATGAAGTGCTCAAGTCGATGCGTAATTCATTGGAGCTTTGGCAAAAGTCTACGGGTGATTTATGGCTCTGGAGAGATGGTGCGCCTGTTGTCCGATATTTGTCTTCCAATTATGCCAGGGAAGGTCTAAAGATACCTGATCGATTCGATTTTGACGTAAACAGGCCTGGCACTGATGCGGCGCCTCAATATGACTTACTTTGAAGGAAACATAGGTGTCGTCTTACATATGATACATATAAACAATAACTGGATATACTATAAGGATATTGTTCAAAGAAAAAAGACAGTGCCTGTCAATATATTATCATCATCGTATCGCAATTTCACGAGCTTGGAAACTGATCCTCTTCCGTTTTCTGAAATATGAAGTTCTATACAGCAATTTTGATGTACATTTATTACTTATTCTCTCGGAATGGTTTCTGGCTCCCATCAGGACAAATAGTGCTTGTGATTTCCCCGCAAAGATATTATGACAAGGACGGCGGAGGAATGCTTCTATTTGGACCCACCAATCACGAACAACAAACACCGAGCCGAACCGTAGGCCGAGCTGAGGGGCCCTCAAGCCAAGCGGCAGTCGGGGTTCCAACTTACAAACGAACGTTGGTAATCGACAGCGGCATAAGCAACTCCGAATGGCACTAATCCCACAACGAGGCATAAGAGAGATGCACTCTTGCATATCTATATGATGCAAATGACATATGAAATCACGCTCTCAAAAGCGAGAAGATATATATTTCATCTCCAAGTCCAAGCAATGCTGCTGTAAGGTCTGTGTAGGATTACAGCATGTTGTTCCCACTTTTGCTAGTCATTTTTCCTGCTCTTCTACTTAGTCCAGTCCGAACTCAAGCAAAGCCTCTTGAATCCGATCCCTCAGTTGCCTACGCCACCTATATCAACTTCGCTGAACATGATATTCTGGATAACGACGATGGCCTGCCCACTCACCCCCTGCTACCCGACTATGGCAAGGCTACTTATCCCATAACCACTGATGGAAACGGGCGACAGCAGGTGGAAGCACATCTAAGCTACTGGGAAGGTAAATACTGGATGTATGCTGCAACCTGGGGTTGTGGTGGTTCACTCTTCAGCTACGGCCGAGTGAAAGGTGTGAACTGGCCGGCTATACCAACCTACCCAGAAGGAGATTACGGCGAAGACGGTAATTGCGGCATCAAGTCCTACATGTCGTCTGACTTTGTCAACTGGCAATTGGTCGACTTCTACCAGCCAGCGGCTGAGGTTGCCAACGTAACAAAGCCTCTCGTTAGGTACAGCGAATCAACAGGTAATTACGTCCTGTTTATGGGAGGAAACGACCAGGGTAACTTTTTCTACGCAACTTCTAAGTCACCCGGTGGTCCATGGAGCAATCCACCCTCTTTGATGAAAGGAGACCATCTCACTCACGATTTTGACATTGCGGTTGGCCCTGACGGTGCGCATTATATCCTTACAGACACCTGGTCTAGCGTCTTGGAGGTCCAGGCACCGGGACACTCTGTTCCAGTGTGGGATATTTATGTGCAGAAGCTCGCACCAAACCTGACCTCGACAGTTGGGACCAACAGCACATCGAAGTTGATTCGTTCGGCCAAAGACCTTTATAAACAAGGTCTTAACCTCGAGGCGTGTGGCTTCTTTTACCATGACTCGTACTGGTATCAGACTTACTCGTACACCTGCCAGAACTGCCCCGGATACATATACTACCTCTATGCCAAGGACCCTTTGGGGCCGTATACGGATGGTGGCTATATCAGCCTTGATGGTTGCGGTGGTCAGAACAAAGGCGCTAATGTGCTTCCTTCTGCCAAGGGTCCCATAGTTCTAGCCGGAAATCTTGCCTACAGGACGAGTCCGATCAATCATGTACTCAAAGGCGAGATCTGGCACGCGGATAATCATCAATCTGCATCCAGTACTTCTTTCTTCCCCATCGAATTCAACGACGATCACACGATCAAAAACTTCACATGCCCCTCCACTATAAAAATACCGCTGGTAAAGAACATCGCCTCTTCTCCCGAACCACCTGTACCTTATCGACTCGACTGCCGCATCCGCAATTGGCAGACGACGGTACAACACTTCTCGCCTCCAAAGCAGGTTTCGACTTTGGAGTTTCCCGTGTGGCAAAGAACGGATGACTTAGGACCAACTACCAACGCTGGCCCTGTACTCGATGGTGTTTTGAACGTCACAGTGAGATTTCTAGACAAGACAACCGAAACGTTTTCCTGGATTCCGAGCAATATTTCTTGGGCCCCTACTAAGATCTCTATGGTCTTGCACGGTAAAAACTTATCTTCCATTGAGCTGAGTACCAATGCTACAAACGGATGTTATGGAACGCTTGCTCAGCCACTTGTTGGTAACGGAGTCAAGTATGGGGTTATTATGCGAAACAAATTCAAGGTCTCTGAAAAGGCACAAATGTATATCCATCAATTGTAGTTTCCGATGAGAGAATTATTTAATCTACTCAACACCCCTAAGCTTTCCTTTTTAGGCATTGCTCAAGACTTCTTGCATCCCTGCCAACATCTCATATAACGCCCATGCTCCTGGATCAGGAACCTGTTGTTCGCTCGCCTCGCCGACATACAAGGCCCTCCCAAGCTTTGGTCTTAGGTAAGCCGTAGCTTGAGCCTTTTCCTGCGCTACCGAAACGGCATGTTCGAAGCTTTTAGTCTTGACAAGAGTATCCGTAAATGGGATTAAAACATCCATAACAGTACGGTCTCCTTCTCTTGCTGTGGTGCACGTCTTGAGAGACTCAACGGCCGTATCCAGAGCGGATGCATATGTCTCCAAAAGCCCTTTTGCAGCATCTCGGTCTACAAGTTGGCGCTTTAGGGCGTTATTGAGAGCTGTTAGGAGAATGCCCAAGATAGCTCCCAGCGTTCCACACATGTCATCGACAGTGTCGGTGATTGCTTCGAGAAATGACACAACGGAACCGGAGGCAGCAACACCTTCTCCAAGTTTGCGAAGAAGAGATACACAAAGGCCTTTGACAGCTTCTCCGCAGTCTCCGTCGCCCATCATCATGTCCCATTCAGTGAGCTTTGGTTCAGCGGCAATAGCTCTCTCGCAAGCTGTTCGAATACTAGCCTCGAGCAATGATGGGTCCACCGAGTCGTACTTCGTGACAGAAGCGGCTGAAGCCTTTCCGTTGACATGACCATTCCTCTGGTGTTGAACGGTGGGAACTTGATTTGACGAAGGCCTGACGAGATTGGGCCAGGAAACAGCAGTCGTAGGTCGATCAAATAACTCGAGTAATATGGACGTTGTTGATTGGCACTGTTTTGCAGCTTCTGATATGTTACACAGTGATATGGAAAATCCGGGGGCATTCAGGGACGTCTCGAAAGACCCTGATAAGCTTCGGACTGGCTTGATAGACCATGTTGAGTTGAGTTGTTGTTGGATCTCATCTAGCAAGGCGCCGAGTTCAAGATTGGAAAGACCACCGTAATTATTCACAAGTAGTAGAACTTCGTCATCAGTACCAAATGTGCAAAAGGCTCTTTCTTTGTCGCTCTGATTACAGAGAAGATCTAGCAAAGACGTGATGACCTCCTCGACAGGCGGGAAAGGAGAGACAAGCTGTTGGCCTGCTTCATTGTGAATACCAGCTCCGATAACACAGACATCATCGGGAATCTTTTGGTATTGTCGACCAGGAACATGACAGTGGTCGAGAGATGAGCCAATTGAGACTGTATGGTCATTGACAGCTCGACCGAGAGATACGCACTGTTCGAAAGACCAGTTCTCTGCAGCTGCAGCACAAAGAGTCTTCATCGCTATTACTCAGAATCAGCATCGAGGACCTTGTAATGAAGCCTGCGATAATCTTACTAAACACATGGCCAAGCATTCCTCGCCTCCCGACGCGCTCAGATCTGATTCTTCCAATAGAGACATCATCTGTCGCAGGAAGGACAAGGTAGTCTTCCCCAGATCCTTCCGCTTTTGACCTCTCAGCAGCGAGACCAAAGTGGAGTCTGTCACCAGTGTAGTTGGTTATAAGAAATATCGTTCCCTTGGTCGAAGGAGCAAGTCTTCTGGCAGCCAAGATCTGTTTTGTGCTTGGCGATGCAAAGATATCACCGCATGCTACTGCAGACAGTAGACCCTCGCCTACAAAGCCACTCCATGATGGTTCATGACCTGAACCACCACCGCTGATAATGGCGACTTTTGAGGGATCGTGGAAGCCGTTGGCTACGACCCTTTCAGGCTCGTTCAGGATGAGATGAGGGTTTGCGGCGACAAGGGAACGTAGTGCTCTAGGCACCAAATGGTTGGCAGCTGCCTCTGAGAAATAATGTTTCGGTGACATTTTAGAAAAAGGATATTTACTTGGTTTGCAAAATGATGCAATGGTAGAAAAACCAGTATCATGCTCATGATCAACGTCTTCGTCAACACATTATAACGCGAACTCCATTAAAATATGTATGCTATATGATTTACATGTCAAGTCAACGAACTGCGTCGCGTTTCGTGTCTAATCGGCTTGCCTCTTCTGAATGTTTTCCCGTATGATATTGTCATACGACTTTGAGATCTCCAGGGTAGTATCTGTGATGACCTCGAGACGCGACAACCCAGCTGAGTGTTTTGTTCCCCGCAGTGGGCCACTGAGACTAATGTAACCGAACTAACCAAATGTGTCTGCTTTGGTTGATCATCGGGCTGCGACGTACTTGTCGTCTAGGGGCAATCTCGCATGCGACTCCAAACGCCAACCTTGGACTGCGTCTCGTGCCACTTCCAGCAAGTCGTCGATATGGATACAGACGCACATTCTCAGAGACAGTCAAGGAAGAGACCGCGTAGATCGCGAGGCCGAGGACTACGAACCAAAACTGGCTGGTCAGTGTATCCGTTTCAACTGCCGTGACAGAAGGTCTAACTGGACCAGCTTGACATGTCGTCAGCGACACAAAAAATGCGACGGTAGTACCCACCATGAATCGCCTCAAGAGCCATACTCATTAAATAATGACAGAAAGTCGACCTGTCTGCGGACCTTGCACGACGCGATCGCGCGACTGTATCTTTCCCGAGTGCCCCGACGCGCCATCTTCACTCACAAATGTTGACGCATCGGGACCCGAAGACCAAGCATGTCTCGACGATCAAGACTCAATCCGTCCAGCTCACGAGTTACCCAGCCCTCATACTGCGGTTCCTGACATCCAGCCCACGCTTTGCACAAACGACATACCGCTGCTCAATGCAGCGCCCCAACCGGTCCCTGTTTCAACATGGTCCCCAGACTCGGCATTCTGGACCGCTGACTTTGCATCGACACGATGGCTGGACCTTCTTGCAAACGATGCTGCACAGGCTGATAGTGGCTTCTCACTTGCACCGACTCCAGCGCTGAGAACAGGCGAGGAGAGACCTCCTGATATTGGTAGCTTACAAGCACGATTATCTCAAGTTGCTGACGCGGAGCGTACGACCTGGCAGGATGGTGCGAGACCGACGGCCTTATCCAGTCGTGAAGCTGGCCTATTGCGCCATTTTGCAGAAAGTTGTGCTTTGTGGTTGGATCTATTCAATCCCCGGAGATTGTTTTCTACATATGTAATAAGGCTGGCGCTCAAAGATGCGGGGCTTATGAATGCGATCTTGGCTCTCGCTGCACGACACTACTCGAGACGACCTCATCCGAACGATCCAAATACTCCCGGCATAACTGATAATGAGTCTATTAGACACTACTACGAAACTCTACACTATGTACAAGAAGCGCTCCCTTACACGAGTTACACCAACTCTGAAGAGCTGCTCGCCACTGCAATCATCATCTCAGCCTACGAAATGCTCGATGAATCAGACGGACGAGGAAACTGGCAGAGGCACTTGAAAGGCGTTTTCTGGATCCAAAGATCACAGAATGTGAACGGCAGTTCGGGAGGTCTTCGCCAAGCAGTCTGGTGGGCTTGGCTTCGACAGGATGTCTGGGCTGCATTTAGAGAAAAGAGGTCTTGCTTCAGTTTCTGGGTTCCTGTGCAAGACCTTGGCGAACTGGATCAGCACGGTATGACGGATAGAGCTATCTACCTTCTTTCACAGGCAGTTAATTACTATGCAAACTCCCACGCTGCTGCCTCTGAGGCAACGGAACGTCCTGCCCAAGTGGACTTGAGCCATACTAGGGTTGACCTGTTGCAGAAGATAGAAGAGCTCAAGACTCGACTCGGAGAGCATTATGAGCCTCTTCCAGTACCGTCTAGGACCTCGGAGCTGTTCCAGAGCATCTGGATACACCCACCCGAGATTGGAGTTGCGCTACAAGCACTAGCTTTTGCTCTGATATTGATAACCTTGCACAGTTCGATTCCGGCTGGTTTCAATGGGTATCTCCGGATGCAAAAGACTCTCACCCAGGCCGTCAATACTATATGCGGTATTGCCATAGAGCTTAAAGAAGAAGGGTGTCAAATTCTTTCGGCGCAATGTCTTTATGGGGCAGGGCTTTGTTTACAAGATACAGTAAAGCGTGAAAAGGTTATCTCATTGATGGAAACTTGTGAGTCGAGAGTTAGTTGGGCACCCATGAAGATGTGGAGAGATGATTTGAGGATGGAGTGGGCAAAGGCAGATCAAGAGGATAATCAACAATCTTGTTGACAGATAGATACAAATCGTGAAACAATGAATCACGATGTCCTACGATCTATGCTGCTTTTCCTGTGGAGCCGCAAACATCCATCTGCCACTCCGTAAGCTTCTGAGCCTTCTCCACACCTTCTTCCATGAGCGTTGTCAAGTTGAGTTTCGATGCTTGCTCCTTCATGTGGACGAGATAGTCATCCAAGACGAGCTTGTTGACATTGATCTTGGAAACGCCGCCGTTGATACACGCCTTCATTATGCCTTCGGGGAAGTCGTTGGTACCGTGGAGAACCACACGTACGCGTCCGTTGACCTTTTCGCGGATCTTGTCGAGTCTTGTATATTGTTAGATAACAGGCATTGGTAGTGGCGGGAGGATTTACATACCGATCAAACTCAAGAACGGGTCCTCGTTTGCCATATTCACCATGAACATTTCCAAATGCCGGAGCCAGGAAATCTATCCCCGTTGCAATAAAATCCTCGACCTGCTCCTCAGTAGTAAGGGCCCCTTCCAAATCAGCCGTGTCCGCAATCCCATCCTCTCCGCCCTCAATTCTTCCTGGCTCGGCTTCTGTCGCAATTCCTTTCGAATGGCAATAAGCAACGAGTTCTTTTGTCTTTGCCAAATTTTCCTCCATCTCGTAGTGGCTCATATCAACCATAATGCTGTCGAAGGGTAGATTATCCGCTGCATGTCGAATGATGGCGGCATCTTGGGCGTGATCTAGGTGGATTGAAATGGGAACTGAAGCTTCGCGTGCGGCATGAGCAGCGGCATGGATCAAAAGACCTTTGGAAAAGGTGATGGCCCAAGGGAAGAATTGGATAATAAGAGGACTGCGTTTAACCTCGGCAGCTTGTACAAAAGCGAGGATGTGCTCGATGTTGTAGGCGATTGGTGCCACAACGCCATAGCCTCCTTCCTCAGCAGCCTTGAGAATTTGGTAAGTCTTGTTGTTTCGAGGATCCCACATTGTAGTCATTTTGTCCTGCTATATTTCCTCGGTAGCTGTTACGCTTCTACTTGACGGGTGATAGGGTGTGCAATGTCGTGTTTTTACTACCACTGACTCTCCTTTCCCTGCATGAGATGTTTTTGATGCGAAATGGCAAAAGAATTCGGAACCATGCTGTAGTGGCCGATCCCTGTCAGAAATGATCTCGGCCTTTCGCGCCTCGAGGCAATCCCCGCAGTTTGCTGACCCTGGCCCTGACTAGTCTCGTGTCGCTAAGCGCAGTGGCTTGCCTTCAGCCGTGGAATTGTTATTTTTGTGCGGTAAGGTACTGTACAGGCATTAAGGGACAGTTGAGGATTTTCAATTATATCTTGACACTCGAATTCAATATCCTTGACTTGATACTTTACTGTCCACTAAGCTCAAGAATTGCATTTTGACCATCAAACTACCTTTTCCCGCGTTCACCTTTTTTTTTATTTAGCAAAATGCCTGGTCTTCGTATAGTCATCGGCGGGGATGACGCAGGCTTCCCTTACAAGTCCATAATCGCCGAAGCACTCCTCAACGACCCGCGTGTGGAATCCGTTATTGATGCAGGCCCCTCAACAGAATCAGACAAAACCGCCTACTCAACATTTGCCATTGCAGCTGCTGAGAAAGTCGCCAGAGGAGAAGCGGATCGGGCTCTTTTGATCTGTGGAACTGGCCTTGGAGTCGCAATTGCTGCCAACAAGGTCCGCGGTATTAGAGCTGTCACAGCACATGATAGCCTTTCCGTTGAGCGTTCGGTTCTGAGTAATAATGCTCAGGTTTTGTGCTTGGGACAGCGAGTTGTTGGGATTGAGCTCGCTAAGCGACTCGTGAAGGAATGGCTTGGGTATAAATTCGACCCTGTAAGTATCCCGTATCCAGTCCGTCCGGGTGAATGTGTATGTGCTGACTTTTGGGTAGAATTCTTCGTCTGCTGTCAAGGTCAAGATTATTGAGGACTATGATAGGCAACAAACATTGATGACACCAGTGGCTATATAGAATGGAACAAATCCAGGATAGCATAACTTATCTAAAATCTGAATTCAGTCTTCAACTCATTCCTGTTTGACATGCAACATTTTTATTCAATTGGTTGTCATACATGAGCCTACGATCAGGCAATTTCTTAAATTTGTGATCCAGGGTTCTATAACCGAGATTAGTAGTGTTTTATCAGTACCACCTAGATAAAATACTTAACTACTAACCCTGACTGTAAGTATCTTCTCTCCAACATCAGGAGTTTCAATACATTCAAGAAAGAAAGATAAGTCTCTTGGAGTCCTTGACCAAACGTTTTTTACAGCTAACTGTGGAGCCCAAAAGGTAGGTTTACTGTTATTCTTCTTTCCGACGTCATTGAAGTGACGAGGGCACTGCTTCAAGGTTTTGGTCACATCTAGTATGGTATCTCTATCTTGTATTCATGCTGATGTGTATTTTCTATAAACTAGATGACAAGTTTCTATCCTGTATGAATTCCGATGCTCTTCTCCACTGTTACCAAGCGCCTACAATGCCAGCAATAGGAATATCAATACCGGTCGTGTAAGTAGCCGTCTCACTCAACAGGTACACATAAGCACCACCAAGTTCCTGCGGTAGTGCCAGTCGAGGCATTCCACCATAGTACTTCATCTTCGTATCCCAGTCAGGAGATGTCTCAACATAATATGTTAAAGCAGTCTTGACAAAACCAGGTGAAATGCTGTTAACTCGAATGCCATATTGTTGCCATTCCATTGCTAGTGTATGCGTCATGTTACGCACAGCACCCTTTGTAGCACCATATGGAGCTGAAGGAGCAGCCTATTCTCTGTTAGACGGTATCGCCAGCTTTGCGATTGCATTGGAAAACTCACTCTGTTCGGTCGATAAGATGTCATACTGGCTGTGAAAACAATGCTTCCTTTACATCCAAGCTTGATGAATGCCCTAGCCGCAGCAGTTGCGCAATTCCAAGCGCCAAATACGTTGAGTCTGAATAGTTTCTCAACTTGTTCAGCAGTAAACTCCAGTGCGGGTTGATGTTTGGTAGCACCAGCGTTAGCGACCATTCCATCAAAGCGACCTTTCTCGGAGATTATAGCATCGATAGCAGCAGTGACGCTCTCTTCAGCTGTCACATCGCACTTCTGAAACCCTAACCTTCCAGGGAACCGCTTAAGAAGAGCCTGAAAATGTTCTGCTGGTTCTGAGATGTCAAGGCTGTAGACAAATGCGGCGTCATTCGCGAGACAGACTTCGGCGATGCCGAGACCAATGCCTTGATTAGCGCCAGTGACTTAACTTGTTAGCTTTCATCTTGCGGAAGGGGCTACCTTCTGTAACATACTGGCAATGACTTTGTCCTGAAGGGATACTCTATAGTCATGGTTGGGACCAGGCAAAGTGCTTAAAGGGGGGTGTCCATTGGCAGTGCCGTTGGAAGTGCCATTATTACCATTAGTAGTACCATTATTACCGTTTGAGCTTGAGGCGATAGTCATGGCAACGAACTGGAGTTGTGTTTAGGAAGGGAGGTGAGAAGGAAATGAAGGCCAAGGACAATGGTAAACAAACAATCATGTACGAGTTAGATGCTAAACGAATGAATAGGATATAAGTTCGATAATGGAAATCTTAAATATTGGTCTGTCTTCATGATACCCACAATACAGCTGCCGCATCGAACCGCCATGTCATTATGTTATGCTCATGTCCTGGACAGTGACATTCTATGTGCCTCGCCTCGGTCGATGAAGGCTTGAGTGCCTCGAGACGCGGTCACATCTCGCCTGGAGGCGCACAGCTAGCTCGCCCCACATTGACTGAGTCGCCCTCTGTGTCCTCGTGCCCACTTCCCCAGCCCTCAGCTCAACGACCGTCGTATGTTAGTTCGATGAGGGGAATCTGGGGTTGACAGAACAAGAATGGTCTAGACTGCAAATTTTGGTCGGAGCCGCTGCTACTTGCCATTTCCAAGTATCGCTCAAGAAACCTGGAGGCAGCAGTGTTGCAGTAGACGTGAGGAGGATAGCTGAATTGTTCTATTTAAGTATCTCGTACACCAGCAATCAAGTTCTTCATCGCTATCATCTTTTCTGCACCAGCCAACCATCTTATTAGTATTCCAGCCCCTTCTTTTGAGTTGCCTTCGCAGATGGACAAGAGGGACACTAAGCAATCCTTTGAACACGACGACAATGTTGTTGGACCCAAGGATGAATCATCCGTGGTTGACGACTATGTCCCTGGCACTGAAGCAGAGAAGAAGCTCGTTCGCAAGATCGATCTCTACATTCTCCCCATGATGTGGCTCATGTACCTCCTATCATACATGGATAGAACCAAGTGAGTTTGTCCCTTGGTTCTTTACGCTTCCTCTCAAAGCTGACTAGGTTTCAATAGTATCGGTAATGCGAAAATCGCCGGAATGGACAAAGACCTCAACCTCGATTCCAACAAGTACTCCGTCGTCTTAGTTGTTTTCTTCGTCGGATACGTTCTCTTCGAAGTACCTTCCAACATGATCCTGACACGAAGCCGCCCGAGTCAATACCTCTCTGCCATCATGTTTATCTGGGGCGGTGTTACGATTGGAATGGCCTTTGCACCCAACTACGAATCACTGATCGGCCTTCGAGTTCTCATGGGAATCCTAGAATCGGGCTTTGCTCCTGGTGTACTTCTTCTCCTGTCTTCTTGGTACAAGCATGAGGAGCAGAGCAAACGCTTCGCGGTTTACATATCCGCTGCCATCCTCTCGGGAGCCTTTGGAGGTCTTTTGGCTGGTTCTATCACCAGTGGTCTTCATAACGCGCATGGAAAAGCTGGTTGGAGATGGCTGTTTGTGGTTGAAGGTGCTGCTACCATGGGAGTGGCCATGATCGCTTATTGGGTACTTCCCGACTTCCCCTCAAACACCTCTAGGTTCAAGTTCAGCGAAGAAGAGATTAAGCTTGCGATTCGAAGACTCCAGAGCGACAAGGTACATGTCCACACCGAGGGTGAGCCTAGATTGGGCCACTGGGCAGCCTTTAAGCTCAGTATGGTCAACTGGCGCACCTGGCTGTTCGTTGTCGGCTATATGGTAAGTCGCATTCTGTGCCAATTCATTTCTACAATGCAACCCGAGACTAATTATGCGTACAGGCCATTGTCGGTTCTTCCACCCTTTCCTACTTCTATCCCACCCTCGTTAACGGCTTGGGCTATGGAGCTACGGACGCTCAGTACATGACCATCCCTATATTCGGAGTCGCGTTTGTCATCACTGCTATCACGGGTTACTTGGCCGATAAAAAGAGTCATTTGCGCGGCGCCATTCTCTGTGGTTGGATGGCCATCGCTATGCTGTGTGCTATTGTCATTTGTGTTGTCTACGACTTCAAGGCACGCTACGCTCTACTCGTCATAATGGCGTCTGCACTATGGGCCTCCAATGGCTTGTCCTTGTCGTATGCTTCAACGACCTTCAGCGCCATGCCAAATGAGACTCGAGCTATTTCACTTGCCTTTGTCAATGCCATGGGTAATTTGGCACAGATCTATGGAGCTTATCTTTTCCCAGCTGCAGATAAGCCCAAGTACCTCAAGGGATTTGGTGTTATTAGCGGACTATGCTTTACTGGAGCTCTCTCGTATATTGCCCTGCATATCCTGCTCAGGAGACATAGGCAGGTCTAAGTCTGATTTCTCATCGTTACGATATCTTATCATAGTTTAGGTGTCAATGAATAAAATGTAGTTCAGTATCTTGACGTTACAAAATGACTCCGCACTAGAGATTTTATTCGTTAACTTGACACTATTGACTTCCCTGCATATCGCCTTAAAATCTAGAAAAGAATGAAGACTGACAGGATTTTGCAAGTCTAACTAGTTCTGCTACAGGGCTACGGTCGGTCTCCTCCTCACGTATCATCAATACATAAAAGTAGCACTACTCTGCATGCTGCCTCTCTTTAAAGATATAATAAACCCACGTGTCAGTCTCCTTCATACTGAAGTCTTTAGCTTCCGAGATCGTAGTGAATTCCAAAATGCCGCCGTCCTGGTTATACTAGCTCTTATCAAAGGGTAGCAGTTGTGCACTTTCCAGCTGATTATTTATCATCTCCTGAAGTTTCCTTGTCGAGAACTTCAAGAGCATCTAACGCAAACTTGGAAAAGTTTACGAAACGCGCCTTTTCTACCTCCTCAGCAAATTCATCCTTGCCAGATCCTTCGCCATCAATCCCAAACCGAACACCAAACTCGCCCACAAAATTATCGTACGTAGTACTCGGCTTGGTTTTGCATATTCCGCACATTACCTGCTTCAGGCCTTCATATGTAAATCCATTGCGAGGAAAGAGTCTCATCACCGCGCGATACTCTTCTCTCGTAATGAGGTTTGGTCCGAGGCCAAGGTCAAGATTAGGACCTAAGAAATCGGCTGTGACGCCCAAATTCGTAAGAGCTACCTCAGCTGCGGCGTGCTGCGCAATAGACGGTGTCGCGTGTAATGCAATAGCATCCCAAGCTCGTTGGAGTCTTGCGGGGTTCCATGCTTCCGTAGTCTCATTGTCATGGCACTCGGATTCGGTATGCTCCTCTAGGAATCCCTTGGCAATGTTTGCACCATCGACTTCAAAGCGTTTGTCTTGGGCTAGGAGCGCCTTAGACGCGGCCCATCCCATATCGTGGAGCATACAGCTGATGAAGACAAGACTCAGGTCTGCATTCGCAAACTGTGGGAGTTTTCGGGCTATAATCAAAGCCCAATATGCCGAGCGAGCTACATGGTTGTAGGTCATTGTGTCGCAGTGCTTCTTGACAAATGATGACGTATGGGCAGCTAGAACCGCGGATGGCACGACGAGACCCAACTCCGGAATATCTGGCAGTATCAAGTCTCTTCGTTGACCGTCCATAGTCGGCAATAGTAATGAAAAGAATTTAGAATGGAAGGTGAAAGAGTTTAGTAGTTGGATATTATTAGATGAGATAGCATGTTGCCGTTATATATCTAACGCTGAAGGTTCTTATTACTCGGTCGGGGTATTTCTCATCCTGTGTATTACTTACCGGCTACTCTACATTTCTATACTGACCAGATTCTTTTCCTTTCATTTCTCTCTTTTACATAATTGTCCGAGGCTTACAAACCATTGTATTACGTCCTTCTCAGTGGGATGCGAGAAATGACATTGGCCATATATTTCGACGCCCGGTCTCCTCTGATTATTGGTCAGTGGCGAATGAGTATCCGAGAGGTGTCGGATCTTATTATGGATATGGGGTGATTGGTTCCCCCGCTACCGGGCCGCGGAGAGGAAAACTTGTCTTTCGCCTTTTAGGTGACATATCTCTACTAACTTTACTGAGGAAAGTCACTTGGGTACATACTTAGATTCAATATCCTTCTTCTCGTATCTGCGCGTTTTGTAACAGCCCGCGTAAGCAGCTATTGTACGAAGTCGCGGCAAGTCCGTTATTGAATGCGGCGCTGTTTCTACGCCTAGCCCGATTAGATCTTTTGCCAGTGTCAGATCGAAGCAATGTTAAAATCCCGGAACTAATCTTTGCTACGAACAACTCGAAGTCTTCGTGTTGATGCCTCATACCTTGAGGACCTTGATTGAATATGCCAATCCATACTACATGAGACACGTCGTCTTTTACTGTCTAGACCGTCATGGCCAAGACTGGGGCTCTTGTCTAAATCCGTAGTGTTATAGATGTGATGACATAAAGAACATGTTGCGCGGTTGGGGTATATCTCGTCTAGAAAGCCCAGTTCCAATGGTTCAAAACCAACAGGATCGAACTTGCTCACGATCGATGTGTTCGAGGCTATTAGTGTTTTTTGACGATAAAATTGTCTTTATCAAGTCTTAGATCACGGCATCGATCACAACTGCGTAGATCAGTGGCAAAACTTCCATCTCGTGATTCGCCATCGGAGCTGCCATTCCGAAACACCAAATCAACTGTTGTATCCATACTATATCAAAATTTGAAGAATTGTTTCAGAAGAAATGAATTCGCCCGTCAACTCAGCGCTCAGTGCTCTTGGAGACAATTTCTACGGACAATTCCCCCGCGCTTATATTACGTGGAGATTATCGGTGCTTTGTGGTTGGTCGATAAGACATATATTGGCGAGCAGATAAGCGATAAGATAAGTAAGGCCGACACATTCCAAGGAAATACTGTACGTTTTCACAATTTTAATCGAGGTCTACGTCAAGTCTAAAGCAGATTACGAGGTCCCACCGCGTTAGTCATTTTGTGGATATTCTAGAATTACTGTTACAGAAAGGGAGGACTGTTATTAGCCGACGTAACTCTCTGGAATATTGTCGGATGTAGAAGTTCCGCGGCCTAAACCCCGTGGCAGCATGACACAGACCTCGATCAATTAAATGCACGGTGATCACGTCTGCTGCCTACGTCAAATGCCTTTTTACAAAAGCAGCCATACAAGTTTTAACAGAAATGGCTCTGTGTGTTGAAGGCGGCCATGAAAGCCAAACAGACTTGGAGAAGAGATGGACATGATCATTCCTGCAGAGAAACCACGCAATTCATCAGGTAATTTACAATGAAGGATCAAGCAGCAGCAAAGTGAAGAAAAACCTCATTGAAAGACTATGGGATCCCTAACAGTTGTAGGAATCGAGTCCGAGTATACACATTTGCCTGATAGTTATGGAACGTCAACAGATATTGGACTTACCCTAGACTGTCTCAGCATCTGCAAGGTACAGCCAGTCGACAACTGGCTCCTCGAAAGCCAAGGGAAGCAGACGAACGAGTGTATCCCTAAATGTAGGGTGGCAATCGACATGATCACTGTGAATGGTAATCCAGATCGGATTTCTTACAAAGAAGATGGCGAATTTTGCCTAGAGAACTGGCCTGGGGTGCCGAGGACGCACTTTTGTCTCGAGACAGCAGGTCTCGGAGCAATAAGCGGGCCTTTATCTCAAATAGGCATGTCACAAAGTCGGAGTGGGTCGTGTGATCGCGACCTTAATGGATATGCTTATAATCTTGATTTAAAGTAGTAGATGATCGACACACTAGCTTGGCAAAGTCTTGGCTTGGACTTCGCGAGGTAATACGTAGAGTCTGACTGGTGGTCTTACCCCTTGTCCTTACCGCCTAACTAAAATCACTATCTCTGTGCCTGGACCTTATTCCTTAGCGTCAAAGCAAAGGTTGCAATTGTTCTGGGGAAACCGCGCCACGTTTACTAACTCTAATTAGATACGATATACAACATCGCTTGGCCCTCTTAATGGTCGACGGCGCCATGAATGATTCCTACTCGCCAATCGATACAAGGGGCAGATATCAGTACCCATAATATCGACTTGACTTGGTCTAGGTAGATGACGGCCTTATCGTATCCCTCAAGGTGAATAAGCAGCCAAGGACAAAAGGACCAGCTTCCAAGAACAAAAGGTCTAGCTTCCCATCTGGGGAAGGATTGACATCATTCTAAGAATCGAGATGAATAGTATAAAGTGTGCAGTTGATCCCCGCGAATGTAACGGTCACCAGCCAGATCCTCCCTCATTCTCTCTTTGCAAACTCCCAGCACGCCCAATCCGTCAACATGAAGGCCAGTCTCACTTCCCTCCTCCTCGCCAGCCTGGCCGGGTCTTCCCTCGCACAGACAGCGAAGATCAACACCGCCAAGTTCGATGAGGGTTACCTTCGTGCATCCAGTGCGCCCAATGCTATTGGAATGAAGGAGCTTCGCCAGCGCAAGATGGCTCTCCACGAGAGCGAGGCTGCTGCTGGTGTCTTTGACAAGGATCGCTACAAGGTGCTCAGCTCTTCGACACCTTGTACTGGTGGAAAGGCAGGAGAATACTCCTGCAACAAGATCGACCTCTTGGGCTTCTTGCGTCACCAGGATATGGGCAGCCGTACCCGTGTCGGTAATGACATTTGGGGCTGGACTCACTCTAGTGGTCGCGAGTTTGCTCTTGTTGGACAATCCGACGGCACAGCCTTTGTTGAGGTCAAGCCTGACGGTAGCCTCACCTACGTTGGCCGTCTTCCTACCCAGACCGTCGCTTCTTCGTGGCGCGACATCAAGGTCATCGGAAACTATGCCTACATTGGCTCCGAGGCTGCCGGACACGGTCTGCAAATCTTTGACTTGACCAAGCTCCTCAACACTGATCCCAAAAACCCCCCTACCTTCAGCATCCGAAGTGACTTGGCCGCGCACTTCAGTGCTTTCGGCAACAGCCACAACATTGTTGCCAACGAGGAGACAGCACTCATTGCCGCCGTCGGTACAGCCTACGATCTCAAGTGCCGTGCTGGTCTTTGGATGATTGACGTCTCCAACCCTAAGCGACCACAAGATGCTGGTTGTGTCTCATCAGACGGCTACGTCCACGACGCTCAGTGTGTTATCTACCGTGGACCCCAAAAGGCTTTCCAGGGCCGTGAGATCTGCTTCAACTACAACGAAGATGCTCTTACTATTGTTGATATCTCTCGCCGAAGCATGCCTCGCCAGATTTCTCGAACCACATACAACGGTGCCACATACACTCACCAGGGCTGGTTGACTGAGGATCACAAGTACCTCCTGTTGGACGACGAGCTTGATGAGCAAGAAAAGACTGGTCCTGCTGCTGACCAGCACACAACCACATACATTGTCGATATTCAGGACCTTGAGTACCCTGTCTTCCGTGGCGTTTACAAGAGCCCTGTCCGCTCTATCGATCATAACCAGTACGTTGTTGGTGGTGTCTCATACCAGGCCAACTACGGATCCGGTCTGCGCATGGTCAATGTCAGCTCCATCAACCAAGATGACACTGGCGCCGGCTTTGAGGAGATTGGTTTCTTCGACGTCCACCCTGATGACGATGAGGTCGGTGGCGAGGCCGAGTTCTTTGGTGCTTGGTCTGTTTACCCATACTTCCAGAGTGGCAACATTGTCGTCAGCTCCATTGAGCGTGGCATGTACTCTCTTCGCTACACTGGATAGAGTGGCAATAGCTACCCTAAAACAATTATTATATAGTAGCCAGCCTACGGACAGTTAGTGGATAGTAGCTAGTCTACAGAAACGTATTAACGATTTCAACGTATATATTTATATAATAAACAGCACTTGCTTGTCAAACCTTTTCCATACACCGACTTGAGATAGCCTCGATGTCTGGAATGATCAATCTTGACGAACAATATAATATGTGTCTTGGCTGTGAAACTATAATAGCTAAGCTAACGTACGTTTAAGCACCTTTCACTCATGGTAATGGAACAAGGAACCATTGATCTCAAGAAACCTAGAATTGAAATTAGGCAGCGATTAAAGAGAGAATCATGGCGAAATAATGGGTTAGCGAGACATGTTGCTGCAGGGTTACTGAGATGTCGTACGTCACACTACTATCGAGCATGTTAGTACATAGGATATCTACCGTAGGTATGTGATATGCTTACTAATGCTTCTCATCTGCTGTAAGAAACATGACCACTACCAAGGACCATTTGGCAAAGGTTTGTTGTCCATGAAGACGCTATTGGACGTACCTTCCTCCTCCAGCTCATGGCTGATGCGACCAATTACACCATTCACAGCAGTCACATCCGAAACAAAAGGAGATTGGTAAGTGGTAGATTTGTGATGACGGGTTAGGGCCATCACCAACGAAAGTACCTATACCGACTCTCTATTAATGAGTTACGGTAAATTTCTTGGATACGCAATGGCGGTCTGGATTTATGTGTTCCCTGTACCGAGTAAACCTGCAGCCTTCCCCAGACTACCCCAGGCCGTTGATCGGCGCCGTCTGGGGAAGGGCCGGGTCAACGCGGAAACGAACTATTGGGGTAGTTGGAGTGAAAATTCGCGGGAGCTTTCCGCTCTACCACAGGGTTATGAGCTGAATGAAGACCTCAAGGGTTTAACATGTTGATCTCATGTAGTTCGGTCAGTGCCCAATCCTGTCCGGTGTTTACAAAGACCAAATCAGTAGTACTTCTGTCAATCGTCTGGGATTACCACAGATCAGCAGTCGCTTTGACGCTTTCTTGGCAAGTGATACCAATTGGAACGCAGGGTTCCATATCTGTAAGACTCGCGGGCTGCATTTCCCCGCAAACCTAGCCTGGCGAGTCATGCAGCAACACGAATCCAGGGTCCGAACTCCTCAAATCGTAACTGCCGAGCCTGATTCAGAGGAGGACGTAGAGGATGTGTCACGTTAGTAAGCAGGCGCTGCTGCACTATAAAGCAATGCAGTCCGCGGGGTTAGTCGATGAAAGAACATCTCCTTACCATCACCTTTAGTCCCAGGATCTCCTGCTTATCCAGCACAATGGCACCATCACAAACCCAAGATGATAACATTACCAGTCACAAGAGCTCAGACCTCTTGAAGCACTCCAAAGAAGAATCGGTTCTTACAGACAAGGACCGTAAGGGACTTGCCTTTACCGACAAGCATAGCTCCCCAGATGTGTACATCAGCTACAACAAGGATACCCTATGGCACCCTTGGACAGGCACATTGGAACTGAAGCCTCTCCGATATGAGACTCGGTCTGGAAGCTTCGTGGTGGCGTTGCGTACGCCAGTCGATGCCTGGCTTGGGAAGCACAGACACAGAGGTACCGTTACGGCCGTTACACTTGCTGGCAACTGGAGATACAAAGAGTAAGAACAATATACCCTTCCTCGAATCATCCGTTGACTAATTGGCTTGCAGATATGACTGGGTAGCAGGACCCGGTGACTATGTCGTCGAGAACCCGGGCACGATCCACACACTTTTTATGGGAGCTGGGTCTGAGGTGGTTTTTACTATTACGGGCAGTCTTGAGTTCTTCCACGATGATGACAGTTTGAAGGAGACAATGGATATTTTTAGTTTTGCTCAGTTGTATTACGACCACTGCGAGCAAAAGGGTGTGGAACCCAACCCGAATCTGTGGTATTAAAGTTTAGAAATCTCAATTCGTTCAATATTACTCGTATCAATTGACAGCTGTCTAGGATATACGTTCGTCGAGATTGAACTGCAGATGCTGTACCACACCATGCTACTAGACAGGTAGATAAAGAATCCGATTGAAGGTCATCCTATTCCTGTAGCTTAGTATTGACGGACGGATTGGTTTTCAGAGGCAATGTTGGATCGCAAGTATAAGGGACCCCCCGATCCAATGTACACACTAGGCCGCATGGGTGAGTATGATATTATCATTGCTGGCCTCCCGGCAGGCCAGGCAGGGACCAACGCCCCCGGAAACCAGGTTATGAGGGACGGTGTCATATTTTCGCTTGGTCTAGCTAGACTGACAAATCTGCAGAAAAGGATATTGTACAAATTATGCATCAAACCGTCCGGGAATTCTTTCTCGCAAATAGTAGATGCGTTACGGAATCTGAATTTCACGTTGACGAGAAACAGCTCCTGGAGCATGGGTGGAGGAGCAGTTTAGAAGCTACGCCAACTACTTGGACACGAGGCCTCTCGCAACTTACTCCCTGAAATATCTAAAACGCCACTTGCAACGATGCCGGGACAGCGCCTATGTTTCGGATATTGTATCTCAGTTGAAAAGGAGTTTATCATCGGCCCGGCTGCATACCTATTAGGAGAATGGGCAAGCGATACCTTGGATGCTCCTAGTCATAGCAGCGAGCAACAGAACGCCTCAATGGGATTCAGAACCAGTCTTATGCGCGCTGCCGCTTTGAATGGTCTTCCTTTGGCAGTCGAAGTTTTATTGCCAATCGGTGTGGATGTGAATCAGAAGTGCGAGAGAGGGCGAACATGCCTATCCGGCGCCGCAGAGAGAGGGCAAAAGACGGTGATGGAGCTGCTACTGACTTGTAACAGTACTTTGGCCGATACAGGAGACATGTACAACCAAACGCCGCTAACGTGGGCCGCAAGTGCAGGGCAGTGTGGGATAGTCGTGATCTTGAGTGACCGAAGGGACGTAAAGGTTGACTCCAAGGATTTTCATGGGCAAACACCACTATCATGGGTGGAAAGGCAAGGGAAAGGCGACGTGGTAGAGTTTTTCGTCGATCGCAATGATGTCGAGGTAGACTTCAAGGATCCTGATGATAAGTTTGCCATCTTCAATTACACTTTTTTGAGTATTATGACTCCAATACTCACACAGGACCTTTTTTTTGCCTTTGCTTCATGCCCTAATATAAGGTTTCAGCTGGACATTCGGCTTTGTCTCTATGCACTCATCTGGTTTGGGCGCTTATGTCCATTCAACTGCTGTTGATCTTCATGTAAGCTAATTAGCTCTTCCTAAGCAACCTCTAAATAAAAGGCACCGATAACCTTAATGCTTTGTATGAAAATTGTATCGAATGCGTCTATGAGTTTTTTTCTTTCTTTGTAGATAAATTAACTGTTACTTTGTCAGTGTACGGTCGTTAGTTGACGTGCTAAATGAATCCTCTTCGAGTCGTTGGATTTAATGCCTGAGTGTTACAATTGGTCACTGAAACAGCGCCGTAATCGCTCGTGTGGCGATTGTAGCCGAACTTTTGCCGTGTGGTTTACGGGCTTATGTAACCGTTTACCGGGTGACTAAGCTTCCAGTTCCTGCAAATGCAAATGATGGCAGATTAAAAAGGTTGCTGGCGACACGTGGGTTCCCAATTGATTGACTTAATTAAAATAAATTAAGCCCGACTGACAGGGAAAATAAATGATGAACGAAGGATGCAAATTTAAAAACACATGTTGTCTTGTAACTACTGTATCAAAAATCAGAGACCGTGCACGTTCCGTGTTCAGAACAATTGTCGATGACTTTGAAGATCTGGGTGATACTGGCTGTCCAATGACAAGAAGGACCTTCCACGGATCGAGGCTTCAAATGGCGTCCCGTTTATGGATCCTCGCTTCCAGAACTTTGACCATGCGGGCCTTGATGACGTGCATTTTGTTTCGATCGCGGTCGCAATGGGGGGGAAGAAAACAAGAATTCAGGGCCGCCAATTACTTTACATATGGAGACAGTGGAAACGTTGGTGCTCGTAGCCGAGGCACGGTCGCGCGCGACAAGAGGCAGGGTCAGGGTCAAGCAGAGTTAATTGATCTGATCAGTGGGACAACGTCAATTAGATACGTATTAAAATAAAATGTTCAATTGTTTTTATCGCCAACTGCGCTGCGCATGTATAGATAATTATAGAAACCCCCTTCCTAATTATTGACAAGATATAGAATGATGAAAACCGCAGAAAAAAGACACAACCTCAGTACACGAACTGCTTACAGCTGGAAAGCACCAGCAGCGAAAGAGGAGAAGAGCAGGGCACCAATGGCGAGGCCAACGGTGCTGATACCGCTCTTGGGCGCCAAAGAAGGAGCAGCATTGCCAGTCTCGGAAGAGGTCTCGCTGCTGGAAGAAGCAGTTCCGGTAGCTGTGCCAGAGGAGGAATCAGCAGAAGAGCTGTCCTTGCTATCATCATCCTTATCATCATCCTTGCTGGAAACAACGCTCGCCTCGGCGGTGGCGGGGACGTCGGCGTCCTTGGTCTTTGTGGTCTTCTTGCTTCCGCTGCAGAAGACGTCTTGGTTGGCGGCGCCAGCGTCGTAGAGGCACTTGGAGAGCTCGCCAATGGTCTGGTCAAGGGCGACACAGTAGACACCGCAGTCATCGTAGTAGCTGACAATCTTGGCGTCACCACAGCACTTCTCCATCATGGGGAGGTACTCCTTCTTGTAGGGCATGGCACAGGTGTTGTCCTGGTTGGGCTGGTTGTAGAGCTGGGCGGCACAGCTAGGGGACGTGGCGACGCTGACGGTGGAAGACATCTTGACGTGATTTATCGCGATGAATTAAATTAAAAATTTAATGTGGTATTAAAAGCGACTGTATAAAGAATTAACGAATGTCGGTTGGTAATTGGAATGCAGATGCGATCGATGGGATGGATGAGAGAAAGAGAGAGGGAGGAGAAAAAAACAGTACGCGTCGGGTACAGCAGAAGCGAGATTTTGACTGGGCTCGTCCGTTCGCTTCCAGGGTGGTTCCAGGCCTCGGGCAGCGCATTAAGGGGTTAATCCGGGGTCAAGCAGCCTATCACGACTCGTGAAAGCATCTCCAAATTTAGAACCCTCGTATCACTTCCAGGATGTGGGAACACGCCAAGGGGAGAAAAGGGCCCAGTTGCCAGGCAACTTGGGGAAAGGATCAGAGCCAGTGAGATTTTGGTTCAACGGTTATTACAGGCGGATATAACAAGAGTTTGGCTGTCGCTGTTTGTCGCAAGAGAAAATGATGATGTCAAGGGAACTTGGATCAGGTAAATAAATTGACTAAAAATTGCCTATTGTACTCTTACGTATTAATTGTTCTTGCGTCTTATGATAAGTGACTAAGTTGAGCTTACACGGACGTGGAGCTTTTGTCAAGACCAAGATCGGATCAGATTAGGTGGGAAATTGGTTGCATTATGCACAGACATTGAAAATCTGGGTGACTGCAAGTGGTCGAAAAAAAAAAACAGAAATCTTTCCAATATTGACATTAAAGATCAAACGACAACCCCATCATGAGAGCATAAAAATGAGGGGCTAATTATGTCAAGTACTGTCACAGGGAGCTTGGTTTACCTGTTATTTTTGGACCCACCTGGTCAAATGCCTAGCTCAATCGAAGTTTTACATCAGTTCAATCAACTGGTACAGTCAGACAACACAATAGGAAATAATACCAATGCACAGTAGAATAACAAATTAATAAAGCGTCTTGCCACATCAAAGAATTAATCTTGTGCATACGGTGGATAAAGTAATGTGTCAACGATCGAACCTTGGGTGGACTACGATTGATTCAAGATCAGAGGCAGCTGTAGGTTAGCAACATGCGAAACAAAACGCTGATGCTGACAGCAATCTGTCGAGCATACCTGGGTATAAATAAGTCAACAATATGAGCAGGTCATAGAGATTACTTCAAGGCAATCTCATACTAGTTTATCATTTGTCGTCTTGCACGGTATGGTTTTGTAAAAAAAAGTTACGTTGACTTCAATTTCTCGAGGTGCAGCCTTTTTCCTTCAGTGGCTTCCAGGGCATCCCCCACTGAACCCATTCTAACACGGGTTCCAGCAGTGACCAGTCAGGCGGGTCGCAAAAAAACAGGGACTTGATACAAACCAGACGAAAATATTAGCACTCTCTTAGGCTATATATCCACTAAAACTGGTTCAAGACTTTTATCAGCCACTAAATCAGGACCGGTTTTTATGTGATGTACCTGCCAGTCTAGAACTGTTATGAAGTTAGCTCACTTTTCTTATCGATAGCGAGTCAACGATAACGAATTAACACAGAATGTTGGCCTCCATAAAGCCATTCAAGTTGAACAATTCACATGCAATATTGCCAAAAGACTTGATAGGATCGTCTATACTTCTCCATCACGAATTAATATTGGTGACATATTATAAGCAGCATGAAGAGGTATTAGTGAATGTAAAATTAATAAAAACATCTATGTATCACTCCAACCAGTTTCATCTTTTGTGAGTCCAATCTGTAAGATCCACTACCAGATCATCCAAGCTGGGTCTTACTCTCTAAAAGCCTCCAACTCAGTCTTGCCATAATGCAAACTCCAAGCCCAGAGCGAATCAACAACAGCGATAGCACCAAAACTAAAAACAAGACTGCCTCCAAAAACAAACTTGTAATACCACCATGCATTGCTATCATTCAAGTCATTCACCTGACACGCTATAGCCCATGGCAACACATAAAGCAGATTGCTCGCGAGACTCTGATAAAGATACCACCTCGGTCGCGTCGCAAGGAGAATAGTAGCAAGCTGCGTGGACATGGCGTAGAAGACATAACACCAGTCTAAACTCTCCCACATGTACGCTGTCACTTCAGCCACTTCGTCTGAGCCGCTGATGTATAGTGCGAAAGGCTTGGCGCCGAAGAGAGTTAGGAAGATTGCTATTGGCACTTCAAAAATGATTGCGAGTGCCAGCGACCGTAGCGCTGGTTGTACGATACAGTGCAAGTCTCTTAGTGAAGCGCGGGGCTTTCGAGTGCTGATATCCATGCGTCTTCTCCAGTCTCCCCAGTTGTGCCCGATGAACTGTAACGCGGTGGCTTCTAATGCTTGCACGGGTACCATGATTAAACCCCAGCGGATAGTGTTGAATACACCCCAAGCTGTAGCATAAACGGCGCCGAGGGCAACGATGGTGCTGACAAGCCACAGATACAATGCATTTCGAATGGCTGACTCGGTGAAGAATATTATACCAGGGCGCAAAAGAACTTTGAGAGAATCGAAACTTGGCCGCAGCTTTGTCTCTTGGGGATCATGTGGTGTATGCTTGATAAAAGACCTCGTATTGGACCATAAGAAATAAACAAGACCAGCGATAGCTGCAACAAGATTGCAGACTAACTGTATAGTGCCTTGCATATTAACAGTAGGCGTGAAGGAACCGACATGGAAGCGAGAGATGATAAGAAAGTCAAGGATGATGTTGACTGCAAACTTGACAGTGCTGATGGCCAGAGGAATATCAGGTTTATCCAAAGCTCTCGTTGACGTAGACACAGCCGTCTCCAACGTCCCAGCCAAGACAGTGAACGAGGTGATTCGTACATAAGTCAGACTCACATCTCTAACTTCAACCGGAACGAAACTCTTTGAAAAGGATGACGCAGCGCCTAAAAAGACGATACTTAGAAGCAGACCAATGACCGTCTGAAACGCAATTAAAGTATGCGTTAGCTGCAAGCGTTTTGCCAGCGATCTCGATGCTTTGTCACCAATTATAACCCAGGCTGCTCTGGGTAACCCTTCATTCACAGCCTCAGAAGCTGTGTTCATGTATGTATACGCATCGGTCAAGACAACCATTGACGAATCGATGTTTGCGACCCATAACTTGGACAGTGTGCTGTAGAGAGCGGGTAGGATGAAGGATGCAAGGTTGAAGAGCAAGGATCCCGTGTAGTGTGTGCGGTGGAAGGATGATGGAGAGACCAGGAGGCGGGCGCGTCGGGTGATGCTATTGAAGATCTTCATGCTGAATTAATCTTGGCGAACATGGATTTAAAGCATGTTGATGGAAAAGTTAGAGAGATGTAACGGCGGGGAAGTTTGTCTTTGTGTGTCGTAGATGGGAACAGTTGGAGTTGCCCCTCTTCAGCTGGTTGGCCTCCCGCATGAGCAGCGAAACCACAAACGGAATGAGCAAAAGGAAAATTCTTTTTTGCGAGATAAGAATCAGTTTTCGTCTAAGATTCAGATAATCTCAAGTCAAAAGTTCTCCATAGGAACCCAGCGTTTACATATCGAGACATTAAAACAAATAACTCAAGAGTATTACTGAGGGTACATAAACTGAATCAGAAGTTTCATCTCTTGTGCTTCCCGTAGTCACCATTTCTGAACCACAAAAAAGCTAGAAAGGTCTACTAAGTCGCTCATTATTAATTATTGGTAAATTGGATCCTTCACTTCTACTTTGTACACCATAACTGAGACCTGGAAGAAGTAAAAGAACTTTGGTTAATTCCCAAGCGTTGCCATGAAACCTGTTTAGTATTTATTACTTACACGCTGTCAATAGTAAACGAATTTGGCCATTGGCGATTGGTCTTTGTTGACAAAGTGGACGATCCTCCGTCCACTTTATGTCTTGGCTCTCTTGTCAGAGCTTGCGGATTGGTCGATAAAACTCCTTTACCGAACACCCACCGGAAGCTCGGATAATGCGCTTGGGTTAGGCTGGGGCTCGGACCGTCGAAGGATTCATACGCGCCTTCTTGGCTTCCTATTCACGACTGCAGGATTCCTTGGCCTCTTGACCATGATGCGACAGGATTCATTTGTCTGTAAATGACATCAACGACTCAACGTTGCTCAGATCGGGATCGACGATTGTTTCAAACATCGTGAGGATTTCCTTGATGAAGTCTGATGGAAAAGAGAAAGTATGGTTGATCAGAATTAATAGACATTTAACTATAAATACAGACAAGATCTTCTCCATTATCTCCAACTCATCAGCAGCTCATCTCTTCGCACCAAACAGCCCTCATCTCAACAACAAGTCAATTCTCTTATATCTGCTTCAACCATGAAGACCCACGCTCTCCTCGCTTCCCTGTTTGCTTCAGGTGCTCTAGCTCAGAGTGCCGTAGCTGATTGCCACCGCGAGAACTCCCCGGACTGGAATGACTGTAGGTGATACAAATCCAACATTACCTAGTTGACGAAAGCTGACCAGTTTGTTAACAGGCGATGCTCTCTGGGATTCGCTGGGCTGGCGAGCTGGCAACCCCAGAGAAATCACCCGAAACTGCGGCAGAGACACAGACATGGCTAACGAGTGCTTGGTCTACTACCAGGGCTCATGCCAGATCGCTCAGTGCCTTACCGGCACTGAATGCATTGGCACCTCTGAGGGACGAATTGCCACAAACAAGGTGATTATTGAGAGTCAATGCAGACGTGATGACCTCGGCGGTCGTCTCACTGAAGGAGACAACATGTACTTTGAGATTATCCGCTACACTGGTGTTCCTGGTCGTCTCCGCCGTTCCCTGCCCTTCGGAAAGAAGGGCTACTCTCTTGCTGAGTACGAGAGCCGCTTTGGAAAGGACCGTGACGTTGTCTTCTCCAAGGTTGTCGATGACAAAGTCGAAAAGAGACAGAGCGGCGACTGGATCAACCTCGTTACCCGCCAAGGCGTCATCAAGCCCGGTGAGCGCCAGCGAGTTAACTCCAACGAGCTTGCACCCGGCATTGACTTGACCTGGGAAGAGTCTTCGTCCTACACCATCGAAGTGGGCGCCACTGCTGGTGTGTCTGCTGGTCTTTTCGAGATTTTCAGCGCATCGATGGAGGTCAGCGCCAGCTACAGCGAGACCTACACTGCTGGTACTTCGCTCAAGTACAACAGCGGCAACTGCCCCAACAACGCCAATGTCTACTATGCACCCGTCTACACCATGTATGAGGGTATCTTTTCTGATGACGAATCTACTACTTATGAGATCTGGGTTCCCCAGACTGTGAATGGTGTGCTGGAGGGACGATTCATTGTTGAGTGTGTTGGCACTGCTCCCCCTAACTAGACAGTTGGGAATGTTTCTATGGAAGAGATGGACTAGGCGGTTGTGAATGGTGGATTGGTGGACTCGAGGACCTTCAACAGGGACTGTTTTCTCATATATCATGTATCACTTGATACTTTAGTTAAGCGATAGCACAATGCAATTTTTGCTTCTATGTGTACGCCTTCAGTCCCTGTTTAAGATCTGGATTTATTTTTGCATAGTTGAAACAGGTTATCTGCTACAGATTGCATTATTATGGACATGTTCAACATTAATATAAATCTATCGTAGTCTCTATTTCTATAGAAACTAAGGTAGAACAGCAGTGCATTCAATCTCAACATCGGTATTGTAGGGCAGAGTCTTGACAGTGACACAACTATAATACTCTAGTTAGTCGTTATCGTTTCTGTAAATGTAGTATCTCTGCCATAAAATAAATAAACTTACGTCCTGCAGGGCTTGACATCACCCCAGTATTGCATGTAGACCTCGTTCATAGCGGCAAAGTCATTCATGTCTGACAAAAACACATTAACCTTGACAGCATTCTCGAGGCTTGTGCCCGCAGCCTCTAAAATAACACCAAGGTTTTGGATAATATCATGCTATTTGAAATGTTAGTTTATCTGGTGCCAATATTGTTTGGAGTGATATTAGAGGTTGCTTACAGTGTGAGCCTTGATATCTCCATCTTTGATCTTCATGGTATCGCTGTCAAGTGCCACGACTCCTGAGCAAAAGACCATGCCATTCGCGACGATGGCTTGGTTGTAAATACCCGGAAGGGCCTTGGGCGCTTTGGTGGTGTTGATAGGAGTTTTGAGCGACATGATGTTGTTTCGAAGAAAGAATAAAGAAGAATTTAGTGATCCTGCACAAAATATATCAACAGAGGAAGAGGGTTCTTTTATATTTGACTGTGCTGGATACAGGCTTGGATAAATGGTGCTCTTTAATGGCAATTGCCTTTCAACTTACAACAAGGTGGGTTTTCGCATTCATGCATTACCTAATGAAGAGGGCGTGGAGTAAAGACGCACAATTCAGAGTTAGTGTTGTCGGATTACAAATATCTTGCACAGGGCGTATTTTTCCCCGGTCTCGGATGTTTAAGGCGGAGCTGACAAATGGTCGGATCGTCCCGCGCAGACACGCGCCGGTTACCGGCAGTTGCCATTATCCGAATTTTATTTCATTGGTTTCTCCAAGTCTGGCTTGACCCCTCGTCTACACTTCCAATCAGTGAAATTATCCCCCTACACTTGTCATCCCCAATCATCATCCGCTCCAACTATGGCCAGCAAATTGCAACCTGTGCCCACTGGTACAACACTTGAATTCATCACTGTCGATGTCTTCACCAAGCAGAGATACCACGGCAACCCTCTTGCTGTGGTGCTAATTCCCACGGCCCTCAGCGACCAAATATCACAAGATGTCAAGCAGCGAATCGCCCGCGAATTCAATTTATCAGAGACGGTCTTCCTGCACGTGCCGGACGTCAGCTCCGCGTCTGGGTCCTCTTGCCGGGCTGACATTTTCACTACTGAGACTGAACTGCCATTTGCCGGCCATCCCAGCATTGGCACGGCCCATCTTGTATTGAACCATTTACGCTGGGATATTAGCGCTCTACAGCTCAAAGCTGGCATCTTTCCAATCACTCGTCTTCCCCAAGTTGATGGCCAGTCGGGTGAATCTTACCCTGTTCAGATCAAAATTGCTCACGATCTACACGTACATTCCCGCACCTTGGCTGATATCCTACGCGATCAGCCTGAGCTCCCAACAACTCCCTCTTCACCAAGCCCATATGCTGCAATTGCCGCTTCGTTGAGCTTAGATGAGTCCATTCGGGAAGCAGAGCTGCAAGCACCGCTTGTCAGCATCGTGAAGGGCATGACAGCTTTGTTGGTGAAGCTACCGAGTCTTGAACATCTCTCTCGCGTGTCTACGGCTTCTCGCTTACGGTTCGACGAGTCTATTCAAGACCTCATTCTTGACAAAGGTCCCTGGGGAAGTAGCTTCTGCTATCGCTATTACTACGTCCCTCTGGAAGGAGATGACGGAAGTAAAAGTGATAACAGGGCGGATGTTAGACGGTTGAGAGCTCGCATGGTTGAGCTGGCAACTGAGGATCCAGCCACAGGGTCTGCGGCGGTCACCTTGGGCGCATACTTAGCAATGCAAGAGCATGCTGATCAAGAGTCTGTCAAGATTGAGATTACGCAGGGCGTTGAGATGGGACGGCAGAGCGAGATCGCAGTGGAGGTGAAAATGGACTCTAAAGCCAAAGTTGAAGAGATTTATCTTGGGGGCAGTGCTGTCATTGTGATGAACGGGGTTGTCAATATCTAGGTGATTGTAGTTCATAATTACTGTTAAAGTCACTTATACTCAGTGAATTGTCTAGAGGCGACTACTTCGCGGTTCTATGTGATTTTCGAAGTCTGATATTGACTTTTTCCTTCACTCTGCAACTTTAAGTTGTAGTATGTAACATTTAGAGAAACACCTTTATTTCCATACATATAAAAACAAATCCTGATCAGCAGCTAGCTTCCACTTACTCCCCCTTTGACATACACAATGCAATGCCCTTCGATCGATCGTCAAGTTGCTTTGACTGAAATATCAAGCACCAACTTGCCCATGTGATGTGTGCAGGAAAAGATGGAGAATACGTAATGGAACTGCAAGAACCGTAACAATTCTTGACCCGAGGCTTGTTGTACAGAAACGAGTTGCTAACCGGCCTGTGCAGGATAGCTTCGGTCCAAAAAATATTGATGATCACCGATTTAGATTATCAAGCACAGGTATGAAACGCAAACTTGGAGACTCCGCAATCGGTTGCCAGGTCTGCCGACACCGGATACGTTTCTTTCATACATCAACTAACGTCGTATCCACACTGCCGAATAATGAGTTGGTACTACGAGAGTGTCAATACTTAAAAGCCCGTGAAACCCAGGGAACCTGTCAATACTACTGCAGCTCTTACGCAATTTGTACTTGCTGTTCAGCCTTCAGTACTGAAAGCCAGATACCATCATTTCAATTTAATCCACAAACTCTTTCACCATACTCACAACACTTCCATATCTTCAAACATCGAACCGATTGAATTTACAAGCAACAATCATGGTCACATACGTGGTGTGTCAAATGTCAATTCACGACCCAGACACTTATCGAAAATACACGGCTTTAACACCTCCGACTGTAAAGCGACATGGTGGTCGATTCCTCACACGGGGAGATCCAGTCTCTACTCTTGAAGGAGAACCGTTCAAAGACCGCATGGTCATCTTGGAGTTCCCAAACGAGCAAGCAGTGCAGAGCTGGTATCAGGATAACGACTATGTTGCGGCGATGAAATTCCGTCATGAAGCCTCGGTCGGCAGTATGATTGTCCAGGATGGCAGACCGAATACGGAGGATCCTGACCCTAACGTCTAATTCTTTACGGTTTCCGAAGTTTCGACGTGAAACCTGGAGGATTGGCTCGTGAGAGTGGTCTTGGGATGAAGAATCCAACGACCACTGGGGGAGTACCATGTGTCATTAACGTCACTCAATTAGGCTTATGATCATCTTATCATGAATTCAAAAAGATTTACTACAATATAAATGCTTCTTTTCACTGTGAATTCAATGATGATAGGATCAAGTCTTGTAATGTCCTAATGTCCCAATGATATTATTATAATGATTACTGCCTCTAGGTTGAGCATCGGGTACCAATTTGTAAGAAGAGCCCAGCCTTGTTTCTCAATTTCTAAAAGTAGTAGGTAACCATCACATGGGCACCCAGTGTGTGAAATTGTTCTTAAGGAACAGATATCCAGTTCAATTTTGCTTGATTATTGTTGAGGATGGTTGTTTGGTTTACTAGATAAGGATAAAGGAACAGTCTACCGTAGTCACATATTCACAGCTTTATTTTCATACAGAGTTTTATGATAGATAATTTAATCTTGTTGTATCCTATTGAACCTCGATCTGCTATCTTGAATATTATATTTCTGGGTCATTACAGCTACAAGCATCGCTTGTTCACATAGAAAGATGACATACTAGGCCAGATTATTATGCAGTTCATTTAAGCAGTTGAGCTATGTATGTATTGTTTCGAATGTATGGGTACTATTAGATTGGCATCTAGATGAATTTCAAGTCATCTCTGTTTGAATATAACTTAAACTATTCTATCCCATAGCTTCGTTAACAAGCTCACAATCCGGCTCCCAAACCTACTTCGTCAGAAACTTTAAAGCACAGTTTCTCCGCAGAGACCTTTCCTGAGCGGTTGAGCTCCATGGCCTCCAAGACTGTCGCTGGGCAGAGCTTTCCGAGTGTCCTGACAGGAGGAGGCTTGATCAAGCCTTCTGTGAGTAATCGCGGAAGTTCGTTGTAGAGCTCAGCACTTAGGAGGTGGTTTTCCATCACCACCTGGGATCGCCTAGTTAGTAAAATGAACTGAACAATAATGGCAGAGGTGGAAAAAGACCAAAATTCGGAGTACAAGACTTACCGGCCAATGCGCTGTTCCTCGATAGGAGTGAGGTGTTGGAAATGCCGTGAAGACAAATACATCTGATACTTTGACTGTCTTTGGGACATCTTGGGTGTTGGCTCTGCCTGGTCTGACTGTACAGAGTGCTCCTTTGTTCTCGTTCAGAGCCGACGCTGCAGTGGAGGAAGAGTCGACTGAGCCAATTGTGTCAAAGACATGACCAAGGGTCGGCAGCACGCTGCTGATTTTGGAAGCAACTTCGGGATCTCTGTAGTCGAATACATGAGTAGCGCCAGCCCTTTTGACATATTCAAAGTTACGGGGGCTGCATGTCGCTGCCACAACGTAGCCATGCATCTTGGCTAATTGGATCGCAAAGTATCCAACAATGGCTACATGTGAGGTGGTCAGAGAGATTGTGTTGTCTTGAAACTTTCAAGGGGATTGGTCTTACAGCTTCCACCCCAAATGAGGATAGGGGTTCCAGAATCGGTGTTGTTGCGAGGAAGATTCAGCGAGGTCTCGGAGAAAAGCGCCAAGTATGCGGTGTTGATCGCAAGCGGGATGGCGCATGCCTCGTTATATCCGACGTTACTAGGTACCTTGAAAGCGATTCTTTCATCTGCGATACACAATGTGCTGCAAACAAGTTAGAACCTAAAACCGGGGCGAAGTAGTACAGAAATTGTACTCACGAGTAGGCTCCCAAACCCTTGATCTCGCCTGTTTCCCGTTTAGTGAGCAAGATAGAGCTATACCTTGAGACTGGCATCTACTTACCCCCCCAGACAAGAGCAGCCACTCTATCACCAACGTCTAGTTTAGTGACGCTTGGGTGTGTGCGTGTCACGGTTCCGACAAAGTCACAGCCTAGTACTGCTCCATCTCCAAAAGCATGAAGATCAAAAGCAAGTCCTGTATTTTGATAAGCTATTACTCCATTCGCATGGTTATGCAAGACGTACGATCGGTGGGATTGAAGGCAGCATATTCCACTTTGACGTAAACTTGATGAGCTTGCAGTTGGGGTAATTCGACGTCAGTAGATACTAGATCAGTTTGCTGTTGTACCACTGCAGTAGCAATGGTAGGGATATTGTCCGTAGAAACCATCTTGGTAGGTTCCAATTTCGTATTTTGGTAAGTAGAACAGGTAGGAAGTGTGAGTGAAGTCCCAAGTAGATGCAACTTCCTTTGCTTCTTAAGTACAACATAAACGTCAGTGTCTACAAGCTCTAAGACCAAACAGGCCCGAACGTGTAAGGCGTACTACAATGTGGAATTGGAATTGACGTTGGGCTTGTTCAACACGCTAAAGATGTGCTAGTGCCGATGTCGGGGGATTGGTAAGCTTTCCACACGCCGATCGCTGGAGGATCCTGACTAATCCTACTTGCCGAGACTATCCTCATATACCCGAACCGTCGTCGATAAAGGCAACACCGTGGATTGAGTGGACAGAGATGTCACTACTAAAAAACATATTTGAGTATAGCCCTAAATAATTGACACCTTTTCTCGTGTATATCCCCCTTCACAATACAGCATTCTCTGATCACTATTCTGTTGTCCACTAGCCTTTTCGAAACGACCACGCCTTTGAAACAAAGTCTCCTTACCTACCACCTTTACTAATACTAGGCCTAGGCTCATGGCTGGTGCCCATCCTTGACTTAGATCAAGCAGATACACCATCTGTGGTGTTATTTCGACATCCCAGGCGACTTCGACTGCCAGGGTATGCTGGTGAGTTGTGATGGATTTGTCGGGACTGAAAAGGTGTGGTTTCCAGTATGCTTCCTGAATATTTGCCTCTATAACGAGGCAAGTGGCTTCGTTTGGATGCTTGTAAAAAGATACTGAGGTGATCGAGTCCCCAAGGTCCCGGCACTCCGAAGCATTGTGGCCCCAGGTAACTGCTCCAGGTAATGTGGCCCAAGACCAGGACGGGCCATATTTGTGGCGATGCTCAAGTTCCCGACCTTCCAAGGGCTTGTTTTTCTTCCAAAGAAGTTGACGACTGATATCATGCTTCCATAATCCCTCAACGCAATCTGACTTGTCCCATCCCATTAGGGGACCTAAGTAGGATATGGATTCGTTGAACGCTGGAATTCTATCACCAGGTCGAGAGTATTGGCGCGATGAGTAGTGCTCAACGATATTTAGCCACGCTTGCATCCGCCCGTTTTTCTCCATGTCAGTCTCCTCATCCCGAACAGGCGAGAAAGCGCTGCTGAATCTTTCCTCGATCTCGCCGTCGTAGTTACAATAGTCGCCACCGTCCAATAAATTGACAACTTCCTTGCATTTCCACCTGACCTGCCGAGATCCGAAGATTACGACCCGGGAACAGACAAGGTGTTCCTGGAAGGTCCAGATACGCATATCCAGAGGAACTTCATCTAAACCGCAGTTTGAGTCTTTCTCACTTAGAAGCAAAGACCCTTGTACAGAGTAATCACCAACCTTCCATAGATAAGGTAACGAAAATACATTCCCGTAGGATTGGTCGATGGTTTGACGTTGAAGAAAGCCTTCGCCGCTGTGCGAAGCGCTCGCTGCCGAAATCATGATATCCGCTCCCTTGTAGAACTCTACCATAGTATCCACCTGATCGCTTGTGTCGATTGGGTCATCCTGAACAATACAAAGCGCATCTATCCAGAGATACCGGTAACCGATCCCTCGCGAGACCTCAACAAGATCTCGTATCGTCCGTGGCAAACTTGTAAGCTCCATTCCGTTAGAAATTCTGGCTTCCATGTTTGCCTGAGTTGTCCTAGCTTGTTGAATGGGTTCCGCCTGCGGGCCAGTACCCCAAGCATAACTAGCGATGGCGTAGTTGAGATGTGCATCTTGACTGGTTTCAAACAAGTGTAATATTTTGTCGTTAGACTCGCCAACGTCCAGAAGTCGCTTTGGTGTGGCGAACTTTTGTCGATTCTCTTGTACAACTCGGTTGCAATTTGTATGACAATCACGACATTTGTCTAGGACGTCATTGATCCAGACAAAGGTTTCACACGATCCAGGGTCCAGGTCCAGGGGCATATTGACAACAAACTTAGCAGAGGGATCGTCTAATGAACATAATCAGTCAGACGGCTTAGAATAAAAAGTGCCAGCCTCCTACCTGTCGGAGCGAAAGGGTACAGCAGATCATCCTTCCTACATTTTATCTTTTCTTTCAAAGTCCAATGCAATCCTAAAGATTCCAATACCCCTTCGGAATTGACATGTGGACGTAAGATAAGATAGGAGTTCTCTAGGTGCCATAGTTTCAACAGTTCAACAGCGATTTCATCGAGTCGTTTCTTCAGTCTTTGTTGTGCTGACTGGAATAGAATGCAGCCCGACGAGGCTTTCTGCGCTACTGTTCTGCAATCAAACTTTCTCTCGAGGTCGCCATGGGAGGGACAATTTGTGACTAGAAGAGCTTTACAAGCAGAGCAAGAATGAGGCTGCAGTCCCGTGAGGTCGGATATGAAAACAGGTTTGAGTCCTGACATGATGAGTATTTCCCTATGAAACAGATAAACCCACGCGTCGTCTAGTATGGCACTCTGGTATTGCCACTGGGTGATTCATGAAAGTGAGGGCCTTTAGTAATGGAACAGGAAGGGAGTTTATTTATGAAAACAACTGCTTGTCCTACATCGAGCTATCAGCCTATCCGAAGCTTGTTCAACCGAGGACGAGCGGGGTAAGGCAGAATCGAGAGATGATAGGACAGAAGCGAATAAGCCTAGACGCCCAACACAGCAAATAAGCATACTTGAGGTCATGTATTGGCTGCATAGCCCCATTAGGCTTTTTGAATTTTCATTCGCCTTCATTTGTAAGTAACATTCAGTTGACATAGCCTCTTAATAAGCTGGCTGATCTTTACCCATTTATTCACTCCGTTTGACGCCATTGGATGAGTAGAAATTACCATATAAGTATCCACGGTATCTACAGCCTTCAGGGTAAGCACAAGTATAATACTTTCCAATAGACAACTTGACTAGTCATATACAATATCCTGGGCACAATAAACTGCTAATATAACTGCTGATGGCCTCTTGCTATCAATTCTGTCCAGTCTATAACCCAATCAGGAGTTATCGACAATTGAAGCGATAGTTGCGCTACGACAAATGCAACCCGTTACAATGTTCTCATATCATTCATGCTATATGGAAGGTACTGTAATGCATAACATGTCTGGCATCCAATTTAAATTGGTCAGTACGATATTGCCTTTGGCAAATCATTTCGAATGCGTATACTTGAACAAGGTTGATCCTCTGTCAGTGAACACCCACCTGATAGTCTCTATGCTTTATATTATACAGAACTGAATTTCACAATAACAATATACATAAAATGCAGGTGACATTTACTCACTATTATCCTGTACACTATCATATGCTACTTACGTCCGCTCCTTCAACCGGGAAAACCATTTAGAAGGACTTCGCCAACCTCTCAAAGTACCCTTCCAGGCCTTCAACATCTTCAATGGCTCCAACCCAGCCCACATGCATATCAGGCCTGACAACGATGACAGCTCCGTTGTGCTGATCAACCCCCCAGTGCTCGTAAGCCTTGCCATGACACGCTGCAACAGCAGGTAGTTTGGCGTCCACAAAAGCAGTCTCGTACTCCCAGCCAAAGCATTCAGGGTCAAATTGACCTCGCATGGCTTCCGGCAGATCCTCGAAGCGAACTGGGACCTCATTGGCCGGTTGATTCGAGTGACTGATGGTGATGAGCTCAACCAAAGACGTTGGGCGTCGGCGATAGTGGATAAAGTCATCTGGGTTCTGGCCTCGAATCTCCTGAGCGGTCGATGGTTTACCGAATGGGTACGGGTATCGAGTGTAAAGGAGAGAGTCTTCACTACCAGGCTTGGAGCTGGTGACCTTGTCGCAGAATTGACGGGCGCGGTCCATTCGGTCTGTGATTGACAGATCTCCCGGCAGAAGAATAATGCGGAAACGGCCATCCGCGCGAAAGATCTTGGTGGTGATCCATTCTTGCGGGTTGGCATGAAGAACGACATAATCATGCGGGAAAGACTCGCCCACCTGGACGTTCTTGGCAGCAGACTGCAAGCTCGTTTGACGAGAAATCAGAGGTCCGTCGGGATAGTTCATGGCCCGACCATGACTAAATGCTCGGTACTTGGTAAATCTCGCCACAATGTCGTTGGACGAGTGTGCAGTGTTCCCCATGAACATCTGGGACCAAGCACGATCGTATTCGATGAGCATGTGTGCAACTGGATGACGCTCAGTCTCGTAGGAAGTCAAGATGGCTGGTGGTGCCTTCTTGTCACCCTGCGACGAACTGTTCGCAATGGCCATGGCTAACTTCCAACCCATGTTCCAACCGTCTTGGATGCTTGTGTTGGCACCAAGCCCGACCTTTGGAGAATGTGTATGAACAGCATCGCCGGCAAGCAAAACGCGGCCTGTCACATCTTGGGAGCGCTCGGCGACTCGTTGACCAACTTGGTAGGCACTCCACCACTCGCAAATCTTGAAGTCGAATTTGTACGGGTGGAACATGCGCTGGGCGATAGCCTTGATCTTGTCGAGTGTAACTTCGCTTCGATCGAATCGTTCAGCGGCGGCGTCTTGGTTATCGGTGTCAACCTCGTGGTACGGTACGTAAACTCGAGAGAGACCTCGCTCGCGGGGGATGATGAGCATACCACCGGCAGAAGACTTGATGAAGCAACCGCGGCGGATTCCAGCTGTGATATGATAAGCAATCTGGAGGATACAGAGTCTGGAGGGAGTAACAACTTACGGAAATCAGTGATTGGGACAACATCCATGGCTCCCCTACCAGAGGTCAATATCTTGGGAGTTCCAGATGATGTTTGTACAAGTTACTTACCAGACAGACTCCTTTGAGGATCCTTCCATCTTGACACCAATCTGGCTTCGGACCCAACTATGCGCACCATCGCAGCCCAAAACATACTTGGCCTGGACAGTTTCGATCTGCCCCGCCTGCTCGTTTCTTCGGTTGGCATACGATTCCCATGTTTCGCCCATGAGATTGCTGCTGCCCAAGCCGCTTGTGCCAGCCTCGCTCGTGGCTTCGGTCGTAGGATTGGCTTCGTCGTGGGGGAGGTGTCGTAGTTTCACTGAGACAGGGTATGCGTTGGGGTCGCTTGCAAGGGACTGGTCGATTTGAAGCGTCTCGGCAACAATTCCTCGCTCGATTGGAAGAGTCGGGTTCAAGTTGGAAGGGTCTCGTATGGCGTCGATAATGTAGCGTTCGATTCGGCCTTGGGAGATCGTACTGGCATGGAAGGGAGATGCGCCGATAGTGCCCTCAGAGGCACCAACGGCTTGATTCTTTTCGAGTTTGCCGTCGTCATTAGTCTGTTGAATGGTAAGCGATCTCTCATTCATCAAGCAATTTCCAGATCATTGAGGCAATGCTGCTTACCCAGATATCCATGTAGTATGTGAGATAGCTCTCATGGTCAACACGCTGCGATAAACCACAACCCATACTGTCCAATATCTCGATGGTACGACTCATCAATCCATCGGCCTGGCCCTTGTAGACCTTTGATCCCTTCTTGTCAACGACGCGGGCATCGATACCGCAGCGAGCAAGCCACCAGGCGGCGGCCAAGCCTGCAGGTCCTGCGCCAACAATGAGTCTGTAGAAATGGTTAGTGTGTTGAGTTGTTCGTTATGAAGTTGCCACTAACACGTCGGTCTTTGAAGTGGTGTTCATCGTGGATGGTTGAGAATGTAGAATGTTTGAAGAATGTAATGTAGATTGTGTTGCTGTCTGTGTACACTTCAATCCATCCGTGGTTCATCTCTATAACTTATAGCTCTTTTACAAGATCGGTAGTACTATCGTTGGGAATACTCAAGATGCCGAATATGGTAGACAGATGAACCTGCACAGCAATTCGGAAGTTTCGGAGGCAGCTATCTTCCGGCGTTCGGCGGATCTACAGGGGTCAATCGGCAATAAACGAGGCCGCTATGGCCCCCTGACGGATCATTCCCGAAACCTTGTGTTAACAACGTGGCCGAACAAGGCTGGCCCGACCCACAGTAGAATATGGCTGTCGGCCCCCGCTAATTTTGATTTGACCGGGTTTAACCCAAGACGGGAGACTTTACCAACCCGAACTTCCGTTCCAATCCAAATGCCGTTATCCGACCTGTCCATCCCTTCTAGGAAAATGCGTAATTCGGGTTGCATGACTTGTGTTTTTCCATGCGATATCTTAAAGATGTTGCCCAATTGGCTGATCCATATGGCGTTCGGCATGCTGCCGTCAACGACGAGCGGACACGCTTTGTAGTATGCGGAAGCTAGCTTCAAACATGTTACAATACAATATGCTAATTATGCACGGTGGCTTATTGTGGCCGAAAGTACCGAAATAGCGGTATTCATCAATGCTTTCACACGACACTTGGTTCTCGTCCTCGTCCCCGTCTCCTCAAGTCCATGCTACGTCACAAGCTGTGAGGTCATCCACAAACCTTGCCACTTTGCCATAACAGTTAATGCGTCGTTGCAAATATGATACAGGAGCGTGTGAGAAAAGATGAGACGGATTCGCGGCAGCATTAGCATGCCCGAGCGATACTAACGGAGATGCCTATGGCTCCATACTGTTACCAGAAACCCATCTCCGAATTTCTCCAGTGGAAGCTACTTTTTACAATGTCGTCGGCGGATAGAGAGAATTGTGTTGAGGTAAGCCCAAGGCATGTGCCGTTGGTAGGGTGGACTTGGTCCAAGATCATGTGGCAAAGCTCGACTAGAATACTTGAGGATGGGAACGATCTGGGTTTTATGCATTGCAGTTTCACATCACGAGACCAGGTTATCTTTACCATATGCATTATCACTACAGCAGAAAAGAGGGAGGATGTGTGTTTACTTTTTAGATCCCTAATAATAAGTTTTCCATCTTCAATTACACTTTTTGAGCATTATGACTCCCCTCCAATGCTCACACAGGCTACTTGTTAGACATTAGGAGTATCATGTCTACAATCACGTGAATATCTCATTATCTGGCACCGCAATTAGCCGAGCTTCGGGTCACGGCCAAGGCTATTAAACCAACACAAGATCCCCTTGCTTGGCCCTTGCTCAGATACCGAATTGTAAATAACATGAAGTTTCCAAGAACATCGCATACTAAATAATCATTAACGATACTGGAAGTTGTGTCTAATTAAGAGGATCTCGTAAGCAGTTTGGCTGAACGAGACAGCCTCACACGTGACTCGACGCTCGGCCAATCACAGTTTTGCAATTGCTGTAAGGAATCCAGCCTTGTAGAATCCTCCACGGTAGGTTCTACTTTGGGACAGCAGCTGCTGTTTATATGTTTCTCTTACACTTCAAACCATATCTTCGAGGGATAAATATAGTTATGAATGTTCCAACTCAAGATTCCTTGCCCTAATCCGGGTCAAAATGTTAATAATTGTAGAAGTTAACCTGACAGATAAAAACGGCAGTCTAGTATGGGTCACCTACAGACTAATGGCCGGTTTGCGTTTCATATCGCACTAATCGCCAATGTACAATAACTTAGCGTAAATGATATGAACTTCAGAATAGAGATTTAAAGCCGGAAGGTACTGACAGCCACTTCGTTCTATATCACTAACCTCTCAATCCGGCTTTGCCTAATAAGACCCTGATGTTAACTCCGTTATTCTAGGCAATGCAAAGCTTCAGCCTAGGTATAGATCTTCATTCTAGGCCTCTTTTATTTTCTCTTTTGCCTCTTCTCACTAGGGCTCTTCTTACCTTTCTATGCTTTTGCCTCTTCTTACAAGACCTCTTTTTCTTCCTTTAACTCTTCCTTTCAGCTCTCTTATAGGGAAATGTTTCTTTTATCTCTATTAGGGGAATTTAATAGATCCCCTCTAGAAGAGCCTGCATTCAGTTTACCTCCAGTGGCCTTTTAGAGACCCTAGTATATGCCTCTTCAAGTAGAGGGTAACCTAATCTATTGCCTATAGCTCTATAATGTCTTTTATAAGTAGCCTTTCTATTTAGATTCAAACGCCTAGCTTGTTAGGTCACTTTGCAAGCTATAGGCCTAAGTAAGCTAGGCCTGTAGCCTATATAGAGAGTGAATACTTAAAGAGAGGTATGTTGGTATATAATATCTTTCTACTTTTTACCTTATTAGAGAGCTTAAATTCTGTAAACTGCAGTAATGTATAGGTCTTAAGTATACTGTAGTCAGTTTATATTTTATATTGCATAGAGAGTAAGTCTATAATAACTTAATATATTTAACATGAAGTTTAGAATAGACATTTAAAGTTAAAGACACTAATAATTACTCTATTAATATTACTTATCTTACTGTTTAGTTTTGCCTAATTAACTTTTAATATTTATCACTACCTATAGTTTCATCTATTGAGAATATATAGTTTCTACTGGCTTCCGAACTTCAAACTGTCTGAAATTTACTTTGGGCATTTTGACGTCGCAATTCCGCGTCTCGGCTTGGTGGTATGATGATGGTTTAGATCCCCGCTTACCGTCAATGTTGAAATGTCATACAAAATCAAGAAGAAATGGGCCATTGACCAATAATACTGGTCAATCCATTACCGTAACCATACGGGTGCAGATACGAGTAAGACTGAGAGATACCATTGCAGTAAGTCAGCAATGTCAGCAATTATATCCTATCAGAGGCAATGAAGGCGTTGCACGACATGACAAGCTGAACAACCCAAACATGCTCATTGGAATTATTTATACGATGCTGTTACCCTTCTGGTTTTTCTTTGGGTCACACAATCACTTCTCACTTTTCATTACAGATTTATTCGCTTCTCTCCCTCGTTCTTTCCTCAAACTATTCAGTTGCCGAAATCAATACAATGGGTTGGGCAGAGGATACCAAGCTTCGTGATCCTTACATCTTTGTCAAATCGGATGACTTTTTCCACGACATTGACTCGGGCACTTCCAATGTCAAGCGACCCCGCACCGTCACCTTTGATCAAGCCGATCAGCTTTTGAGTAATGGAAATCAGAACCCTGCTTGTACCCACGGTCGTGTCTTTCGCTTCGACGATGGATCACTCCTTTTGGTTCAGTTTATGAGACCCAAGGTTTGGCAGATCCGTTTCGATCCCAACAACCGAAATGGTGAAGACTTTACCGACTTCAATACGTAAGTCATGGAGAATGTTTCGCCTGTTGGCTGTGATTGATAGTCAAATAGCCGAACCATTATCAGGGACACCTTGAGTGGCCCTGGTGGTCTCATCCAAACTCTCGATGCTCTGGAAAACATTCAGTGGGAAGTTGAACTCGTCCAAGATCCGCAGTACATCATCCTCCAATCCGTCCTCAACCCCGACACTCCCAACCGTCAGATCCAGCTTCAAATCTGGTTACAGCGAGATCCTTTCCAAATCACTGTCGTTCGCGTCCTCGAAAACAGTCTCCCTGCCGAAAAGCTCCCTCAGCTGCAGAGCGTCAACTCTGTAAGTTCGAAACAGCTCCATCTTCCTGAACAAAAGGGAGCACAGGCTGCCATCATCTGGAAGACTCGACCCAAGGGACTACAGTATACCGAAAGAGCCACAATTCTGTCCATCGAAAAGTCTGTCACTGCAGATTTTATGGGCTTTGGCGAACAGGGAGGGAAAGACTTGTTCAAAAAAAAGATCTACATGAACTACTTTAGTAAGCAAAGTCACTAAGTAGTACCTATACTTGTGTAGATGCTCATTGCTACAGACTTTGACAACATGAGGTACCAGAATGTCTATGGAAAGGGACCTCTCGATGATCGCGAACCTCTATATCATTCCGAGCCATTCTGAATTGAGGTTGATTCTCACCCCGGCTATCGATCTCAGGTGTCGACGTTCATTGACAACTACTCCCATATCTGCGTTGACGTTGGTGTCAAGGATACAGGTGTGATTCGTGTTGCAACGCGATTCAATAGCTTCCGCGCCATCATGGTCGCTGCAGACAGCATGCCAGACCTCATCTCTACTTACACGTCTATCGTCGGAAAACCTCGCCTCAAGCCTCGATATGTTCTCGGCTACCATCAGGCCTGCTACGGTTACGACAGCCAAGAATCTGTCCTTGAGTCAGTAGCCGAGTATCGCAAGTGTGGATTTCCAATTGACGGCATGCACATTGATGTAGACATGCAGGAAGATTACCGTACCTTTACCATCGACAAGAGAGACAAACATTTCCCCGATCCTGTCCACATGTTCAAGACTCTGAGGGAGCAGGGTGTCAAGTGCAGTACCAACATCACCCCATACATCAACTCCGTGCCAAGCGACACTTATTCAACTCTCAACGAGGGACTCAAGGATGGACGCTTCATCAAGGACGATCGCGATATGGATCCTTCGGCTCCTAATGTGTGGGACCAGCGTTATGTGGGATGGTCTGTCGGAAACCAGATCTTCCTGAATCCCAACACACAGAAGCCTCCTTACTTCGAAGAGGACAAGTTAAACTTCGAGGGCAACTTCAACAGCCAAAAGCCTTTCCATGGTGGTGTTTTCTACGGTTGGGGAAATGGCCATCCTGGTAATTATCCCAACTTGAACGACAAGGATGTTCGAAAGTGGTGGGGCAAGCAGTATCAGTATCTTTTTGAGTGTGGACTTGACTTTGTCTGGCAGGATATGACTGGTCCTTGCATCGCTGAAGAGTACGGCGATATGAAGGGGTAAGTGATGTTGCCTCCCATTTTCTGACTGTATAGCTACTAACTGCTGTAGTCTACCATTCCGCCTTAACGTTGACTCGGATGGCTGGTGCCAGGACCCTAAGGGTGTCAGCCGCAAAAAGGCCATTGAGATCTGGTCTCTGTACAGCTACAACCTTCACAAAGCCACCTACCACGGCCTGAACAATATCCACAAAGTCAGTCCAGCTCTCGAGTGGCGTGAGAATAGGCGAAACTTTATCATTGGTCGTGGAAGTTTCGTCGGCAGCCATCGTTTCGCAGGCCTATGGACAGGTGACAACGCCTCCACATGGGAGTTTCTCGATATCTCAGTCGCCCAGGTTCTTGCACTTGGAATGTCCGGCATCACCATCTCAGGCCAGGATGTAGGTGGTTTCGAGTTTATTGATTCTGAGCGCGACTTTGCCAACCCGAAACTGCTCATCCGCTGGTACTGTGCCTATTCTCTTCTTGCATGGTTTAGAAACCACTACACCAAGAGACGTGACTGGATTGATGGTCCGAGGCAGGGCACGATGAGAAAGGATGGAAAGTTGTTCCAAGAACCTTATGCGTATCAGAAATACTATGAGGAGAACAGCTGGAGACTCCAGGGACAGGAAGCGATGATTTACCGTGCTGTGCTTCCGGTTTGTCGTTACTTGATTCGACTGAGATATAGTCTGATGCAGTTGATGTACGATGCTATGTTTGAGAACATGGTTACGGGGTTGCCAATCGCGAGAGCGATGGTAAGTCTGCTTCACTATTGTGTAAGACGTTGCTAAAAATCCTTACAGGTCATCACCGACGACGTTGACCGAAGTCTCTTCAGCGCTGATGTCAGTTCACCTCTACTTTGAGTCTGCAGCTTTCTAACAGATCAGAGCCAAACGTTCACTCGTAGCCAATACATGGTCCGAAACGACCTTCTCGTCGCACCAGCCTTGATCCCCGAATCCAAGCGCCGCACCCGCAAGTTATATCTGCCCTGTCCCGACAAGTGGTTCACCATGAACTTGCGACCAGATGAGGACCTAGGAGCACCTCTGCTCGAACCTGCCAACGGCGGAAGTAGAATTGAGTATGATTGCCGTATCAGCGACCAGGACTCTCAGCTACGCTACGTCACACCCATGTACATCCGTGAGGGCGCCATCATTCCCAAGATCAAAGTCCGAGACTACATTCCAGACCCTTCACTTCCTGCGCAGGATGCTAACCCCATCACTCTGCATATTTATCCCGGAAAGGACAACGTGAGTTGTGTTCTAGTGAAGCTGAGTGTTCTCTGAGCTGACCTTTGTTAGAATTATACCATGTATCTCGACGACGGTATCTCACGAGACAGTGCCCCGAACGTTGGACCTGGTCTCAACGTCAGCGATGAAAAGGCAGCTAACAAGTACTGCCAAGTTGATATTTCTCAAGTACGTCGCTCTGCCGACTAAGACAAGGTCTCGAACTAAATTCTTTTCAGACTACTCAATCATTCAACGAAGCAAACGGAGTCAGGTTTACTCGAAACGTTACTATCAAGTCTCCTTTCAACGGCTTCGGTGATATCACAGGCATGATCGGACCTGAGTACATTATCGCCCTCTGGCATGCGCCTTCAGTCGACATAAGCACAGCCCAAGTCAACTCTTCCGACAGTGAGGTCAGATTTAGGACTGACAACAACTCTCGAGTTACCGTTGTGAATCTGCCTGTTGCGCATGCGCATACTGTGGAAGGTGTGACCGTCCAGATGACCTACGCGGAGGTCAAGTAAGAGGTGAGAGGCACATAAAGAGAGTGTGGTTACGGTATGGGAGACATATCTGATGTGTTTCTTCGTGGTTTCTTCGTCCTTTTTCGTTTCATCAACGTGCTTTCTTACTGTCGCCAGGAATATCAGCAACTCGGCCAGATTGTGATATTGGATTCAATGTCTTGGTTTGTAAGGGATATTAAGTTTCGCTCGAGTTCAGAAACACAAAATGAATAAACGCAATTGGTGTGTCTACTACTCGGTAAATGGCAATAAGGTATGAAGGTTACTACAACTTTATATTGCCTTGTGCCTTACGGATGTATTCGTTTCCTTCTGTGCAAGAGTACCCTATCAACTCAGGAGGTTCCGTAGACGCTATGGATCTCAGAAGTTTTCTTGATTTGGAGTCAACGCAAATCCAACGAATTACTACATTCAATCAGTCTTTGACGTATCTAAACAAAATCCATGAAGCCACATACTCGTTTTCAAATGAATGACAAGGCTGTATCTGGTAGTCCTTTCAAGAGACTCGTCTCAGTAGTTATACTCAATCACAGAAGCCATGCTATGTCTACCGTAGACTTCTGCAATATTTGACACCAGTGGTGGCGGTTGACGAGGGATATAGATAATGGGATGTGTCTATCCGATAACTTTCAAGAGACTGTTCTATATTAATGACGGCGATACCACCCTCCATCATTCAGTCTAGATACTGTATGGAAAGGATGTACAGAGCATATCACAGTGATATCCGTCACCGTTATGCTAACTATAAAGAAAACGTAGGGTACTATAACGATATCTTAAGTAGTTAGAATTGGCGAATGATTAGGGAGGCGATGCAGCAGTTGACACGTTACCGGAGTTGCTTTGGGACCATTGTCAACACAATCAGGATTGGATGAGTCGCGTTGATACCAGGACTCGATGGGACCACGTTCTCCTACATATCGATGACCGGTGTCCGACATTCCACCGCCGGAATGATTGCAATCATCAAATATTTGCAAGGAATGTGCAAAACCGAGTTGAATGACGAATAAATGGTAATAGAACATCAGTTCATGATTGCGATTTTAACATTGATATACATCGGACTATTGATTTCTTGAGCTATTGAGTGGTCGTTCTGTGTTTAACACAAGGATCTAAAGAGATGACCAGTCGCCTCGGTACTATTGGTCAGAATAGATGATGCAGAGAAGCAATTGTAGAGGCGCAGCCTGATAGGCTGGTTTAATCAATCTTCTGCCGATAGTTAACATATCTTGACATGTACGACAAGTATCCGCAGTACATCTACTTGACCATTTTCTCAATCCATGCCACTGGAGACGTGCGAGGATACACCGCCACTTGTCCAAACGCAGCGTGATGATCAGCTGAACGACAGATCACATACAAGACTACACAGTGGGAAGCATCAGCGCGAAAATTATCTTGAGATTGAAAGACTCGGAAGACAATCATGACTGTATTCGGGATCGCAAGACTAGTTAATTTCGAACGTTGCGCTTCTTCTGACTCCGAGTTGGGGGGGCCTTGAAAAGCCGACTCTCATTGGCTCATAATATCACGATTCTATCCGAACGATGTGGGGTTATGTCGCGGCAAGGATATGGAGATCCCTGTTCAATCAAGACGCGTCTTCCGAGAGTTTGCCCCTGTGCGCGAGCGCGCTAACAACAGGCTTGCAGGGGTTTGTCGCGAAGACCAGGATGATCCTTAAAATGATCACCCTTGCTCGTTCCTTGTACATATCACGCAATTGGATGAGGAATCTCGTCCTCCACAATTGATCAGCGAGACAAGGGAGCGCAGTCAAACGCGTTTAACCAAGCACTATCTTTCACCTACCTACCTCAGGATTGAATATCGCGTGCTGCTGAGCCGACTTGATGTGGGTCAGATATTCAGTTCAGTGAGAAGTTTTCCATGCTTGATGTATGCATAGAACCTTTACGCATCATGGTAGGGATTACTGTTACTTTCTCCAGACACTATTGCCCATGTTACTCATGACTGTCTTGGAAAATTGCTGTTGAAAGCCCGGCGTAAATATCAAACAAAGCGTCGTGCAACAGATATCATCGATGGGTCGTTAGGAATGTGCCACGTGTCTTGCTTTTTTACCCGGGCCGATGTGGGTCTTCCGTTTCCGCTGTTCGAGATCCGCGGGTCGAAAGTGGAGTCTCGGCCGGAGTGTGTAACGTCCGGATAACACAGGGATGCCATGACCCCCGTGGTATGCCGAATGGGCTAAGCCGCTTTTGGCATTTCATACCAGACTATGTGATGTTGCGGGCGGCGTGAAACTCTAATTGAGAAGTCCCCACTGGACAGACTACGGCAAAGTATTTCTTAGTCTCTGGCTGGCTGTCATGGCGCCGCGCAGTCAACAACCTTGCAAATCAACCCATCGCGTCTGAAGACGAACAGAGTCGCATTCGACCTGGTCTGATATTGCCGGAGGACTCTAAACCCCTGTGTATCATGCCGTCATAGCGCCAAAAGGTAGCCATGCCCTGGCATATAGCTGAAGTGGAGGTTCAATATCATCGCACAGGCAGGACAAGGTTCTAGCGTTGCGTACGTCAAGATATTTCACAATTACCACCGAGCTTATAACTTACTAAGTCTAAAATGTTTTCGTGGTCATACTTTACCCCGCGACGTGACAAACTGTTGAGTATTTTGCCACCTTTGACCGCCTGCAAGTCGCTACTAACACCTTATAAATCACTCAGACCTGCAAATATTCATTATCACTAGTTCTGCTATCGCAATATAACCACAATGGCGCCTTTGGTATTTCTAGTAAGGCATGGTGGGTCGCATCATATAATTGGCATCACTCTCTGACGTTGTTACTGATCAATCTTGTCTTGGAAATAGGACAGACAGAGTGGTCAATGATTGGAAGGTACACAGGCATAACAGAAAAACCGCTCACAGATGTTGGAAAGAACGAGGCACTTACTCTCGGAGATAAGTTGTTTGGGACCAGAGGGTACATCGATGTGTCACACCTAGTCCGCATCTTCGTGAGCCCAAGAGCACGCGCAAAAGAAACATTTAAGCTGCTAACTCAAAGTGCCCCAGAGGCAAGGGAGAAGGCTATTTTCAGTGAAGATTTCAGCGAGTGGAATCATGGTGAATACGAAGGAAAGACGACAGAACAAATCCGGGACTTGAGAGCCAAGAAAGGGCTGGATAAATCATCGGAGTGGTCGATTTGGACTGGAGGATGTGAAGGTGGGGAGTAAGAGTACACGTCTTTTTTTTTTTTTGCAAACAATGCTAACCTAGGCCTGCTTTTTTCTCTTTTTTCTTAGATCAGTCGAAGACATAACAGAGCGAGTCAAGCGAGCTAGAACCACGATTGAGAATATCTTAAGCGACTACTTGGATAACGAAAAGACCGGGAATGTTATGATTGTACGTCTTCGTTACTGTAACAAACCTTTCTAGTAGTGGTGCTGATCAAAGAAACCAGGTTGGACATGGCACCTTCCTCCGATGTTTGTGGAAGGACTGGCACGGTCTCCCGATCTCATATCCCATCAAGCTAAAATTTGAAACTGGGACAATCGCGACTCTAAGGTGAGTGGCAACATCTATGATAGTTCCATCTGATGAAGTCTCACTCTTCGAAGCTATGAAAATAGGGATGATCGATCTATAGTCGAAAATTCAGATGACCATGCGGAACGTAACATCGGTGTTTTGGATATTTAGCCCGTGTCACAATGAACAGCATTGTCGTTATCTATTCCTTTGTCAACACCTATACTTGCAGCGATGACCGACTGTGGTGTAAATCGAATAGCGCGGCCCGAGAAGCACTTACCTATAGAATTCTTGGTAGGAAGCAAGTCGAAATAAGAACTAGCACAATATTGAATTTACTCTGTGAAATTACAATGCAGGAGATTACTATATAATAAAAACCTAGCAGAAGCATTTCCTGTCATCCCCATCACAGAGTTCAGTTGTCGCCGTGTTGACAGATGCTCTATGAACCACACGAGGGTTTGTTGGGAAAGTTGGTTGTTGACATATCCCACGACTTGATATATTGAGTTTTCCATCCGTATGGATCTTTCAAATGAGAACATCGAGGAACATTGCGAAGGCTTAGGCTTCGATTTAAAGCTAGAAATAAATAATATTTAATAAAAATGCTTGTACCGTCGCGACCAGTGGAATGTAAATTGAAGAGTATCGAGTAAGGACTATTATTCGATCTTTATATCTACTTAGGGTAACTACACCGAATCCTACTACTCTGTTGTGAGCAATCACTCATGTACATAACTGATTTGGAAATATTACGACCAGTAGGCTGGAACAGCTGAATTTCGAATTGTGGGGACACTGCATATCCCAGTCTGATATCGAAAAACCAAGTTTCGAAGACTGGTTTCAACATTAACGGCAGAGTTGGCAATTGGCGCCTACATAAATCACCAAAGCATAACCGCCTGTTGCAACTTCAGCAAGGAACAAAAAGGAAATGTGACCTGCAGTATTAGACTTTCGTCCACACCTATCGCAACTGTAAATACCAAAGAACTTTGCTTGTTTTAGTCTGTTTTATTAAAATCGAACGTGCGGGAACGACCTTAGTCGTCTTCCATTCTGGTAGGACGTCAAATAACGTCTCTAACAAATTACATTTGCCAGCTAGCTGACAGTAGAAACTTGCATCAAAACGACCACCATGCTCATACAAAAATCACTCAACAAAATACATTTAATTGCCCCTCACGACTCATTTAAACCGCCGGTCGTTGAAGGTGTTGTGATCATGAGATCATTGACTTGGAATTTCTGGATGAGATGTACAGCACCTGTGTGACCCGATTAAAAGGATGTAACAAGAGGATCAACCCTGGACCATTAATGGCGTAGACATCTGCTCTTCTTGTACGAAGCAGCGTTTAGATGATCACGGTCATCCTTTGGTCTTACAGCCGCTGTTATTTACACGACGAGTTCATCTTTCTTGTCACGATGAATGTGAGCCGTGGAATGGCACAAGATATCGGAGTGTCATGCTCTGTGACGTGAGACATCCACGTTGGTGTTTCTTCTTGCCAAGTCATTTGTGGCACAGAATATATACTTGGCAGTCAAGGTAGAAAGCCTTAGCCTAACTCTGGCACACGCTAAGAATGATTGATAACCGACATTTCAACTGGAGGTCAAACCTTGCCATCGTCCCGGAGAAATCAAGCCTTCGTAACGTCTTTTCAGCAGACAACAGGGACACGGCACCCCCAGTGTAAGGTAACATTCGCGCAGAATGAGCTTTTCTGGATGTATTTGTTGAAAAGCGGTAGCCTGGTTCAGATGGACTTGGAGCAGAACCAATTGATTTAGCGTGGGTACTTAAGTGCAACGAGGGATTTGAAAACCATGAGTCTTGTTTCGGAGAGTTAAATGGTAAACGGTAAGGTAGATCAATCTCGATGCATCGTATCTAGCTTTGATAAGCTGGAAGCGGTAGACTACAAGCTCAAGCAGGGCTCTGAGGGAGTTTAATCCGCATTTTGTGTGAAATTATGTAGATGAATGCAGCTTTGTGCCAGAGTTTGATGGAAAGAAGTTGCTTCATACCTACTATCTGATAAAAATTCGCATATGAGATTCTAGTCGTTGGCTTACAGATCCCTGATCTCCGAAATTATTCCTGGTATCAATCCCAAAGTTCTCTGCCCCCCAGCTTCGGGATTTCTCAAAGTAACTTTCCAATCATGTGAAGCAGGTCCGTCCAAAAGTACATTTGTATGCAGCTCGCTGAGTATAAAATGACCTATATGCTAGTTGTAACTGTAGATATGAGGTTTTACGTAAGGCTATCGAAGGCTTCTGCACTCTATCATAAGCCAGAGAGGCAAGGCTCCCCTACATTGTCTCTTCTGTCCCCTTTTCCTATAAAAAAAGTGTTTGCATCCTATTATAACACCACGGCGACTGCAATAGAGCAGACGCAGAAGGCAGAGCGATCTACTTGCATTGTGAAAGATGCGTTTTTGCGTAACAGCCTATGGGTGCAATGGTCTCGTAAGCTCTATGAATCACACGCATGATTGCCACGCGCTCCACGTGGCTTTAGGTAGCAGTAATGGTGGGTCACGGTAATGAATGAGGGAACCATCAATGATCACTCCAGTGTGAGTTATGTCCAATCCCAGGACTTTTTAATTCTGTGTTCACCTCGTCGAAGAGGCTGCAAGGACGGTTGAGATTCCGCCTTCAAAGGTGAGAGAATGAAAAAGGATGTCTCACGTGTCTACCTATGACACTTACTTTGTAGAAAGTGATGTGGAGGTAAACCCCATTATGACTTTATGTATATGGCAATCGTGTATTGGGGCGAAATGAACCTGGAAGAAAGTATGAACGATGAGGAATGGAATGTTAATGGAAAACAATAAGCTGTTGTAATCGGGATCATATCATCGAAAATTGGAATAAATTGGAACAAACAACGAGGATAAGTGAGATATCGTGCTTGAATGGAGCCCTGATTCTCTAAAGCAATCATCCACCACTACTTTGTGGTAGAATCTCTCGTAAAGAACTAAAGCCCTGCCGCAATATAGATATAGAGATTAAAGAAAGATGCTCCTTCGAGAGAGTCAGTATTTGGGGGCAAGTCCACCTCTCGTTTCCCTTAACCTTACAAGCGAGGTTTGACGAAAGATGAGGAACCGAACACAGATTGGAAGATCAATAGCTAAATCGACAGAGTTGTGAGTGAGCGGAATGATAACCAAAGAGGAATAGGCACGATGGCGGGGTTGAGGGTGGGTTAATAAGGCGTATCCACTCAGAGCGCGACGAGGGGAACGATACCGAAGCCTAACGGAAAGAACCGCCCGGCCTCGCGATTCCAGCAAAGTACAATATCTGTTAATATGCTGATACCTAATCTTGAGATTCCCAGGACTACGAAAACAACCCGGCCCGTCTGCAGAACTTACTTTCGGCCCATGTTGATATATCAGGAGGTAGTGTCATCCTTGCTAAGCTTAGATTGTTGTCTGTTTTTGCGCCTTTGGTTTCAAGGTCCAGTACGATAACTGAAAAGCCATTTAAGAAACCTGACTATTAAAGATAGCTTCAGTTAAGTGCCGCAACTTCATTCTTCAGCAGCCTCGGCAGGTTGAGTGCAACAAGATCGCTACCTACTTTAGTTTGTGCCAAAGTGAGAAGTGGCGCTTTGACATGTGCAATCGCCTGCCGCCATAGTATTGAAGCCTTGCTAACGAAGAGTCGTGTGAAGATTAGAGGAATTACTAACTCGACAACTAAAGTTCAAGGGAGATGGTTTCTCAAACATGCAGCAAGATATAATATAATCGTCGAATATCGACATAGGAGACTGGTATCTGTGATAGATTTCTCGTCGGATGGTACAAAGTTGAAGAGGACCAGCAGCATTAGTAGATTTCACAGACTGATGCTCGTGGCGAGACTTATTAAAGGAGGCTTCACAAGCCTCTTCCTGGGAGGGAATAGGCGATTCCTATTCAGATAGCTGTATGCCGTGTCGTTTGTATAATGAGATACCTCTTATATAGTACGCTGTCTAGCTGACACTTCTAAGATATCTTGAGTCAGATTGCTGACATCCGGAGCTTTCTTTACTATACTTTTAACGATAGGTATGATGCAAAACATAGGTACTTATTCAGATGTTAGACTGCAACAAGCTCCTAATTTTCTTATGCGCCTGAATGGCTAAACTAGTAGATACCCGAAATGGAATTGATGAGAATAGCAAGTATAATATCGCCATGTCGAGTCCATACACTCAACGCACCTCCTCCACCAAATCAAACTATCACATTCATATCATTGCCAGGCACTGTATCAGCAGACTGCCATCACCTCTGTCTACGGGAAGCCATATCACACTCAGACTGCATCGATCAATTGACTCAGGATCCTTGAACTTAGTACTGCGGCATTATTCCGATCGGCAAGATCCCTCATCTGCGAAACCTGCAATGTGCTCTCGCGGCCTGTGTTTTCCGGACCCCAGCTTCTGTACTTGCTACAAGCTCAACGATTATTGTGCCGGCTCCAGACATGCAAGCCTTCGTGGTTTAGGTTCTGCGATTGGCATTCTCACCGTGAATCAAAGTGATTCAAAACAGATTGTTGGCGTTTCTTCTTTCAAGAGCATGTCACCGCGACCAATAATGACAAAGTCGAGCCTAGCCGAACCGTTACTGTCGCTGTCGTGGTAGCAGTACGATAAGGCTGCCCATATATAAGAAGAATAGTAGAACTCGGAGATGTGTTTTGCATACGTAAAGCGACGAGCTGATACTCACGTGACGTAGTGCAATAAGTCACGTGATCATAAGCTTCGAATCACCTGATTCGAAGTCAGGGCCATCGAAGAATAAACAAATTTATCCTTTTTAAACCTTTTCTATAACGCCTACGTGCCATTAAATCAATGGAACATGAGAATTATAATTGGTATTCTCAAGGTCTTGTTGTTTCTGTTTCAGGTGATATGTGTCTCTTCGCTCATCGGTTCCGACATGTTGTGTGAAAATACGGGACATCATAATTTCTATGTATCTGTAGTCACCGGTTGGCCTTTACATCTAGATAGCCTCAGCCTTTACATCGTCATAATTCGGACTATACCACAGAAGCTAACTATATGATGTCTCGATGAAGTCATTGCGGGAATAACCAATAGCTTGGTCAGAGTCAATCCTAGGGCGGATTTTGGTCCTTGACATAGGGCTGCCACTGGCTGAGGAGACAAACGATCTCATCGTACAGTAGGGATCTTAGATACTTATGGCATGACTGCATTACTCGCTCGACCATTCACAGAAACCTCGATTTCATAAGAGAAGGTTATAGACTAACATTTTAAGAGGTTGAAGTCGCCTTAGTATAGAAATTTGTATTAACGTGCGAATTACCTGACATGGCACTCTCTCACAAATGTCATGGAAGTTGTAGGAGCCATATTCAATATCGAAATGCATCCTTCGGCCTTCAACCCGCTCGAAGCCTCAGACTCTACAAGTCAAGTAATTGTTAGGATCCCAAGATGGACTCGAGCCTCGCCACCACATTTAGTGGTAGGAACAGTAGCTCGGACCATTGTAGGTTGTACGCCCTTTTGGAAGTTGTAGTACCCTATACCCTTTATGTCGAGCTCGTTGGCTTTGAAAGTCACGTTATAACCTTGCTACATATCGTTCATGCCTCAGCAAGCCACCTATTCAGGTTGCATGAGGGGACATATAGGTCGCCTTCGAGACTATTCTTACCACAAACCAGTATATTTATCCCTCAGCGTTGCTTGACTGAGACTTCTGAGGCCACCGCATTGCAAATCCAGTATTAGTAGAGGGAGGCATGCTATCGATTTTGGAGAAAATAAAGCAGTATTCCCGGCAGCATATTATAGAGGTGTGACAGCAAAAAGAAGAAGAGATATAAATCAGCAAGGCCACAACTCTATACACCTATTGCCGAAGATTGGCTATAACATGGACCCTGCAAAAGTTATTTTACTCTTCCCTCGTTCTTTCTCAACCGAGGCAGAGCCACACTCAAATAGATAAAGAATCATTCTATACCACACTGTGAGTGATGAATACTACGCCGACCTATATCATGGTCAAAACATTGATAAGAGCGGTCTATCACGGGGTTTCAAGATCAAGTAACTGGACTAACACAGTCATCAAGTACATGAACATATATCCAGACAAGCATGAAGGCTGAGAAGCTTCACACATCTTTCTGAAACTTCTAGGGTGAGAGGGAGACCTTGGTTGCCCATATACCAAACGCCGTGCTAGCACTAAGAATAGTCTCAACGTGAGGCAATGTAGGATTTAAGAAGGGCTTGCTATCGAGGATATTCGTAAGGTATCAACAACGAATCGCTGGCGATTTTAGTGTTCGCGATTACGATTTGCTTTCCCAGCATTATTATATCAATTACAGCCAACTATGCCGTAGATTGAAGTATATGAGTATGTCACTAAAGAATTGGTACTCTATGTTATTCCTCAGTCATCCGTCCTCTCATTACCTTGATTGTCGGCCTTGGGAAAGAAGTTAGCGCATCACCAGGAACACGCTGTTTCGAGTTTCTGCGCGGGCTAGCCATCATGATAGGACGATTCATTACCTTCATGAACTATGACGAAGCCGCCATGTGGCCGTCACGCCTACGATTAATAAGTGCCGTCACCGTTGAATGGGTTGTAGAGGCCTTGGACACTCGAGCCCTCATTTTTTGCCAGTCAACCTCGTCACCTGTGAGAGAATTAGGTTATATCTCACCCCACACCTCAAGCTATCAGGATTCACAAAGGATATAGCACAGTTCAACACTTTGGTTATGTAGTGAAGCTGAACTCGAACCCTAAGGATAAAACGAGGACAACTTCGTAGGCACTTCTGACACCAGAATGGACACTGGTAATAGAGCCTATTAATTCTCAACATGCGCTGAAAGCTGACCCGGAGGGACGGGAAAAGAAGAGTCAGCATGAAATGAAGGCCTCAAAGTGAGCGGATGAAAGAAAGCTGTAGATACATTGGCTGATTGATATCCAAATCGCCAACCTTTACAGTTGACAGGTGCATGGTCCACGGCAGGAGTCCAGGTGAGGCTTTTGATCGTCACCTGATATCAGGTACCGGAAATCATGACGAGGGCCGGACACAGCACAGAAGGCGCTATTTGTGGTGCTCCGAGATGACGACTGGTAGCCCCGTGATATCCTTGTCTCGCTTCCAACATTTGGTTGCCAATCGAGCGAACTAGGTAGGATACAAACATCTAAAACAGATGTTGTGTATGCATGAGGAAGAGATCAAAAGTATTCCTCTCTGAACCATGACTTAGATGCTGTACGTGTCAACGGCTCACTGGTTTAAATACATTCAATCCAGTACAGACCAGTCCTTTCGTCTGTTGTAGCTTTAGCACTTCTCTTTCCAACCGTACAAAAGACAAGCCAGGTTTGGATTGACATAAGTGACTGTGTAGCAATATAACAAAGTAAGTGATCTATAGTCCTGGAGCTATTGGCTTGCATTCTCAATTCCACCAGGTAACCTTGGCAGAGTTTTGATACTGTCCGGGGATGTTAATTAATTGGTTTAGTAACGCTTTTTCTCGCCTTAGTCTGCAGACAATCGGGTTGATCCCCTGACTCTTCCGTCTGATAGCTCTGACTACGTACTACAGGTATTTTACCATGCACAACTGGTAAATATGGCCAGTAGGCGGTTCGTTTTTGTCAAACCAATTTCAGATTAGAATTAGACAAGATCATATTGCTAGGATTGAACAAATCATAATAGCCTTTGGATGCTGCTACAGTAATTGATCAGCAATGAATGCATGTATGACAAACCATTTTACCGTTACACCCTGGGTTCCTACATTGAATAAAGTTTACCCATCAAACCCTAAAAGATAGCTGATGGAGTATCCGTTGATGAAAGTGGGTCTGGCTCCGGTTGCAATTTATGTGGAGGAAACTAGCTGGACCTGATGCGGGACCACACTGATACTACGGTAATACGACATAAGTCTGACCCCACCACACCCTTTTCATCTATAGAGGAATTTTAACCTAACACTTTAATATATTATTTATCTATTAAATAAAGGTTAATTAATACAATCTTTATATTATTAAAAAGCCCTAATTATAATATTTAATATTTTATATACTAACCCTAGGCCTAAATATATACTTATAGTCTTTTCTTTAAAGAATTAATATACTTTAAAATCTTATTTTATAGGATAGCTATTTATACTAACTTAATATATCTTATAAATTTTACAATTAAAACGTTATTTCTTTTTAAATTATATAGAGAAAGGAACTATTTTTTTAACTGCCTCTTTAAAATTACCTAAATATTCTTAATTAGGCTTAAATCTAGTAAATTTAATAGCTAATCTATTTAATTAATTATATAATTAAGTAGCTACTTTACAGTTAAATTAGAGTTATAAATATTTATATTATCTTACTAGAATTATTATAAACTATTATATATTAATAGAAGACCTTTCTAAAGGGCTTTTTAGTATAACTAAAAGCTATATCTATTCTTTTTAGCTAATAGATTATATATTATAGTAATAATTTAAGATCTTTCTATTTTCTAGATAGTAGCCTAGAATATAATAATAATTATTAGTTTAATATAGTTATTCTTATTTACTAGGTCCTTATTATACTTTTTATAGAGCTTATAGAAATAGAAACTAAAAGGGTTACTGCTTATATTAATAATAAAGATTTTATTTAAGTTAATTATCTATACAGTTATTAGTATTAAAACTATCTTCCTTATAATTTACAGTATACTTCCTTTAATTCTTTAATATCTTTAATTTAATCTTAATAAAATTAAAGCTAAATTTATGCCTTTTCTTTATCTAGCTTTAGTCTATCTATTAACTTCTATTTTCTCTTATAGTAAAAGGATATAGTATATTAAATAGTTTTAACTAATATAGAATTATCTATTAGCTCTTAAAGCCTATCCTATAAGATAAATCGGTCTTATTATATATACCTTAATATATTCCTTCTATCTACTTAATTTAACTTTAAAGGATACCTAGTATAAGTATTTCTATTAAATATACCTAATTTAATAACTCTTTTAATAATCTAATCTACTATATAATAGTCTATTTTAAATTAATATATAATAGTGTATTTTAATATATCTATATAATAAAGGGTAAAAATTATAGCTTTTACCTTTAGGGAAAATTCTTTATTTTTTCCTCAGTTAGGATATATAATATCTCTAAGAAGGGCTTTTTCTAATATTATTGTAACGGTATTATAGTAGTCTAGTTAGAAAGGGTAGTCGCGCTAAAGTCCCGTTAAAATCGGGTGGTTGGTTGGGTGGGGTCAGACTTATGTCGTATTACCGTACCACGATGCACCTCGAGCTTGTAAACTTCCGGACGGTTCAACGGCAATACCGAATCCATGGACGGGCCAATACCGTCTGTAATGTACTGTACGTTAGTAGGCACCTAGGTAATGAACACAGTGGCACTGCAGCCCGACAGGGTCGACAAGCGAGACAGGGCTGGAATGGAACTGAACCTAATAAACCTAGAGAGACCCCTCTCCTCCAACCCCCAAAATATCATCGAGGCCCTGATGAGCGCTCAATTTATCCTCTTTCGTCTGAATAGCCCCAATTTCTCAAACATACATAGTGATGATCACTATCCACCCCGCCTCTTGTCAGACAGAAATCAGGGTATTGGCAATGGGCCATGGTTATAAATGTAAACGGCGAAAGTAAACATCGCATTTTCCTCGAGATACCTATGCATCAGGATTCAATTCTAATTTCCTATACTGCTCATGCCCCAGGCGTCTTTTATCAGCCAGGAGTTCGGATATTACTGCTTTTAGTATCTCCATGTTCACCAAAACATCCTAAATAGCTCCACATTTGACAGCCTCAGCCGCAAACCAAAGACACACTGTGCAGTCCTGGGGTTGGCATCCATTCATACAACGCACGCATCCTTCTGGGTAGCCTTTCCACAAAATAAACCTACTAACGGTATGTATGTACATGTGACAGCCCGTACAGTTGCGAATGATTGATGGATATTACCGATCGACGGGGGTTACAACAAATCCTCGTGGCTAGATCTAACCCTTCAACTTAAACTTAATGTCTAACTTTATACTGACAACAAACAATACAGATCATACAACCTCGTGCTCAGGTGGAACCGAAAGCTGAACAAATTTCCACGATGGCCAGTTGGTATTGAATAATGGAATCCAGCTAAAGAATTATGACTACTTAATAAGAAGTAACTATCAACCACAAAACAACAATAACAAAAGAAAAAAAAGGAAATCGTACGTTACTCGCAGAGCAAACCATATGCGGAACTCCTCCTAGTTGAATCCATGTGTTTGCAGCCCCTCCATAGAGGTAGTGATTCTCCAATAAACCTGCTTGTCAGACACCGTAGCCAAGTTCTCACGTCATATAACAACATTGGCACAGATTGAGTCAAGCTTTACAAAGTGCCAAGCCTGCACATGCACACGAAAATCATAAACGGCTTGGCAAAGCTTAACGTTTCCCCGGAACCTGGCCCTTGCACAACCTTCTCCAGACTTGGCGGAACTTGGCTCTTTTTTTTTCTTTTCTTTTTTTTGTCTTTGATTGTATTTCTTATATGTATACCTATAGTCTATCATCAACCAATAATCTATCTTTGAAAAATATATAAAATCGAAATACGTATTTCGACTAAACTCCTGGGTATTCGGTGTCGAGTAACCTCAATGCAACTATAGTATATGCACCCTTCCTTTCGCGCCAGAATAACTAGTCCCACCCAACGCCTTTTGTTTGAAGGAATCCATATTCCCCGCCACTATTTCATGTAATAAATCAACCGTCCAACTTTTCGTTTCCTTTCTTTTACTGCGTAGCAGCTCCGCTGGTTTTGTTTGCGCTCAATGCTACTTACTACTCTTCGTCGTAGTCGGTTTCATCATGCTGGCCATCTGAATATTTCATCTCGAGTACCCACTTCTCATCAAAGTCGATGCCTCGTCGAATCTTGGTTCCAGCTTTCCTCCATACAGCACTACCTAGACCGATATCCGCTATAAAGAGGCGCCAATCGTCGTCGTGCGCAGTGTTGTTCATGTTTTGCGGATCGTCCTCATCTGGGGGCGTCACAGCCTCAAGCAGACCTCGCTTAGGAGCTCCCATGGCGACAACGTATCGTGGTTTGACAAACAGTCGACTGCCATCGATTACTGCTACTTTTCCAGAAGTCGGATCGATGCCCGTCGGAACATCGACTGAGAGCACAAAGGCTTCGTTACGGTTCGCCCATTCCATCAACTCGTATACAGCAGCCTGGTCACCAGTCCGCAGCTCTTCAAATGAAATGGTCAAGCCCAGAAGAGCATCAACAATAAGTGCCACTGACACGGGCGATCCAGATGATGACGCCTTGCGTAGGTGCTCGAAAAGATCGACTTTGCTGAGAATCTTGCCGCCAAAAGCTCGGTATAGTTGGATCTGTTGTCGTAGGTCCTCGAGCAAGTCTTTTTCTCGTTCAATGCCCACCAGGCACACAAGCATGTTGACGTTCTTATTTCGGAGATGACGCGCAGCAGCGATTGCTCGCATGCCTGATTTGTTGTTCCCAGCTAGAACCACCACTGCTGGACTACTTAGTGTAGCACTAGAGGACGGATTAGCACCAGCAAGTCCGAACCGAACCTTGATGGCAGGATCTGTCAAGGCCGTAAATGTCACCTCGGCGATGCCCCGTCCTCCATTTTCGGCCATGAGCTGCTCCGTCAGTCCAACCTCATTTGCAGCAATGTTTTCGAGATTCAGCATTTGCAGAGCAGAGACGGTTTCAAGACGCTTGTGCGACGGGACCAGGTATAGGCCGGGCGGGTGACCTTGCTGCCTGCTGTTAGTACTGCGGGACTCTGGTCGAGAAATAGACAACCGAGACAGATGGCTTGCACGTACGCCAGAGTTGACGCGGGTCAGTGGAAGACCGCCAGACGTCGCAACGGCACTTGCTTTGCGTGACTGTGATCTCCGCGAAGGCCCAGATTTGCTGTCAGCTCTCCGGTTACTTTGACTACTTCGGACGTCCCGTCCCGAGAGCCTCTCTGCCCCGTTCAGTCCATCATCCGCCTCGCTGTTCCACGAATATGTGTCTTTCTTCGTGGTCGGAGGCAGATCCAGCACGTTTTCTGTGTAATGCAAATTCTTACCGCCAGCCGTACCCGGCTTTGGCTTGCGGTTATGGGCTACTAAGCGGCTCGCATCGTCGACCTGATCCTCCCTTCTCATTTGGTCAAAGATAGTGGCTTTGTCGAATTTCGCCAAGTTGTTTTCAAAGTCGAAATCACCCATCTCCTCTGTAACGTCCTCGGATGCCCAGCCATTATCGAGTGTACCCTTGCGTCCCTTGGTGCTCTTTTTCAAGAAGTGAAATGGCTGAAAGGAAGATGTACTCTGCAAAATGGGTGTTTGCCTCCACCCCTTACCTCGACCACTAGCAGGTGAACCTTCCACAGTCAGACCATCCTCTTCTACACGCTGACCTTTCCCTTGTTTGGCCTGGCGTGAGCGACGATTGGTATTCTTTTTCTTAACAGATCGGGTGGCATGGCCCTCAGGTAGATCACCGTTGCCAGTTTCCGCCACTGTTCCGTCAATCGCCAAATTCTTAACAGAGGCTGACAAGTCGTGGTCAGGAGTAGGCCGTCCAGGCGTAGAGGCTGCGACATTCACGGGAATGCCCGACAATTCTGTTCTTTCGCTGTCTTGTGCCAGAGCCCTTGTATCAGACCTTGACGGTGTCGCTAGGGCTGGCGGTCGTCCCAAGCTGAGAATGGCTGGATCGACAAATGCAGGCTGCGCGTGTGGTTGTGTCAAAGTAGCTGCAGTGACGATAGGTTCGACAGGGGCGGGCGCATACGTTGCTGGTGCTTTGTCCTTGACCTCGGATAGATCAGCAATGTTAGCTGCGTTGATCTGCATAGTTGGGAACCATTTCTTGGTGTTCGCCACGAATACTGCAGCTCGCAATATTAGTGGTGTTTCTCTACGGCGTAGTTTCAACATACCGTTAGTCAAGGTCAGGCCGCTACCTGCCTGCACGTCCACGACTGTTCCCGTGAACTCGTTCCCAGGAGGATCTATCAGTACCACTCGCATATGCAAGCCTATGAATTGATTTGCCATGTTGAAGATTGGTTTATAGAATTTAAACAATCGTTTGGAAGTTTTGATCGTCGGCGCGAAAGTTTGCTTGAAGAAGATCGTCACTCCCTCAAGATCATGAAAGTCTTGTTTGAGCTCGAAGAAAGGGCCTCAACGGCACAACGTCGCGGCTGCGTATATGTAGTGCTTCCGCAGCGGGTTTGAAATTATATCTCGTGTGTCGCAGTCAAGATAAGGTGAGCGGGCGGTTGAGATTATCGGTCTGACAACTAATGACGGATGGAGTTTCGAAGCGGCGGGAATGGGGCAAAACGAGGGGAGATCGACACTAAAGCTTCTTCACAACGGAGTCGTGCAGTACTCTAAAAAATACAGCCGTGAAGCTCAGACTTTGCAATGTCCGAGCCGTATGCGAGGGGGGGTTGCCGTGAGGGCTTCGGTCTGATTTCGGGATTGCGATGTTGTGTGATGGGGTGTTTTGTCTTGGTGGGAGAACTTCCATCTAGGCATGGGGCAAGGTTGGAAGTTCGCGTGGGAACGAAGTTGCCAACTTCCTTATCGATAAGAGGATGATGGTCTGTTCGCTCGGTCTGCGTCACTAGGTTGGTAACCGCCATTGAGCTAAAAGCGTAAAGTGCAATGGCTGGATTTGACGTTTGAGATCAATGTTTTGGATTGGCTAATGCGACAGCTGCCCTAGAATGTAGTAGACTAGTAATTAAACATGCATGTGTGAGAGAAGTACCTGCAGTGGTTCTGGTATTATACCTCGATCAAGAGCTGTGGCCGAGGCTATCGACAATAATATTGCAAAAGAAAGTCAACGGGTTGGTTAGTAAGTTAAAGAGTCAAGTAGCTGTTCATCATTTGGTATTGTCATAAGTCGCAGCGTCTAAATATAAATAGGGAGCAACCCGATACCTGCTGATTCTTGCCTGGTTCGTCCCAACCAGATCGTCCTTGATGCATTGCCTGTCTGTATCTCTATCACAACCTGCGCCTCAACTGCCACTCTCGTATCATACAAGTGTATTCATATGCAGTAAACATTTATCGCGTCAAGAGAACTCTGATATGACCAGTTCAGTTTCCATAAGCAACAGCCACCGCCTCCTCTTCATCGTCTAGTTCCACCATCTGTTGCGCCGTTTTCTTGGGCTCCGGAGCCTTTGAAGGCGCAGACCCAATGCGATTGGAAACAAAGTCGGTGATTGATTGGGCTTTTGGCTTTCCGAGCGCTTCCTCTGCACTGTAGAGTTTGTTGTAAAAGTCTATTACTCGAGGATGTGCCATGACCTTTGATTTTTGGAAGCCCAAAACCTGTAGACCATCCTGAGTAGTAGCTCGACTAAGAGCAACGTAGGCCTGGCCTTTCTCGAATACGCGTCCCAGATTAACCTTTACTCGCTCCAGAGTTTGGCCTTGGGCCTTATGAATGGATAGTGCCCAGGCCAGGATAAGCGGGAGTTGGGTGCGTTTGGCTTGGACTTCGCCGTTGGGCAATTCGACTTTCCATTCTTCGGGCTGGCAGAGGATCACACGCGATGTGCCGTCTCCTGCCATGAACTGAACCACGGGAAATTTGTTTTCGCCTGCACTTGGCTCTGATTCATGTTTGAACGCACTCAACTTTCTTTTGGCTTTAGCAGTTCGGTCGTCGTCGTCATACTCATCGGGCGGGGACATGTCAAACGTCTTCTCATCCGAAAAGCCGATGACCTTACCCAGGGATCCATTGACGAGTGATTCGTCAAGGTTCTTGATCAACATGACTTGGGCATTTACTTTCAGGTCAATAGTCTTGGGCGCCATCATGTTTACCAGCAGTTTATCTCGAACATCTTCCTTGCCAGTATCTTCAGCTAGATACCGACGAACCGTGCCAGGAAGTTCTCGTAGGCGTTTTTCGTTCGAACCTTCAACCTCGTTTCGAGTCGAGAACAATTCGGCGGTCCCTAGGCCGTCATTGAATTGAAGTGGTCGTTCGAGGCGTTTAAAGGCCCGAACAGTGTCCTCGGTAATTCGGCCGAGACGCATTTCATTGAGCATATTGGCAAATACGGGATCTCTTTGACGGAAAACCTGGGTCAGTCCAATAGTGTGATCTATCGAGGTGGTCCAAGTAGAAGCATCAAAGGCGAACTTGGTTTCCCTCTTGGCTCCGTGATCTGGCACGGGTGGAAGTTGGAAGAAGTCGCCAGTAATGATGAGCTGGATGCCGCCCCAGGGCCTTCCATTGTTACGAATTGTTCTTCCAATCTGTGACAGCTTGTCAAACAGGTCGCCATCAACCATGGATATTTCATCAACGACAAGACATTTGGTTCTTAGCCAACGGTTTTTGGCCTTTGGATTTCGTCGAATCTTCTTGATCAACGTTGGAGCGTCCTCTTTGCCAAGGCCAATGCCTGAGAAGCTGTGCAGAGTGATGCCTCCGATATTACATGCGGCAAGTCCGGTGGAAGCTGTAACCGCAACACGTTCAGGATCTTTCGCATACTTCTTCTTCAACTCTTTGATGATGGCTCGCATCAAGACAGACTTTCCGGTTCCGGCTGCACCAGTGAAGAAAACACTCTGGTTCTTGTTTACAACCAGATCCAAGACATGTCTTTGCTCTTCACTCAAAGACACAGCAAAGTTGCCTTTGGCATGAGACGTAGTGACTTCTTGAATCTCGCCCATAGATAAGTCTGTGTTGGCTGCGGGCTGCTCTTGTTGACGCTGGTTTCTGAACTGCTTCTTCTGTTCCTTGACGGCGCTAGCAGTGGGATTCAGAAAGTCTTTCCGCTTGTTGTTTGGTGTCTGAGTGACCGAAGCATGGTTGTCATCCTCGTATTCCGGCTCTTCCTGTTTGAAACTTTGAGGCAGCACACGCTTTTTGGCCTTCTTGTGTGCTGGGACGCCGATGTCGTGTTGGTCGCCAGATGAATCACGCTTCATTGAGATGTTGGCCATTGTCGAAGTCGCGGATGGGTTTCGTGTAGGTGGCAGGAAGTGTGAAGGGGGTGAAGAGGACCAGGGAATAGTCCTGTCTGTCTGCGTCGATGTTGGTGGTGGAGGTGGCATTCTTTCGTTGGGGGTATTTTTGGTTGGAGTGCTAACAGCTGGGGGAAGAGGTGGTAGGGCTGATGGAGCTTTGAAATCAAGATCTAAATCGTCGTCGTCACTGAAGTCGCTTTCGTTGAAGAAGACACCCGCTTGTGATTTGGTTTGAGACTCAGGACCAGTAAGGTCAACAACATCTGCCTGTTCACTGAACGAATTTGACCCTCCACAGAGCGTAGCCAGCGATCCTCTACCAAGGCCGGCTGAGGGTTTGTTGTTGTTGCTTGAGGCTTGGTTCATGTTTGAAGATCGGTTCTCGAGGGGTTTGGAAAAGGGCGGCATCGTCCTCGCCGACACAGCAGGGGCGTTTGGCTTCTTTAGTTGTTGTCTAATATCGGCATTGTGTGTTGGGCTACTGGAAGGAAGGAAAGGCCCGCCTTTCGCCTGGCTCCGTTGGGGAGGAGGAGCGTTGGCCTCGTACTTGCTGCTTGCCCGTTGCAACATTGTCTCGAAATTTGGTGAATAAATCGGACCGCCTGAGTGCACCTGAACCCGCTGCTGCAACTGGAATCTCAGTGGCAGCTGTCGTTGCAAAGCTCGTCGAAGAAGAATTGCCCGTGTCGGCGAGGAACGAATGGCGAGGCTGTTGATACCTGCCCTCATAAACTGTCGTTGGGTGGCGATGGTGGGAAGGTAGGAAGGAATAGTAAGTTAGAATCGACAGGAATGAAGGAAGGAAGGAAAGAGGAGTTGAGAAATTAGAAAAAGGTAGAAAGTTGTGAATAATTGACTCGAGGCTCAATTAGACGAAGACAAGACCATCAGCGACTGCCCCACGACCCTGGCATGTTTAGACGCAGGTACGAATACCCAGGTGCTGACGGACTGTTTTAATGCGGAACGCGTCTAGGAGTAATGAGAGCAAGTCAAGTACCACCACACATGAAGTTTCACTCAACAGTGCGCCCGCTCTGACGCGCTCGAGGCGCGACCATTCCCACTACCGATGACACTTGGTCACGTGTTGTTAATTACTTTTTGGACGTTTCCCTTGATGTTAGTACCGTTCCATTCAGGTGCATCACATAAAAACCGGTACTGATTTAGTGGCTGATAAAAGTCTTAGACCAGTTTTAGTGGATATATAGCCTAAGAGAGTGCTAATATTTTCGTCTGGCTTGTATCAAGTCCCTATTTTTTTTGCGACCCGCCTGCCATTGTATCAACCACTTGGGCACAGCGATAAAGCCAAAATCATTATATTCGTTGTTGTATATCTCTGTCTTTCAAATGAGTGGTATGCCAAAATTTCTGCGTTTACATTACCACAACCTGGACAAGTGACAGAGAAATCTACGCCTGTTTAAGAAAGGAGACAAAATAAATCAATTTGAGCCAAGATAAACAAACAAAGTCCGTTACTCTCAATCGCATCATTCTTTGTATTCTCCCTTGGTTCGATATTATCCCTGATAGCGATATGAACGGCGTGGTTCCCTTTGATACATGTAGTCTCGAGCTTGCTGATCACTCCATCGAGAATCTGATTCTGCATACTTATCGCCATCTTCTCTTGGATCATCTCGCCTCCCCCTAAAATCCTGTCGCCGTCGAGCATCTTCCTCAAGATGCTTGAAGCAGTCATTGTCTCTTCGGATATCATGATCCTGGTGAGACTCGTTCAATCTTGCCCGCTCCAGTGGTCTCTCGCCACTATTGTATTTTTCGTTTGAAGTGTCACGTCTAGGTACAAGACCAGGCACATGACGTACGCTATGTCTAGGTACTTGGATGATACGTGGTGGTTCGACTCTCCATGACTCTTCTGCCCGTGATCGGGAATGATATCTTTCTCTTGGCGAGCGGCTTTCTTCTCGGCGATGATAGTCTGGGGAACTAAACCGCACACGCTGTCGTTCTAGCAGTTTATGGCGTCCATCAGCTTGACGGGAATCTTGGATGATTACGTTTCTGTGGTGGTCTGGATGAGTGCGTTTGGGACTTCGTCCTCGACCGCGGTGCTGCAAGCTGTGATCTGAACTGATAGATGACGGCGTTGTGCCCTCACTTTCATCTTCCGACCAGCTGCCATCGGATGACGAGGAGCTTTGGTCTGATCCGTGATACACCTTGATGTTATCCCTGACATTTGGCTTCGACTCTGCTGTCACTATCTTTGGTGCAGTCGGCTGTCTGTCTGCGACAGTAGCTCCTCTGAATGCGCCTGGGCCTGCTGGTGGCATTTTTGGTGACGCTTTTGGTACTGACAGAGGTCCTAGAACTTGAGGTGGGCGAAGTGGAAGTTTAATCGGTGGTAATTTGGGTGGTTTTCCAACAGAGACCTGCCCTGGTGTTGATCCTGCGGGGTTCATGATCTGAGGCATCGCCATGCTGTGTCTCGCTGACGCCATGCCATCCTGTTTTGGCATGTTGAAGATACCTTGATAAGGTGGCTGGGCTTGGGAGACTTGAGGCGCTTGGGGTGCAAAGGCCTGCTGCGTGATGATAGGCTTGGGCTGACTTCTCAGCTTTAAATCAGTCACTGGGGGAGCCATTCCATGGGCATTTGAAGGAACAGGACGGGCGAAATTCGAAACATGAGTAACAGGAGGCAATCCTTTCGCATTTGTCTGGACAGCCTGCGAGTGCTGGGTTTGCTTCGAGTGTTCTGGGAGCATATTGGTACCAAGAGGTTTGGAGCCATGCCGATCAGTAGCAGGTGTGCTCACGAAGTATGCAACAATCGCTACTCTCTCCAACTTGGGAAACTTGTTTCTCTTCGAATGGCCTTTATTCCTTTTAGAGCTCCGCTCACTTCTGTCATCTCCTCGTCGACGATCGTCTGCAGCCCGCCATTCAGATTCAAGCTGAACCAGTTTATAGTAGAACCGAACATCACGGTCTTCCCTGGTCAGATCAGCTTGAGCCTTGTCGATTTGGTTCTGAATGGTCTCATTCTTTTCTTGCTTCTTTTTTGTGACGGAAATTGTGTTCTTTTGAAGCCAATCAATTCTATCTCGAATCATAGACTGAGACATTGGCTTTTCAGAGATGATGGTCTTCTCCCAGGAGGCACCACTGGATGCCTTTTCAAGACGGAGAGCCCTATATCTTTGGGGACTTCTTCTTTGGGAAGTTTGAACATCTGGAGAACCATGCAGGTCCGTGGGAGGGAGTGGGGGGTGATGGTAGGGTTTTGCGTCAACAGGCATATATGCTGGGGGTCCTGTAGAGACGCCGTTGCCCTGAGGCATGGACCGGGATTGGGGCTGATGATGAAGTTGAGGTGGTATATCACGAGGCATAACCCCGACGGGATGAATGTTAGCCATGTTGTGATTGGCCTTGACTCGGTGATTTGCAAATTTCAATATGGGGTTGAAATTACGAAGAACGGGAAGACAGGGCTCAGATATATACGACTGGCAGCGGAGAGCTTGTATGAGCGTAACTTTAGGGCAGTCAAAGGCTGATAGCTCTACGACTTGTGTGATAGAAAAGTGAGGCTGCCGAGATGCTAAAGGGTGCGTCCTACTAGAAAGAGGGAGGGCGAATGCAAGCTTGAAGGTCAAGAGGGGGCACAGCCGTACTGAGACAAGTGTGGTAAGCTAGTTGTTGAGCAAGCTTATTACACTTGCTGATATTCGGGCTGGTAAAGTTGTCTTGTAGAGTTGAATGGTGTATGGTGGATGGTGTTTGTGTCTGTGTTTATGTCTGTTGATAAGACCCAGTGGGCGACTCGAGGTCTATTTGAACCCCAAAGAGACATTGTACGGAAATACGTATCAACTCGAGGATTCCGACACAACGCGGCAATGATGAGTCCATCTGTACGAAACTCAATTCTGTACAACGTAAGGAAAACATCAGGTATGGCCAGTCCAAGTCGCGAACCATATCGTGGCCGCATTTTGATGGATTGAAGTGGTTCGCCCGCATACCTCCATTACAAACAGCCACTTACTGCAGTTCAGCTACATTCAAGATGGCATCGTGGCTATGATTGAGCTAAGCCATAACAATCACCCGAGATAATCTAGACTATGTTCGGTATATGAATTAGTTACCTGCCTTTTCTTTGTTTAGAGACTGTCCAACGTCAAACATCGCCTGGTTGATGCGGCCAGACTGATGGCTTTGATATGCCGGCAAACCCCACGACTCAAGTCAAGCCTTCTCGAACGAGAATCCATTCCGTACTACCCCATATTGTCTCAATATGGCCACCGAACGATGAGGCACGTTGCCGAGAGGCTGGCTTAAGCCGATCTGTAACTCGACACCGACAGCCTGTTCTGCCAGCGCGCGCCGAGAAATGCAAGCAAGGCGATCGCCATTTGCAAGATAGGCTGATCTCCCGACACCTCATCAGAGATAGTTACCGGTCCTCCTATCGAGAACCTCGAATTGTACGAGGAGTGTTACTCCACGCTCGGTGAGTGAGCTATCCGCGGCCAACGGACGATGATCTGGAGATCTTTACGCTGCGTAACATTTTTCAAGGCGTGAGAGGACCCTGCATCGATTTCTTCGGGAAGATTGTTAAATCAGATAATTGCCTCAGATACACCAGGGCTCTGACTCGAGATATCTACGAACATGTTGGGCGTTAACGTTCGTTGATGGGATATGCCCGGGGCTGCGCTGTACTACTGCTTTGTACAAAGACCATAGCACAACATTTTGCCACAATCGGTAAATGTAGCGTGGAATCAGTTTAAAGCAGTGGTCTTACAAGTACAGTACCAGGGCGGACGGTGGGCAAAGTCTGACTGAAGGACAGGGTCAAGGTTGGACATATCGCGGAATCTTTGTGTTAAGGAGCTTGTAACTGAGACTAACCAGGAACTTCTTGTTTGGCACCAGCCGACAACTAGTTTGTAGCTTTACGGGAAAATCGGACATGCAAGCAATTGTCATAAGCTGAATGATGTGCATGTCTACCTAGGTAGGAAAAGAAACAGTCCTAGCACATCAGTTGTAGAGTGCGCATATCTTAGCTGTTCCAATTGGTTATGTATTCAGATACCAGAAATGATCCTACATAAACTGCATTTTCGGTGAAGGAATTTCTCACCATGCAATGCTTAGTGACGATTGTTGTATCATTCAAATCAAAAATGCAAATGATGGCAAGTTGCAGTGTCGGTTCACAACCCTCCCTTGATCGCTTGCGTTTTATGCACGATGATACTGGTGTCAGCTGCTCTATCGCCCGAACACGCTAAGGCATAATGAAAGATGCAGAGTGCAGACGATGTCAAACATAGAAGCGTGAGATACATATAGAATGTAGGTGGAGTGACCTATTCCATACGTGGTTTTGCGGCGTAGGTTCATGCTGGTGGGTGGCTTACAAGGCTTCCCATACGTCGAGGTCAGATACGACCAATGCCATATCAAAACGAGGCGGAAGTGAGGGAAAAAAAGGTCAAGTGCCGTTGAGTTTCACTTTGTTTCATCTAACTGGATGTTCGAATAGAAGCTTTGGTCTGGATATCAGGTTCTTATCCAACGCACAACAACACGCTTTGCTCTACTCGTCTCTTCAGTACAACGTCTAACCACCTCGTGGCCGTGTGACCTGTCAAGCATCCTCGAGTATAGAGTCCGATGGGCGGTACAGAATAACGATTGTGATCAGGCAACTAGCCGTTGTCAAAGACTGAGGTTACGCCATGAATATGCATGGGAGGGTAAATTCAAGGCAGTCCCAGTACACTGCACTTTGACACACCCTCGACTTGATCGTGTCTAACTATCATCGGGCGACCGAAACTTCTGCCTCGAGGTTGCCTTGTGAGGGGTTTCTTTGTTTCCGGGCGTTCTGCCCTCCTCTTCATTTTTCTAACTTGACAAGGCGAACAAGATACTTCCTGTAAGTCGATTGACTGTTTGCCTTTTTATGCTGATATGCATGTGCTGTGATTTGTACGTCGCTTTTCCATGTATATTCAACACTGCCGCCTGCTTCACAAGCTACTTACCCTAGATACGAAGCAAAATACAACGATTTGACCAGACTGGGCTCTAACTAATGAAAATATCCTCACGTGTAGACGGGTATTATTTTGATTCAAACTAAGTAATTCAAACTAACTAGTACCTATGTTAATCAATTCCAACGTTGGTAGCCGAGTAGCTTATCAAACAGCTGCTGTAGCAGGTTTAACTGTCATATATTGAGAAAAAGTAGTTTACACGAACGATCTCAACAACTCATCACTGAAAGAGCGCTCACAATACGTCTGGTACAATGAATTGAATTCACTGAAATATCTAGTGTAGGGATGGGAACAATAAAGGAATCCGTCTGTTGATATGGCAGTTCAAAGACCCAAGGCAGCAATCATGGCATTTCAGCCGTCCAGGCATCCAGGCTCCATCCATCACCACAACTAAAATCATCACCAATCAACAGCCTTCGTCAAAGTCAGTACCCTCTGGTTATATATTGAAAATAACATCTGATCTTTCAGCGAAGTAGCTCAACTGCATAACCTTACCATCGTTACCTTGTCCCCTATGGCCCCCCCCTGCTTCGTTTCATTTTTGCCAGATGTTCGATTCCCATGTCTGCCGTCTCTGTAATCTGTGCTTCAAGATATGTTCTTTTGCAATTTAAGAACCGAATTCATCCATGTAGACTTTAAGAGCGGATATGGCTCCAATATCCTTGCTCTTTCTCTCATTGAGCTATTACTCTATACCATTAATCACAATCACAAAAATCTTAAGCTAGGTACACATATGCATTCCCCTCTCGCTCGATGTAATCCTTCTCGATAAGACTGGATGTAATGTTAGTCGTTGAACAAAGACATGAATACACTGTGTCACATACCTTTCGATCTCCTTCTTGATCGCTGACGTGTCAATGCTGCCTCTCTTTTTAGTCAAGTTGATCACTTCTGCTACTAGCTCTGAATGGCCCATGCTCTTTCGACTCTTCATTATTCGCACAATGGCAGCTTGAGTTTCGAATCGTCGGTCCTGCACGATCCTTTCGTGTGTTGCCTTATTCTCCTCCTTAGTCTCCTTGAGCTGGATCTGGTTGATCTTGACTCTGTACTTGGGATCTGTGAAAGTCTTGTTGAATGTAAAAGTATCGGTGGGCTTCACATCACGGCCTTTCGGGTGCTTGGTCAGCACTCTCGCCTTGCCACATGCAAGCGATTGAAGAGTGCGGTTGAGATCACCGCCCTGAAGACCAGTTCCTGCGGCGATCTGCTCATAGGCGAGGAATCCACCATCAGCTACACTGTTGAACATCATAAGAACGACAGCCTGATAAGCTGACACAAGAAGTTCCTTGGGAGCCTTGGCAAAACGAGCATTGATGGAGCAATGAGCCAATGAGTGCTTCCATGTCAACACACGGCCTGTATGCTTATTTTTGTAGTACTTATCAAACCTCTCAATCTGTGTAGCAACCTCATCAGGCAGATTGAGACGAACGTCGGGATATGTTGGCCACGCAGCAGCCGAAAGGATCATGACTGATAGGTCCAGAGGAGCCTTTCGCTCAGCACTGCCTTGGCACCATTGCTTATAAGATTCCATTTCGTCCTTGCCCAGCTCTTGATCTTTGAACATTTGTTCCAAGTTTTGTGTAAAGTTAGCACCGCACTCTCCTCTGAGCTTCGTAAGCATGTTCCGCTCGGCGTCCTGGCTTGCGCTTCGACCCATAAGCAATCTCCGGGCCAGATCCTTTTTGTAGAAGGCCTCGAATGCATCTTTGCCCTCGATAAATCGGAAAAGCTCGAGTGCTTGGTCAAGCTGCCTGTCAAGCTCGGCGTCCTCATCGCCAGTGCTGGCTTGGCCTTCTTTCTGTGCCGTTTCGCGATCCTTTAGGTCGGACAAGAGCTCCTTGGGTAATGATTTCAGACCACCTCTCAAAAGCATGTCGATGTACTTGGCGATCATCTCGCCAATCTTTGATGTTCCTGTTTCCCAACAGGACGCAACCTTTCTATCGTTCATGAACTTGCCGAATGATTCTCTCATAGCCCAGAGAAAGTCCTCATCTTTGTTGAAAGCGTCTCGGATCATGAGGTCAAGCGAGCGTCGCAACTCCAACAAGCGCAGAACCATTTCATCACCCTTTTCCTTGTCGCTGACGATGGCCGCTCCTGCTGTTCTGATGTACTCACCCCACGGAACTTTCATTTTCTTCTGGATACCGGATAGTCGAAGCAAGTCATACAAAGCCTTCATTGACTCAACTTCCCTATCGGCCAGCAGCTTTCCTAGGTTGCCACCATTCAGCAACTTCTCGGAGTAGTTGCCAATCAGGAGCGAATGGGCAGAATCCATAAGTTGTTTCTCCGTGGTGCTGTCGAGATTGAACTGAATGCATCGATAGTCTTCTTTCTTTAAAAGCTTCTCGCAAACCAGAATATAGTCTTTGAGACTGGAGGTGCTCCAGGCCTCGCCAAATTCTTTGAAATACTTTCGAGATTGCTCCAAGAAGAAGGGCTCAAAGTGTTTAACATAGACACCCAAAACGTACAGCATCATGATAGAGTCTTTGAGCAATGTTGGCTCAGTTTGGCCACCACCCCTTCGATCATTTTCGATCAATTCGCAGATACCCGCGACAAGCCTTACACCCACAGAGCTTTTGGATGAATGCGGCTGGGAGGAAAATGCCATTTTTCGGAATTGACCAATAGCCATATCGTTTATTGATGGGTAGTTTTCTCGCAGCAGATATGTCCGGTCAAGAAAGCTAAACGTGGATCGAATCAATATCTGGGTAGCGATTGATTAGTGTCTTGAAGTCACACAGGCACATGAGACGTACCGTCTGCTTATTCCAGGTCTTCCATTCTTCCAGGGTACTCTTTAGTGTGTCGAGGTTCGAAGCCCGTCCATTTTTCTGGATCCTTGACAGGACGATACGTTGCAGATGCACATCAACTCTTTCATTGAGCATCTGATAAACCTTGGCCGGGTCCCCCTTCCGGCAAACATCCTCAACGCCTCTGTAAAGCCTCTCAAGAGGAACATCAGGCGTCCTCCCTGTAAAAACTGCCTCCAAAGCACTGTCGAGCTCCTTCTCTGTTCGTTTGTAGTATTCTGCTACCTGGTTGTCTCGATTTGTCGGCGCTCGCAAGTTTTTGATCACCAATTTCTTGGCACCCGCATAGGGTTTGAAGGCAGAGGGCTGCTGCGTCAAGTCGATTGTCTCGGTCTCGGGCAGCTTGCCCCGCGCTCTGGCGGTAGTCATGTCGAAGCGCGCTCGCTTAGAGGTCGTGGCAAAGGGTGAAGATGCTGAGGATGACGAGTCTAAGCGCGGCCTACGCCGGGAGGGAGAGGTCGATTCTGACGCCAAAGGTTGCATAGAGCGAATCCAAGCAATGCGATCTTAGAAGTATGAAGCCTGAGACGAACAACCGCTGAAAGAGCTGCTACGGCCTCGGCTTCTCGGGCAATTCAATGCGTGTTTGCCGAATTGAGTTTAAAGATGGAGAAGTGTGCGATACAGGTGCTATCGCAGTATTTCACTCTGGCTAGGGATCATTAAAATGCTTTATTGAAAATGTATGAAGACGTTTCTCATGAGGATGAAGATGGCAAAGACAAGACGAGATGAGATGCCTTAGTACATACGGAGCTGAGGTGGGTATGTCAGTTGCACTTGGAAGATAAGATAACGGAATATGGAGCTAGTACGACCTATCTCCGACCTCAGAGGCGTCATCGGTTTACAGGCGACAAAAACAATAGAGTAACTCATGATATCCACAGGAATAATTGTTTAAACAGGTAAAACAGGTTCATGTACCGTCATTAAGCTCTAATTAGTCTATAGTACAACAAAACTAAAATATGTTTCATCGTATTCATTTCCTTCTCTTCCAAGGAGCCCATCATGCGTATGCTGCCCATCCTGCATCAACATGTTAGTTTCAGAGCTTCAAACAAATCGCAGGAATATCGGCTTACCAGAATACAAAACTGCCAGGTTACGCTCATCAGTCGCCTGATTTATCAAATCATTGACGGTTGCAGTTACACTCAATGTCTTGGAGAGCTTCTTTCTCACAATCTCCAAAGCACGGTCAGCTTCAGAAGGCTCATTGACATGTCCTGCAGAATTTTTGCTCTTCTTCGTCTCGGCTTCACTTTGTTCGTCGTCCATTAGACTTTCATCGTTGTGTCTTGCCTTTTGAAGCTTGGCCAGTCTGAGTGGCGAGATAGACCATGTGTACAGAGGATCGAAGCGTAACACATCCAAAATTGTCATGATGGAATACTGCTCTTCTCTGAGAGCGTCCAAAGTGAACTCACAACATCGGCGAAAGACCCCCTCGGTTTTGGTAATTCCCATTCCATCCACAATGTCCCTCGTCAACCGGAATGGTACCATTTCAGGTACTGGTAGAATGCGGCCTGCTTCAAACGCGACACCCAGATCAATGTGAACGACCTCTCCAGTTTTGTGGTCCAAAAGAATATTGTGTCCATGTCGATCTCCTAGGCCGAGGACGTGCCCCAACATCGATATAGCCGCGGTGCTTCTTGTGTATGCCAACCTCCTGAGGAACCATTCGTCAGGATCCATGAAGTTCTCCATAAAGAAGTATCTCATGACTGGATGGAACTTCTCAGTGACTCTGCGGTAGGTGCTGATGCGCGTCGCCACCGCCCTGCCCTGAACTCCAAAGATCTCCTTACGACAATGGGAGCCCTTTAGGTCCTTTGGATAGTATCTTTCATGGGCAGGCATCAAGAATTCGTGAAGTGGGATCGTGTTGGGCACAAACTCAATCAATCCGGAAGATGCTGTGAGTGGAAGTACCTTGTAAGTTCTGATAATGAGGTTTCGCTGCTGGGTTGTTCTGTGAAGCTTGAGAAGAGATGACACCGCCGAAAAGACCTGTTCCATGATGGCGTCCTGCCGTAAATCGTCGTGACCTCCTTTGACAAGTTGCTTGTAGCGGATCCCATCACTTCCAATAGCTGTGATGATTTTGGGCGCGCTGACACCCGAAGCGATGGTCATGGTGGGTTCTAACTTGGATATGATGGGCACCTTGGAGTAGTCTTTTGTTGCCGAGAGTTCGATGTGCATAGTGGGAGAGGGGATGCGATATTTGGCTAGACAATTGACAAGATTGTGGCCGGGTGTCGAATCTCTAAGTGCTATCTTCGCACCTGACTTGTACTTATTTGGATTTCGATCCATGGCGAGAGCGTGGTAATATTTGCTAGTCTTGTCGATCGAGAGCCAAATGTTGGCCACGGATTGCGTCTCAGCTAGGCGTTTGGCAACGCGGTCTGTCGCCCTGACACGCAAGACAGCGACATCATCTTTTTGCTGTGCCTTTACCTTTGTTCCGGACCATATTTGATACATGCCATGGTAGGGATGGTCCACGCAGATTTTGTAGACTAGCTCTAACAGCAGTTTCTGGAATGTGGTGTTTTGGTCTTGGAGTCGTGATGTCAATTGGTTGGTGAGGCCAGCGAACTTTCTGGTTGGGACTTCCGATAGATGTCGCATGACTGCCTGGTTTGTGCTTTCCTCTTCCGATCGTTCTAGCCAAAGAGCTGTGAATCGGAGAGCATCGTTATTGTGTTCATCAGAGGCAATAAGAGATAAAAGATAGTTCTCGAGACTCAGGCGAACAAACTCACTGCGCGTCTGTTCAACTCGTCGCAATTCCTGCTCATCGAGATTGAGCCATTGCTTCTCTTTGTTCAGCACATGTGAGTACCTGGTCTTGAGTTGAGTGTCCCTGGTGCCACTAATAAGGGTTTTCAGTTCCGATACTTCATCACTCTTCGCTTTCTTCAGGTTCTGTAGTCTTGCTAAGTCCTCCAATCCATCGGGATCTTGCAACTGCTGATCGCAGAACATAGCAAATTGATGGAATACAGAGCCAGCTTGACGGCCCTGACCCTTGCCTTTGAGCTCCTTCAACGCAGGCTCTAGGTAATTCTTTTGTATATCATGTGGTTTTTCGAGGCGTGCAACGGATACCTGGTAACCGATCTTCGAAAGCAAATCAGATCGACTGACCGGGAGAGTTTGCTTCTCAAGCACAGAATCTTTGTCGATATCCTGAAGCATACGAATGGATGTACTCATCTGCCCATAGTCCCAGGCAGAGTTGGCAGCCTCAACGGTAACAGCTGCATCCACATGTAGGTCTAGCGTTGTGCACGATGGTAAGAGCTTGGTGAGTATAGTGGAAATCTTGAGGCTCTCCTGTGTCGCTTGATGATAGCGATATATCTGAGAAGCGGTGATCATTGACTCGACCTCCATTTGCCTTGCCGTAGCCGCGGAAAGTTTGATGTTTGTTCTCAACGTATTTTGTTGGCTAACCATACTCATTGTGGTGCTGCGACAAGACAAGATCTGACTAACACTCTCGTATCTAGAAATAGTTAGTGACATGTTGTATCTTGAATTCCTGATACTTACAGTCCGCTTCTCATCCAGTCACTTCGATTCTTGAATTTTTCAATAAGGAGATCCATTTCCGAACTGTCAGAAACGCCGAGAACATCGTCAAGCTCAGTCAAAGAAGCCAGAGCTCCCAAACGCTTCCTCAAGGCCGTTGCGTTGAGGCTGTGGGCTACCAAGCTACTCATCGTGCGGCCGAAACCATCATGCACAGCAGCCCTGACATTGGCGATATCTGTCGCTTGGTGAATGCTCTGATACGCTTTAAACACTGTGACCGCGTGATGGTCACTCGGGGGTGCAGGCAAATTCCAAATCCCAAGCTTTCTGGCTGTGTTGAAAGTATCCTCAAGGACAGCCGGTGATGTTTCCATGTTGTCTTGTGCTTGAAGGAACCAGTTTGAAGGCCCGGACAAGCCAAGGGTACTGAAAGCTCTGACTAAAGCCTGTCCATCTGACTGAGCCACCGGGTTTCCAAGGTGAACATTGCTGTCATACTCAGCACCTCGGAATGCCAGACTCATGGGGCCATCGTTCTCGTACTCGACACGCGCAAGAATCTTTGACAGGCTAGGCTCTTCTGGTAGTCCATAGTATGCATCTGGGTCATCAATGTTTTCAAAGATTGCGAGAAGAGTTTCGCTAATGTCCACCTCCTTTACTGCCGCAGAAGACGTTCTTGAAGAACGTGAAGTTTCTGGAGGCATGTATTCTACAAACAGCAGAGAAGTCTTGTACATGCCACAGCGCGACGCTGCCGCAGCTACCAAGGCGGAATCAACTTCTAGCCAATGTGATCTGTCAGCTATAGATGACTCCTTCGGATATTGCTGCGTCCTGAGATACAGTAGCATATTGATGAGTAGCTTCTGGTTTTCCTTGGCTACTGCGTCTGTGCATTGGAGCCAGCTTTTGACTGCCACAGATAGTAGGCGCTTGGGGGAATGTTGTTGATTCATTGAGAAGTAAAGTGCAAGATGAACAACAAAGGGGAAAGCTCTCTCTGCAAAGTGCTCAACCCTAGCGAGAATAGGGGCAAGAACGGAGAGAATGATTGACTCTGGAACGCACCGAGCGAGATGCGCGCTCAAGTTCAGAAGCCAGTCTTTCGACGTAATATCTGCAGACCAGATATCCGGTTGCAGCGGGGACGATGTGGGTGTTATAAGACCCTTATCTGATGGAGGCGATCTATGTGCACCCCACTGAGATGTGATCAAGAGAGACTCCGTCAGACTTTTTTGGCAGGCTACAGCTAGTAGTTCATCATCTAGATTGTTGGCATCTGAGACGATGGATCTTAGAGCAGCTTCAGCCAGGCCCGCAGTAATAGAATCGGGGTTTGAGGTGAGGTCCCGCAGCAGGTAAAGTATTCCAGTCTCTGAACCATTCGAACCTGGTGCCATTTTCTGGTATTGGCGGAGACAGGATTCGCGTAGCACACCAGTCGGGATCTCACCGGACGCCGAGAAGGCCCGGCCGACGACTCGGCCTGCCCATGAGAGATATTCCTCGCTGAGGTTTCCAGTATTGCAACTCTTCCACACAGCTGTCGAGTACTTCAGAGCATCCTCATCAGATTCAATAATGTCGTCTTTGATCGTCTCAGGGATGCTAAAATCGCCGCAAAGGAGACCGAGAGCGAGTTGCCGTGAAGGTTCGTTCAGTAGCTGATGATCTGCGCCCTCGTCGGCTAAAATATCTAACAGTAATTTGCTCTCTGCGGTGCCTTGTTCAGCATTCCCGGAAGATCGAATGCGAGCGGCAGATTGAGTGATAGACTTGAAAGCGCTCCTTTGCTCAAGACTCTTAAACATGGGCGATTCGTACTCCTCAAGATATTTGCTGATCCATACGTGGAACTTTTCCGCTTTGCTCATTGTCGCCTTGAACTGGCTTTCTTGAGTTGTGCTAGACTGGCTCGACTCTAAAAAGACTCGGAGCGATGCTAAGGTTGACAAAGCATACCCAGCAAGAAATGATGGGACGGTGCTAAGGTGTTTAGCCCCTTCAGCCAGAAGATATTGGCTAATTCCAAGCGCATCGTCTGCACATTCAGAGTCGGTGATGAATGTACGAGTAGCATTCAGGAGCATTTCCAGAGGGTATGACTCTAAGGCAACTGAGCCACCAAGAGAGATCAGAACCCGTACTTTTCGAAGTACAGAACAGGCATGCAGAGGTCCTAAAGCTGGATGAACAGTGTTGAGAAGCTTGCGAGCTATTGAGACAACCACAGGAGGCGTCCACAAATCATGAAACTGGAACTCTGTATTTTGACAGAGTCTGTGAAGTTCGTTGATTAGGTACTTGGCTTTGAACATTGGCTGTTGGTTAGCTGGCAACTCAGCGGGCGAGTGAGAAATGGCCTTCATAGCGCTCAGAATCTGTTCAGCGTAGTCGAGCTTGAACCTGGTGAAAACCCTTTCAAAAGAGTTCTCTTGATCGATAAGATCGAAGAACAGTGCTGCGATATCGACGAAATTAATGTGAATCAACTCCATATAAGCTGTACGCCCAAGCAATTTCTTGACATGTGCCTCGCCTCGCTCCTTATCGTCACCTCCATTCGAGTCGCCAAAGATCATGCTATAAGCAACAGTAGTAGTGAAATTTTCACGTACGAGATCGCTCTCAGAGCTGCCCAGAAGACGGCAAACCTCTCCAAATGTTTGATCTTGGCCACGCATCACAGTCAGCCCAATAGCTTCGGACTGGGCAGATTTGAGAAGGTCTCCAAGTGTCTTGAAGCCAAATATAGAGAATGGAATATCTTCTATCGGATCACACTCAAGCCAAGTGTATAAAAGTTGCCGCGAGAACAGCCTGAACAGCGCTTTAGGCGACTCCAGGTTCAGCGTTCGCGACACATTTGCCAAACACCGAGTCGCATAAGCTGTTGATCCGGGAATCTTCCCTGGCGTTTCAAAGATATGATAGGTACACCTCCGAAGCAAAGTCGACCATCTGCAGGCAATGTTCGATAGTACCAGTAGACGAAATGCAATGCCAGTAGTGTCCAATGGATCAGTAGGCAAGCTATCTAGAACATCCACAAACACTTCGTCGTGGAGCTTGAGGACAAACAAGTCAAAGATGTCGGCAATCTTTTGCGAGATGGTGTGTTTCACCGACATAGGTCCATTTTTCAGAATGTAGAGAAGGCAAGTTCGAGGTGAGTCAAGGCCCTGGTCTTTGCCATATTCTGTGTTGGTTCGTAATAAAGTGAACAGGAGTTGGACCATTGACGTTTGAGCACCAGGCGAAAATATATTCGAAGTCAAACAGACCTTGATGAAGTGATAGTAAAGGTCGCCTACTCGTTCGGAGAGATGCTTTTTGTCGTTTAGCCAGATAGGATGTAGTCCATCGATTACCCCGATGCAGATACTCAAAGCAACTTCCGCACATTGATATTCAGGCAGAGCAACGTAATCCCCTAGCCTTTCGAAAATTGACGAAGCGTTTTCTGGCGTAATAACAAGATCAGAGCCAAAGAGTTCTAGCAGCAGGCCCTGACACATCAAGAGGTCTTCGTCAGGCATATTGATGAGATGCTCTACATACGCATCGGGGACAAGGCCAATCTGTCCGACATCGTTATCCAATATTGACAGGAACCGAAGTCTGGCCTTTGTCTCAGTAAAGAAAGCCTGCATGTCCAGCTTCATCTGAATATTGAAGCGTGGGGCTGCCACTGGCGCATGCACTGAGCTTGCCCGACTGCTTTGGGAGTCGAAATCCTCATCGATGTCCATGAAGTCGATGTTGCCAGCATTTGTTTCATTATCCTTCTGACCAATAGACTTCCATATCCTGCCGAACAAACGAAGCAGGCTTGGGTTGTTTGCCTGCATTCGATTCAAACTCGACGTCGTCACATCTGGCATCACAGCTCGAACGGCTCGTAAGACTGAATCAACAAAGGCTGTAGGCTCAACCGATGTTAAAGCAGAATTGAGCGCTTTGTCAAGAATCTCCTTCAGAGTAGATTCAACTGACGAGGACTGAGTCGAGTTCAGGTCATTGAGTATGGGAAGTAGCAGAGTTCCGGTCAAGCATGCCGATAAAAGACTTTGGAAGCGATCAAATGAGATTTGTATGCCGCCTTCATTCATTTTCTTAGTCCAAGATGTACAGAGTTCAGATAGTTCACTCAACTTGGGATAAAATAGCTCAAGTGTCAGTTTCTGGGAAGCATAGCGCCCATTGGCATCGGCCAACGAAGCCGGATCAGACAGCCCTGAAAGGTCGCAGTGGCCAATGGGATCAGTATCATGAGATTCATCCTTTGCAAGGAGAACGTATCGAGTAAACGTCTCAGTTTGCTTGAATGAACTCCATGTCTCGGTCAATGGACCTCCAGGAGCCGCTTGATGAGAGCTCAATTCCAGGGCCGTTGTTCCACAACAGGCTCGAATCAAATTCACCAGCTGAAGCGGTTGAACATGCATAGAGTGGTAGGATGCAAAGGTAGGTTCGTCTGCAAACTTGTCAGCATGAACACTTCTATCTGGTAACTAACACTCACTTGGATTCCAGCGAAGAAACACCCATCGGATGATGTGGTGACAGGTACTTTGACTTGCGCTGGGGACTCGGGCGTTTCGTAGTTGGAGGACGTGAAGCATCAAACTCATGGAGGTGTCACATAGAACACTAGGCCCGTTGACATCTGCAGTCGTGACCATGTTATTGATGTCTTGGGAGATTGTGTGATAAGGTAGAACGTCGGCTTCAAGTATCGCGTGCAGGAGCACGCTGGCCGCTCGACTCGTTCCTGGCAGACTGACAGAGCGTATAGCAAGATGCCATAGTTGACGCCAGACATCTACTTGGTCGTGGCAGATTTTCGATTTATTTATACAGCTGAGAAATGTCAGTGATGCATACTGCTGTGACCATTGAGGCGTGGTTTTCTTACCTTGCAGAGGCTACGAGGGCCCAAGAAGCCGTGACAGGATTCTTGTCGGTTGCCAATGATACCAATTCAGGCAATAAGTCAACGAGCTCGTCACGGCTCAATGAGTGGTCAGTCAAGAGGAACGGAATCAACTGTAAAGCAGTCCCTCGAACTGCTACTTCGATAGTCTTGAGTTTCAGCCGGATACGACTCATGTGTCGTTGAATTCGCCGCCTTTTTCTTGGCTGTTCATTTTGTTCTGTATCATCTGTCAGGGTTTTAGAGTGAGGTAACGCCATGATGCCTTCCAGAAATGCCAAGTTTTGAACGACAGCCCAATAACCTTCTCCATAGACGTTGTGAGCACGGAGGCCGAACATATTCAGCTGTAGCCCGTAGTTCGGCAGAGAGGACAAGGTAAAAGTGATGTCGCTCATTTGTAAACGGAAAGCCTCGCTACGTCTCGAGTACTCAGACCAGATATTCTCAACTAGATCCTCGATGTCTAAGCGAATGTTTTCGTCCGAGGAGTTGATAACTAAGTTCTCGATATGGAGATGCATTAAGAAAATGCTTCTGGAGATCTCAATCCTGAGCGCCCTGATGACTTCGTCTTGAGAGACCTTCTCGGATCTCCACCAGTAGCTCATGAGCGGCAATATACTTTGCACAACAGAGCTGGCATGTGCTAAGTCATCAGCGTTGGTAGTAGTGAAGACTGTATTAATAACGGCAAACGCCAAAGTCTGCAAAGAGCCGAGACTCAACTGCTTCAGACTCAAGACCCTGAGTACTACCGGCGTGATATCTTTGTACTGCCGGAGTATAGGCGCGTTGCCGCCTATGACGAGATAGTACAGTCCTTCCAAAACGTCTTTAAGAAGACCGCCCTCCCCAGGTGCAGTTCTTCTTTGGCTTTGAGTTGAAGGTGTGGACCGCCCACCAGATCGACTGTATCCTGATCCTGGAGCTGGTGATGACCGGACCAGAGCTGGCGACGCCCGAGCCAATGACAAAGTTGAGATATCTGCTTCATCAGGAAGAAGATACTGGGCAACATCGAGGAAGAAGCCAACGCAAATCTCCCAATGCTGGCCCCCTTTTCTGGCCAGTATTTCCACATGGGCAGGCCTTGAAAGTACCTCGGTCAAAGCTTTGATGTAGTCCTGGAGCAAAGGAGTCACGAAATCATCACTGTTAGGTCCAGGGAGAACTTGAGTGATATGATCCACGATCGCCAGTAGTGTCTTCCGTCCTATCTTTGAGTTGCCGCGTCCTACGGCCATGCGTACGGCCTCGGCGCATTTCGATAAACGAGTTGTTGTAGAATTTATCGTCGCCTGTGACTTTTTCTTGTCATAAAGAACCGGCTTTTCTCGAAGCACGAAACTGAAGATTGCCTCAAATATTTCATGGTAACTCTTATCGCCAAGGTCGGAACTTGGTGAATTGTTAGAGGGTGCTGAAAGGGGGCATTATTCTGTGCTTACAGATTTGTAGATCGATTCCGTGGGTTGAGAAGATGCGACAACTCTATAATGATTGTGAGCTCAATACCTTTGAAAATTCGGAGAGTAAAATAGAAAGGGAAAAAGAAAAAGAAAGAAAGAAAGAAACATCTTGCATACCCTCTACAGCCTTCTCGCGATCTCTGACTGCAGCAGATTTTACATCGCCTGCATTCCGGTCAGTTTTTGTAACAAGGCTTTGGTCGGTATATGTTACGAACGCGCCAGATTCATGACATTATGAGAGGCCATTACGAGCGACTACAAGTGAGATCGACTTATTACAGGCCCTCTTTTATTGCCCTCCACTTCATTAGAGCTCAAAAATACTGTTGTCTGTGTATAAAAAGATGAAGTTGGTTGCTCAACAAGTGAGACTGATCCAGAGGTAAGTAGGAGGTACGCAAGTTACAGTAGTACTTAGAAAGCGCGACTGACAGGAAGGTGAGATACGTACCTGCCCCGAAATTACTAAGTCAGTACTAAGGTACGGGCATACCACTGTGAAGGTCATCAGATGCCTGGTTGGTAGTAGGTATTATGGTAAGGCAGCCTGGAGTTATAAAACTAAGCATCATCATGGCATCATTTCTACTACCATTGCTATCTCAAGAAAAATCAGGCTATAACATGAGATAGGGAGGATTCCCAGTACCTACCTAAAATACTCACGTTCAAGTCATTCCAGGCAAGCCTGTTGTGGATGATACCATGAGCGCGCTTAGAACCAGACTAGCCGAGCTGTACGTACCTTACCTACCAAGTCCAAGCTCAGCTTTTGTAGGTCCTGCTTTGTCGCCTGCAAACCTCTACCTAAGCCTAGTACAGTACAGTACCTCAGCTGGTAGGCAGCGGCAGAACGCCACTCACCGCCTAAAACAATCATGCAGTAAAACCAATCAAATAGCTTGATGAGCTCTCGAACTGGGGAAGTCAACAAGGCTGGAGTGAAGAATCTCAAAACCACGACCGCTAACAACAGTCGACAAAAAGATTCAGTATTTACGATTCGTCACGCACCACGGTGCAATCTTCCCAGCTTGTATCATCCGCTAGCTATTGCCTCTAGGATCAATATGCGACAGTCTTGAATCGCAAAAATGGCCGAGATCACCGCTTTAGATGCCCTCCAAGCTTTCCACCAAGGGCTTCTATCATTACGCGAAGGTCGCGTCGAGGGCGCAGAGACATTGGGAAATGAGTTCCTAGTCCAAGTTTTCGAGACTGAGTTGGGGAAGTTCTGGGATAAGCCGGCGAGGAAAAGCGACAACAGAAACGCTGTCAAATCTGGTAAGGGATCTGCTGGCGCAATAATCATCCTCATTCCATCTAATACAAAGCCTAGGCAAGGTTGTCATTGACGGTGATGAATACTCGATAAACGATAACTTCCAACAAGACGTCCTTACCCTTTCCGACGAGGTAGAGCTCGACGAGCTTGAATCTACACGATGTTTACTGGAGTCGCAAGAAGACCCTAACACGCTAGGCCGATCGCTCCTTGAGTGCGCCATCATCCGATTTCACCAACAGCGAAAGTACGTTCTCGATATTGTGCGACTTCTTCTCGAAATAGAAGGCCTCGACGATGATATTGCCGATGCGGAAGCCCTTGAAAGTGTCAAACTATATGTTGCTGAACGCTTGCTCCAGCCCAGTATGGGCGCCGACACTACAAAACGAATCGTGCCCAGGTGTATGGCTTCCATGAGGGAGATCAAGGCGTGGCTCCAGAAGATAGGAGACAAGATTGCGGCGGCTCAGACCCTCGGCCAGACTACAACTGACGGCGTCTCCGAGCAGATGGAGACCATCGAGTTCTCTAGAGTCAGCTTGATGCAACAGCATGAATTACTAGGTGTAATACTTTGCCGGAGTATTGAAATGAGACAGGGATCGACACAAGACTTTCTCGACTTTGTATCCGTCCTCCAAAAGGTAGACAGGTATGATGCCTTGCTGGTTCACCTTGTTCCATCTATTGGAGCATACATCTCGGTTTTCGGGTCTGCTGAAGGCGGATATGATCTCATCAAGGCACGCGAGCTGCATGGCAAGCTCTTCCCTACGGACAGTTCTCCATGGCCTTTGTCGCAGTTGCAGGCCGCTTTCAGGGCATGGTGGCTTGCAGAGTACAGTGGCTTCTACGTCGATGACCCCCCTGAGGCAGCAATCCCTCCCAATACTGACCTGGACGAGGAGGATCGACAGCGATCAAAAGCATTCCTGGAATCTTTGAAGGACGGATCCTTCGACTTTCTGCTCTCAATCGCGGCCGATGTCAAGTCGCCGGACTGGCACGACCCTGTAAGAGCGGGTATGCGCAAGTGGCTCCAGCGAAAATCGCCTGCGCTTGCCCCTGATGCGATTCCTTTCGCCGATTTCTTCCAAATGAGTCTTATGCTACAGCTCGAGGTATTTGTTGACGGCTTCATCTCAAACCTTCCCGATGTGCTACGAAAACTTCGCGTGGAGGAGGACGAACAGCGCCAGTCTAGTCAAACACATGAGCAGGATCTAGACCTCGAAAGGTTCTTGCTAATCATTGCATATGCTTACGAGGGTCGACCCGATGCTGCCATGAACTTTTGGTCTGACCCCGACAGTAACCTGGCTGGTTTTATGCACTGGGCCTCTCGCAGGGCGTCGACGCCTCTGGTGACAGCCTTCTGCGAGATGCTCCAGGCCATCTCTGAGAATGAGGAGTGCGCTTCTGCTGCACACGAGTTCCTAATCGATGAGGGTCACCATTCATCTGGAAAGATGAGAAAATCACAATCATTGACATGGGCTCAAATTTTCAAGGAGCTGGACTTTTTCTCTGCCAAAATTAGGCAAAAGCCGGCGCCGCCTCAGGCGATACGCTATCGTAACGAGAAAATGAGCAGTGATCAAGCAGAAACCGAACCGGAGTCAGCTATGATGCTTGAATGTTACCTTCGTCTAATGTCAAAGCTGGCTAGCGAAAGTGAGACGGCTCGTCAGTTCCTCCTTCAAAACCCCAACTATAGCCTTGTCGAAACATTGTTTGAGCTTGCTAGCAGCAACATTCCTCCCCGGTTGCGCGGTTGCACGTTCATGGCTCTCCGAGCCTTGATGGCACGCAAGTCGCTACAGGAGGGTGCTCTTATGTGGAATTGCCTTGATCAATGGATCACCGGAGAGTATTTCCTCCACCCAGTTACTTCTCATCGCCAATCGCAACAATCGCCTAGTGTCTTCATGGAGCGTATTTTTGACGAGATTAGCAATGGATTTGAAGACCCCGAATCCTTTATCCAGCTCCTGCTTTCCCTCATATCACCAGCTGCAGACAGCAGTCCCCTCAACGACGGGCTGCCATTTCCAGAAAATCTTGGCTCTTCCTCTCGAATGCCCGGCATCGAGATTTACGTCGACTTCGTGATGGGCTTGGTGTTTGCCCAAAAAGCCAACGACCTTCAGGACGTCAACCAAACTCGGGTCTTGCGCCTTAGCTGCCTGGAGTTTATCCTGATCTGCCTGAACACCTTCAATGAAGATCTTATCATCCTGGCGAATGAAACCAATATTAACGTCGATAGCGTTATCGCGACTACCGACTTGGCGACCTATGTACGAATGCATCCTTTTGCGAGAGTGATGGAATGGATGTTTAACGACAAGGTTATGTCAGCCCTTTTCAACACTATTCACCAAGAGCCTGCAGATGTGGGAAATGCGTCGCCCGATTCCCCTTTGATTCTTGGCATTTTGCGCGCCGTCGAGGTTATCAGCAAGGTCCTCGATCTTCAAGCCACCTATCTTGAGCTTGTTCGGCCGATTATCAAACTCCAGTCCAACCAGCGCCGACCACCTGTGGCAAATGCTGCATTTGCTTCATTTGAGGATGGTTTGGTTACGCGACTGAACCTCGTTGTTGATCTGGGTAACTACTGTGGTATCGGACACCCAGAGTTGACCCTTGCGTGCTTGAAGCTGCTCGAAAAGATGTCATCATCCTCGAAGATCACCGCTGTCTGGTCTGGGTCCAGTCGGCAAATGCACCGCAACAAGGCAATTGTTGCGTTAGAAGCGAATGGTGAACACGAAACAATCTCACGATCCTTTGTCTCGGAGTTGATAACCCCTCTTGAGACGGGGCGTGAGGCAGACTCTCCAGCTTATGTGACCAAAATATACATTCTCGACTTCCTATATCAATGTCTACAAGAAACACCCCGCAAGCCTACGATTGCTCATCTTTTGCTTGGTTTCAAGTGTGGCATTGACTCTCTTTCCGTCGAAGCCAAGGGTGCTTTCGCTTCAAGAACCTCTCTTTTCCACACGATACTGAGATTGCTACTAGAAGCCCCTTCTGGTGATGCCCAGGGAATGCGGCAGTGGCTTATCGCCATCAAGTCACGCGTAATGCGTATCTTGCATATTCTGTGGAGTTCTCCCCTGTCTGCCCCTGTGGTGGTTGAGGAGCTTCGTGAAAATGAGATTCTCTTCCACCTTTTGCTTCGTGAGACAGTCATCAATCCTGACTTGCCTTGGGAGGGTGAGAACGTCGCTCTGGTCCACTTCCCTGTTACAGATGGAGCCGTGGCTTTGATTGACTTCTTGTCGCTTCGAAGCATGAGTCTGGAATATGTCGCGATGGAACTTTGCAGCATAGCCCAAAATCGCATGCCAAGCGTCAAGCGTCGCATATTTGAAGCGTTGAATGGTCAGATCATTGGGGAAGGAAACACTCCTATCCAAATTCCTACAGTCTTTGATCTTTACGACTTCTTACTCCCGGAAGGTGTCTGGGAAATCCCATTACCTCCCCTCCAATACTATAAAGATCTTGACCTGACAGCGTGTTTGGAGAATGATACTGACGGTAACCAAATTTACAACCTCGAACGCGTCAAGGAAGTTCTTCTACTAAAGCGTGGCGAGGCCCACGATGCGGGAGCACTGGTCGCAGCCCAGGATCTTGTTGCTTTCGAACGGGAAGAGAGCATGATAATAGAATACCTCATTTCCTCCAATCGACAGAAGCAGCTGACAACACAAAGTCTCAAAGTCCTAAAGACATGGACCAAGCTGCTTTTGGTCATGATTGAGTCCAACGACTTCAAGGGCTCTGCACAGATCTCCTTCTTTTTGCAGGCTTTACAATCGATTCTACCCAGTTTGGAAGCATTTGCTTCCGAGCGACCAGATGAAGCTTTTGAGCTCGCAAAATTATCCAAGATTTTGCTCTTCAAGCTGGATCTTTCGGCGTCTGCCGATGACAAGCAAGGCTCGGCCATTGGCAATCTGATCAGTGACAAGCTTTTCCAGCTTTTCCAGATCTGCCTGCAAGCCATCGGCAAGTGGGCTGGTACGCCAGAGCTAAGATCCATCTACTACAGCATCTGCTATCGCTACTTGACTGGCATGGCTGATCAGGGACCACTCACGTCCAACCGACCCAAGACCATCAAGACCATCCAAGTATATGGTGAGCGGTTGCTCAACGTTATCTGCGATGATGCGTATGGCGGCGAGGCGCAGTGTCAGACATCGGCGCTCATACTTCTCAACGCCTTAATTAGCATGGGTCATCAGGAGAGTGAGGATTATGTCGTTGAGACTCTGAATCGACTCAACTTTATCGGAATTATGGTCGATTCGCTACGAAATATCATGCAAGAGTGGCAGGAAGTATTCACATCAGGTGTGTTACATTGACCTCTATCATCAAAGACATAGTTAACCCCCTAATTTAGGTACTTCTGAGCAGCAGAATTATCAAAATGCACGTCTTGCTCTTCTCCTTGAACTTGCTCAGGCTCGTTCTGGGGCCAAGTATATCCTGCATTCCAACCTTTTCCGTGCCCTTGAGATCTCTGGCCTCTTTGAGGCAGACCCCGAGCTTCAAATCGATAGCACGAACCCCCGCGCCCTCGAACAACATTACGATCTCCTCGCCCAAGTTGTGCGCATCGTGGGCGCCGCACTTGTTTCCCGCGGCAGCCACAATGTTGTTCAAGGCCGCCGGTTCCTCACCGACCATCGCATGCTCGTCACACATACACTCAAGCGCAGCGCTGGTATCGGAAGTGGCAACGCGGATGAAGGCCTGAATCAGAAGATCGAAGAGTTGGCTGAGGGGTTAATGGTTATCATCGCAGCGACACGGTTCCTTGAGGTAAACAAGCCCCCCTTACACATCCTAGACATAACCAACTAACGACAAATCACAGTTTGAGAATGAGGGCCTCCCTGAGTCTACGCAACAGAGTCATGGGCTTTTCCACTAGGCCACCTACAACAGGAAGAGGGGGTATCTGCCTATAGTCTATCGAGATGGGGTATGAAGTTGCAGAGCTACACGGCGTTGACAGGAAGGAACCGGTAATATCGAGTATGTGGCTTAGTTAGTACAAGTGAAATAAATAATCAATCACATTGGTAGACATGATAAAAAAGAAGGTCATTTCACGACACATATCAACTTGTTTACAGGAGCGAATAAAGTTTTTGAAGGTCGTCATTTCCTACACATCTTTTCTACAACTTAGACAGTGTTACCTCGCCACATCAAGAGCTGGGGGGATGGTCTGATTGTTTTCTTGAGTGCTGCGATACCAAACCTCCGCTGCCGAACACTTGGCTTCTATTCTTCTATTTCGTGTTGCCGTTGTAGGGGTGGCCGTTGTGATTTGCAACATTCAGTCCAAGAGAAAGCGAATCATAAATTTATCTAAAGTCTACACGCCTTATGTCTTTCTGCCTGAGTAATAAGTGGTAAGACTTATGCTTTTGTCCATACATACGTGCTTTCCACGGTCGCGGTATGGCCAGTATCCCCCCTACCCTGTGTACTCCTAAAGCGCCATTTCCTGAACGACGCAAAAGCCGCGCTCGCACGTTAAACCAATGTGTCCGGTGTTCTCCCTGTCCATGTAAATGCTGGGTATCTCGATCTGACGCCCCAAAATGATCCGCCTTCCGTTATGCTAATAAAAAAGAGAAGAGAAGTGCACTTTTACTCGTGCTAAGTTCAGTGTGGTGGTATATTTAGCCTGTTGTAAACGGCAAGATAGATGAATCAGAGTAGGCTGTGGAACTCTGAATCATGGAGCCAAATTGGTTGGAGGTCTTGACGGCAAACCAGATCTCCCACATCATCCGATGCTGTGAGGCGTATCAGGATAAAGTGTTGGCTTTGCGTTTCCCTTTGCGCGTAGCAGTCATAAGCTTCAGTTCAAGAGGCCAGTAGCCTTTGGTCTTGTTGTTGTAGTTCTCCCTTGCCTTCATATCAAGCTTTTGCCGGCACATGGGACACTTCCCTTTGGTGGCATCTACGCTAAGGGACTGATGCAGGCATGAAGCGCAATAAAGATGGCCTGGAAATGGACGTGTCAGAAAATTATCGTGGTGCGCAATAGGTAAACAGAGGCACCCGTGGATGGACTTACCACAATGTGTTACTGTCAGATTATTGCAGTCATCCATGCAGATGACACACTGAAAGGCAGCAAGTTTGATACGATCGTCCTTCTCTGGCTTTTCGATGTCGTCAGGGATTTCGTTCGTTTCGGTCAAGTCAACGGTATCGTAATCTTCGTTGGTCTCAAGATCGACAAAAGCGCGAGGGGGAGGGCTCGAGCCAAATAGTTCTTCGACATCCATTTCTTTCTTTGGTGCTGAGCTCCTCTTCTGTCTCGGTGATGGTCTGGTAGATATCGTATTCCCATTTGCAGCCGCAGTGGATGTCCGTCGTCGTTTGCCCGTGTGCGTAGAGCCGGTCCGGGGAGCAGCAGCTGTGACGCTCCGTCGAAGAGCAGGAGGCATGGCGTCGGAGAAGGAACTGGCCGGACTGTCGAGGAGAATGTCGCTTTCGTCGAAGAAGTCGAAAATGGGCAGAGTCGATTGCGATTCACCAGCAGCGTTGGTGGAAGAAGAGAGTTGAGTCGTGCTGCGCTCAGGACCTGAGAAATTAGAGATGCAATGGTGAACGGCGGAGGGGTCGCGTGGGGCGGTAGTGGCACTGTCGGCAACTGCACGATGCGGCGCGGAAATGGGAGCCTGAAGCGCTGCCGCTTGGCTTACACTTGGAGTTAGAGCTTGGCTCGGCTGTGGATCTGTGTTCGTGAATGATGGGTAAGTCGACGGTGAAGAGAAGTCCCCATCAACGAAATCGATAAGATCAGGATCACCGAAATTGGCAGAAAGCAATAAATTCTCTAGCTCGCGACTTCGACTGTGTTGCCCCAAATGCTCTCTCTCCTGGGTGTTAATTGGTGGCAGCTCAGCGTTTACCGATGGCAAGTTCGTTGCCCTTCTCCGAGGCGGCGTTTGAATGTCTAGGAGAGGTAGACCCGGAGGAGAATGGGAGGGCCTCGGTTGTTGTGTGGTTGTAGTCGGGCTTGAGCTCCGATGAGCGCGACGAGTGTTGGAAATCAAGGGTGGCAAAGGAAGCGAGAAAGATGATGTCGTCGGGCGAATTTGGTTGTATTGGCCACCGGTGCCACTGCCAGCACCCTCTTGTCCTTCAACTGCATCAATCTCCAAGCCGATTGGCCTCTGCGAACGCGAACTTGAAGATCCGGCTTCAGTTCCAGCTAGATCCGGAGACGAAATGATCCTGGTGGACATGGAGATTGCAATGGGAGGAGCGTAAAATGCGTCTGTTGGGTTCCAAAACAAGTCCAAGTCTGGGTCGTTGTCTATTTCAATCGTTTACAAACGAGCGTCAGGAGCTGCTACCAACAAAGAGAAACGCGCAAGGACATTGGAGTTAGATTCAACTGTAGGGCAGGAGAGGCCAAAAGAAGCAAGTAGGCAGGTAGGGTAAGCGAATTAGATAAAAAGGAAGGAAGGAAGACAAAAGGAACAAAATGAATTTCTAACCTTGCAACAGATGAGAGAAAGTAAGATCCATATACAAGAATCCTTGCTCCATTGTTGGGTCGAATTGAAGGACGTCACGGGGAGGATAAGAAAAAGTGCAAGCCGTGGAGAATTTACTAGAATAGATACTAAGTTACTGGGCGGGAACTTTGAAACCATTAGTTAACTAACTGTGTTTTCGTCTGTGCAAATGACTTGAACTTGACTGCTAGGTAGGCGGGCCACTGCTGGACTGTAGTTACTGCGCTGGGCTGGGCTGGGCTGGGCTGGGCTGGGCCGGATCGGATGAGGCCAAGATGTGGATATTAATGGGACGAAAGATAAAAAAAAGGCAGACACAAAGGCGGAGAAGCTTGGTTCGTTAACAAGGGAGGTGTGAGCTCTTTGTAAGGCAGTGTTGAGAAAGCATTATCCTGGTGGCAGGTAGAAGACGCCAGAGACAGCTACTTGGTAGGTAGGTAGGTTAGTAGATAGTAGGTAGTGTAATGGTCAAGAAAGTAAACATGGGAAGGAAGCCAACAACTTTTAGGTTAAGTAAAAGACCCAATCTGGATGAGAGGGAGGGGGATGACCAGCCTTGGTCTGTGGTCAATGTCATCCATGCCATGCCATGACTGACACTGTCTAGCCACAAGTTGTGATGTGATGTGTTTCGGCTGTACCGCGACAGCACAGATCCACGATATTACGAAATGCCGTTTGTTGTAAGGAGGGAATGTCTTTAGCAAAGCTCTTCCAAGCCTTCATCTCAGTTCTTTCTCGTCCCATTTGGCCTCTTTGCGCCGATACGACAACCCAATCAAGCCTCTCCCGAGGACTAATGAAACTCATTGGATCGCAGCCCGACTACCTAGATAACCTCTCGTGCATCTGTACATTCGGCGCTTGAAACCCCCCCACGTTACCTCAGCTCGATTTTTCATATATAAAGTCCAATCGTTGCGATTGCTTTGCCAAGACTGATTCTATGATGGAACAAAGACCTGATCGTATCTTCCTCAGTCCTGCCGTCAATTCTAGTAAGAATATTGGTCTTTGTATTGATATTTACGATCGCTCAGAGGTTATTTGCTGGGATCCTTGACGTGTTACATCCCAGACAGATATAGATAGACTTGACAACTTCCAATGCTGGTATCATAGAAGTTATAACGGGTGGAGATGATTCAATGACTTCATATACCTATAAATCGGCGGATGTCTGTATATGGTAAGGCATCTTGAATATATCTCCAAGTTGGTCGCCTTGCTCGGTAGCTGACTACGAGACAGACCCAAAAAGAGCATGATGCGAACAGGTAGAAAAGCGAGATACAATTCTAGAAAGCACTGTTATAGTCTAAACATCTTTGTTCAACAAAATACCCAGTGTCCACCCTCATTTGTCCACTTATCGATCAACTTGATATCTTTAGCCTACGCCATAGTCTACTCAAAATGCATAAGATGAGGAGGAGCTAAATAGTCGCATTCTGGTGTTTGATAACAAGACGTTGTCCTACCAGGCTTCTATACAGTATAACCAAATGTGTCTCTCAGTTGCCCGGTTTTGTAGACGTGAAACAGCATGAAGCGCTATTCTTCATCTCAAAGTCACTCTCCATCGTTACCTGTTTGAGAGCTCATGGGACTCGTTTCTGGGAGGTTTAAAAGCCCTACATCAGCATCAGTTTCAATTGCCCCTCCATTTAGACCCTTCCATCGTCTCCACTCCCGAGCAGAAAGACAGGGACCCGCTGGGAATGCACGGCGTCATCCACTTAAATTAGCAGGGATTTGCTAATTTAGTCAAAGATGGATCGATGCAAATGCCAAATTCATCATCCTGACATTGCATTCGTCGAGGTGCCCTCGTCAATCCACGACTTCCACCGACATAATATTCGACCGGCGCATCGTCAAGACCGTCGGCGATAATAATAACCAAGAGCCGGGATGCTACTGTGACACATTTAATGATGTTTATCCCAGCTGCTGTTTCTCCGTTTCGCGGTTCGACAGCAAGTTTCTCTCGTATCGCTTATCACCAGGGTTTTCGTCGTCATGCTTTGCGCACTCAGGTACGATGGCTAGCTGCCGTTGCTGCTAAAGTCAAATCAGAGAAATTAAAAACTCTTTCTTGTAACACTTCAATAATCCTTCACATAAGTTGTCGGCTATTAATTTTGCTGCAGTGCCCTCCGAAGCCCGACACAACGAGATAGGCGTTCAGCAACTCAGCTCCCATGTATTCCAACAAATCTTTCCCGATGGTGTAAAACCTCCCCCCCAAGAGCTCGTTGAGCTATCCAAGGATCACCTACGGCGTCACGATCTGCTTGGGAAGAACACCGACAAATCCGAACCTATAGCTTTCGATATTCCCCCGTTGCAAGGACGCACGCTTGACGAGCACTTTCACAAGCTCGGTATAGATGCCGCCGAGCCCTTCCTCACATATGCGAAGCAGTTCGCCCGCGCCAATCCGCCGCCGAAGCCCCGGAAATGGGTACACGAGAGTGGCTGGACGAAATATTATCCTGATGGGACGACCGAGAAAGTCGAAGCACCTGACGAAGAGATGCTGTCGTTCGACACAGAGGTCATGTGGAAAATAAGCCCTTTCGCTGTCATGGCCTGCGCATCGAGCCCGACTGCTTGGTACGCATGGCTGTCGCCTTGGCTACTGGGAGAGACTGAAAACGACCGGCAGTTGATTCCTTTTGGTGATCCCACCAAAGATCGAATTATCGTCGGGCATAATGTGGGCTTTGACCGAGCGCGGGTTTTGGAAGAGTACAGTATGACACAAACCCGGAATGCCTTCCTCGACACCATGTCGTTACATGTGGCTGTGAATGGAATGTGCTCTCAGCAACGACCTACCTGGATGAAGCACAAAAAGAACCGAGAGATGCGGGAGCAATATGCGACCCAGACTCCGGACCACGATCTGGCGACAATACTGAGTACACAAGGAATACATGACGAAGCGGACCTTTGGGTCGAACGAAGCTCCGTCAACTCTCTGAGGGATGTCGCTAAATTTCACCTTAATGTTTCTATCGACAAGACGATTCGAAATGACTTTGGCGAGCTGGACCGCGAAGGGGTATTAGAAAAGTTGGATGAACTCCTGACATATTGCGCCGCTGATGTCTCGATTACCCATCGTATCTACCAGATCGTTTTTCCCAACTTCCTGTCAACCTGCCCACATCCTGTCAGCTTCGCAGCTCTTCGCCACCTCTCCTCTGTCATCCTTCCAGTTAATAGCTCGTGGGACGTGTACATCAAAAATGCTGAAGCTACCTACCAAAAGCTCTCTGATGCGGTTCAGGAACGCCTTGTCGGTCTTACTGAAACCGCGCTGAAGATGAAAGACAAACCTGATGAATACGAAAATGACCCTTGGATGCAACAACTTGACTGGTCAGGGCAAGAAATCAGGATGGCCAAAGGCAAGGGGAACGAACCACCAAGACCTGTAGCCAGGCAGAAGAAGCCTGGCATGCCCAGGTGGTATAAGGACCTCTTCCAAACGAATGATTCGTCCATCAATATCACCGTTCGAACAAGGGTTGCTCCTTTGCTATTAAAGATGTCTTGGGACGGGTACCCGCTGTTCTGGTCTGATAAATACGGTTGGACATTTCGCGTACCTCGAGCTGAAGCCACCAAGTACACAGCCAAACAAGCGGTTGAGTGCAAGTTCGATGAGACAGAAATCAAGCTACGTGACGACCATGCCCATTCATATTTTAAGCTTCCTCACAAAGATGGCCCAACAGCGCGTTGTGCTAATCCAATGGCCAAGGGATACTTGTCCTATTTCGAAAGTGGCATGCTGTCCTCCGAGTACACATATGCGAAGGAAGCGCTAGAAATGAATGCATCATGCTCTTACTGGATAAGTGCAAGAGATCGCATCAAGTCCCAAATGGTTGTCTATGACAAAGACATTCGCAAACTGAAAAAAACTCGCGGCAAGCCCAAATCGAATAACCCTGGCTTCATTTTGCCACAAATCATCCCGATGGGCACCATAACTCGCAGAGCGGTCGAGAACACCTGGCTTACGGCCAGTAATGCCAAGAAGAATCGCGTTGGCTCTGAACTGAAAGCAATGGTCAAGGCACCTAAAGGCTATTGCTTTGTAGGAGCGGATGTTGACTCGGAGGAGCTTTGGATTGCCAGTCTCGTTGGCGACGCAACCTTTAAGCTTCATGGTGGAAATGCTGTTGGGTTCATGACCCTGGAGGGCACAAAATCTGCTGGCACGGATCTTCATTCACGGACGGCATCCATCTTGGGCATTACCAGAAACAATGCCAAAATCTTCAATTACGGACGAATCTATGGTGCTGGCCTCAAATTTGCAGCGACCTTGTTACGACAATTCAATCCAAATCTCTCTGAAAAGCAGACCATGGACACGGCATCAAGACTCTATGCGAATACCAAGGGTACAAAGACCAACCGCAAGTTACTTTACAAACGTGCCTTCTGGAGAGGTGGTACCGAGTCGTTTGTCTTCAACAAGCTGGAGGAGTTTGCTGCGCAAGACAAGGCTAGAACCCCGGTATTGGGCGCCGGAATTACTGAAGCGCTTATGGGACGATATATCAGCAAGGGTGGTTATCTGACATCGCGCATTAATTGGGCCATTCAATCTTCTGGTGTCGACTACCTCCATTTGCTCGTTGTCGCCATGGATTACCTAATTCGTCGCTTCAACATCGATGCTCGAGTGGCTCTCACAGTTCATGACGAAATTCGATACTTGGTTAAGGATAAGGACAAGTACCGCACAGCACTTGCTCTGCAGGTTGCAAACGTCTGGACAAGAGCTATGTTCTCTCAGCAGGTCGGCATCAACGATCTTCCTCAGTCTTGCGCTTATTTTTCTGCCGTTGATATCGACCACGTTTTACGTAAGGAAGTGGATATGGAGTGCGTTACTCCCAGCCATCAGACCCCTATACCTCCGGGAGAGAGCATCGATATCAACACACTTTTGGAGAAGGGCGAGGCTGCCAGGCTAGATCCTGCCATCGTTCCAGACGTCAAATACGCCCCCAAGCTCGATCACATCGAGTACACTCCACGCGTGCCCGTCATGGAGGGCATCCAGGAATCAGCTCAGGAGACGCTTCCTTTCCTCAAGGCCCAAATAGCTAGTGACGAAGAAGAGATCAGAGACATAGTCTATACGTTGCAGAAAGAAAGGACAGCAGCGATGCCAAAGAAGGAAAGGCCGTTGAGCAAGAAAGAGTTACAAAGCGTATTACCGTACAGGGCTTATCCGCAACTTATGCCCATGGACGAACCCTTTATCCTGACAGAGGCTATGAAAGAGAACCAAAATGCTTATGTGAACAAAGATAACAACAAGTTGGGGCTGGGAAAGTACTCGAACAAGATATACAGGCCAACCTGGCGGGTGTAACCGCCGAGGGCTCTATTTCAGCTGGCAAAGGCTAGGCTTGTACAATCTCTCTTTTATTGCTCACTCATATGGTTATTTGTATATATATATCCTAACGTTAAGACGGCGAACATGGCGAATTGCATCTGGAAACGGTGTTGGGTTGCGGATTGGGGCTTTTACGACGGATTTGGGAGGGCGTTTAAAGAAAATTAAAAGATCTGTGGTTTGTTGTACTTGTACCACCGAATGCGCAGGCGATTTGTTTCAACCAGTCATTCATGCATATTCAGAAGCTTTTCCATGGCAATGATTTCCTGGCTTTAATGTCGTTAAGGTGCTGACATGACAAATTGAAGCTAAACTCTGCCGATAATGGACAACTTGCGGGAGCTGGCTTGGCGATCGAAGGTTGACCCCTGTAGCACATCGGCGGCAGCTTCACTAATAATAGGTAGCCTGGGGCTACCGTTAGATGTATAATGCTATGCTATGGGGTTTGCGTTCGACGACTGTAGTCAGTGACTTTCAGTCGTTTTGATAAGACCAATACTTCCGAGGTCTACTATTTGACAGATACCCCGAGCAGAGTCTGAAAAAGAGTCGCTGGAAATCACATTCCCATAGGTACATTACATTGGTATTTATAGATACCTATGAAAACGTCTGACTTTCATGGGTTAAAAACAAGCTCATGGCTGTAGGTGTGATGACGAAACTGTTCAACGCTAAGAAGTAAGGTCTCCACTAAAAGCTCCTCGTCATCCCTCATCGGCACGTTTCGTTCTTTTCATGCTGTGACATGCTCCTTCATCTCATCTATCAGAGACCACAAAAACATTTGCCGATCAGGGGCTTATAAACGCTCAATTTAACTACATTCCCTTTCGTTACCTCTTTTGTAGTGATTTCTTTTGCGCTTCATAATAACACTCGCTTCTCCTCGCTAAATTCCTCGCTAAGACATACCACGAGCCGAACGATCGACCCCTCTTCAGCTACCGATAAACTGTGAAGATCTTGGTCCGTCTTAATCGAGCTAGTTTGCGAGAGACGGATTACGGGTTATAAACCGAGTCGAAAAGGAAATCAAGACAATACAGAAATTATCCATCCGAAACCATGGTGTCTACCGAAGAGGCCATCCAGAGACTCAAGGAGGCTCGCCCTCCTGCGACAGACACATTTACGTACCTCACCGTCGTCGAAACGAACCTCTCTCCCGAAGTTCTCCCAACTCTCCAGGAAATCCTCGAAGATGCTGCGCTTACGAGCGAAATTGGCTGGGATCTCGTGGAGATGCTAATCTCTGTCCCTGGCAGTGAGAGCTGTCTCGAAACCATTGCCCGCCTGGGAAACCCCCGCGAAGTCATCCTCAAGGTTATCGAATTTCTCGACTCCAACGCAGAATCTTCTGAGGCCGGCGATGCCTCAGCAAGCGCAAAATTTATTACTCTGGTTGGTATGCTCGGCATCCTCCATCAAAGACTGCAGGTCAAGGCGCCATCACGATACCTTCATACCACGCTACAAACCGTTTACCGAGCATACAACCCCCAAGGTGCCGAGACGACGGCAGCGGTTATTGATCTCGTGCGATCCCTTTCTGGGAGAAAGCGTCCACCACTACCTACACGCCAGTCTAGCGCCAAGTTAGAAACAGCGTTCCAGGGGAGCGACATGTCCAAGAGTGCTCCTGATCCTGAGGCGCATGCAGGCCAAGCAGGCGAGGGCGAGTCTGAACTGGTATCACGACTCTTGCAGTCATTTATAACAAGCATTCTCGAAGCCTATGTCAACTCGAACAATTTGGAATGGGCAGCAAGATATCTGGAATATTTGAACCCTGAGAGGATACTATCGAGGAAGCCAACTATGCTGCAAGCATTCAAGCAAGTAGATGAGCTTCAAACCAGGGACGCCTTGGTTGGACAATTAGTTGTAAGTGGTCGTTATACAACGGTGGGTTTATTTTACTAATTTCTTCAGGCTGTTGCCCGCGATTTAGGCCTGGCGAAACTGCCCTCCGACGAGGTCAAGAAGATTTTGAGATCACCATTCGCTGTGAATCCACTGTCTGTCGAACCCGACCCCAAGAATCCCGAAGCTATTAAACTATCATCTGGCGGCTTCCTTTGCCTTACCGCTTATCGCATGTTCGCATCAGACATTTTTGACGCCAACTACGAACAGCCCAATGCCAATATTTTCCCCGAGCACCACAACCTGTTGAAGAGATTTCTCGGTGATGAACCACAGACACAGATCGAGGGCAACCCCGGCACTGTCGAGGCATTAGTTGTTATCGCGCTCTGGCTTCATGACCAGAAGCGAATAGTTGGTCCTAATGCGGCCGACGACAAGGAAGCAACATTTATGTCATATCATCATCTGCTAACTCTCGTTTCTGTATTCCATCCATCTTTGCGAGTACGGAATGCAGCTACTGTGTTAGCAGGTCATATACTTCACCAAGACCCTGATGAAGGGGATAGATTAAACATTCTGGAAGACTTGTTGGAAAACTGCATGTTTTCATCTCTGCAAGCATGTGCAGTGGCGTGGCTACGGGAGGAAATCATCGCCGCCCATAAGGCTGGCTCGAAGGGGCGGTTTGCCGATTCTGACTGCTTGGACCAGCTTCAGTACACACTGTTTCCAGATCTCGAATACCTTGCTGAGACAGATTTAGAGGCACTATTGGAGTTCTGGGTGCAGAACGCGCCCTTCCATCTTCAAGTCGTGAACTTCTCTCTGTTTTTGTTTGGTGGTCAAGATTATAAAAGCCTGGCTCCTGCTGGCATGGCCGCAGCGGTAGAGCATCGATATGCGAACCCTTTGATTGCTGCTGCCAAGCGATTGACTGAGGCACTGGATAAGAAAGAGATTGATGGACAAGGCCAGGAGGGCGAGGCGTTAATGCAGTTGAGCATTTTGACGGATACCCTGGAGCGTGTTCCGTTGCACTAGAGTTTATGAGTAAGAACCACAATAGTGTTGCAATTGAACTGGTAGTTGTATACGAATGGCATCTTTCAATATTCTTTTACTGTCATGGTCGTGGAAGTTGTGGATTCGAAAAATTATGTTTATCTATAAACTCGTGCGTGGTCTTGTTGTTGTTGCCATTTTACTTCAATTTGATGCCAGGCTAATGCTACAACTCAATTGGGTTAAGTTTGCGACTGGGTTTTACAGCAGAGAAGAACAGTAAAGCCAAAAACAAATGGGAATACACGTTTTTGAACGGTTAAGCCATGACATACCTAAATATACTACGGGGCGTATCAATCGGTAGTAAGATACAGTTAAACAAGAATCGTTTTTCGATGAACTTGCACAGAGCGGCGGATGACAGTTTCATGCCCGGAGCAATAAGTCCGTAGTAAAGGACAAACCACGGAATTTGGCCACTCAGAGCAGGAGACGAAATTAGTAGATAGGTCGGACAATTTATGACATTTTAGCCTACAACCCCATGTTATTTGATTTTTGTTCTCTGCAGACAAGCTTAGATGTTAACTTTTCTGTTAGCCCCTGGCCGAGATAACGCAACACTCTGCCACCGAACGAGGTGAAGTCGAGCCATACCCTAGCAGTCGTTGTGTAAGTTGTATTAGTTGTATGACGGCGGTCAATGGGTACCTTAGAGCATTTGCCGTTAGGCACAAGGCGTAAGTCATGATAGTTCATCATTCTACGCCAACGCATTGACTCTACACGACAACAACTACGTCATGACATCCAACGGATGAGCGGATGTTTATTTTGTTGAACATCATGAGGCGACTGAACATGATACTGATGGGAGAAGCCGTCACAAGATGACAAAGCTCTTTACGTCGAAAGCATAATCAGAAACTCTGGCTTGACAACGAATGAATGCATAACTGCAGCCCCTTTGAAACCGGCACTGCCCCGAGTTGCCTAGGCATGACTTTGCCCATCATCGACGATTCTCGCCTGTTCCTTGCACTGAATGAGACCTTACAGAGGCCCATTAATTTAGCCTTGCGGCGCCAAAGAAGCTAGAACGCCGAGCGCCAAGGGTTCCGCAGTGGAACAGACGGCAAGTGACATCATTGTATCTTTGAACCAGAAGAAATTAGGAAAGAACATTCCCGAGACCAAAGTAGTGGCCTTGTGACGCCTGCCCAATTTTGTTTGTTAATAATAGAAGGAAGGAGCCTTTCGTTTGCTTTGGACCTGACCACGGATTCTTTCTCCTTTCTTTACACACTTGTACTGAAGCGTTGTACAATCAACATACCTGACTCTAGCAACAACATTTGCCAAGCAGACATATTGCCAAGGTGCGACTGATCAAGTGGCGTGCGCGACAGTGATACGACAACTACGATATCCCATTGCTACAAACAGAGCCACCGGCATGCTTTTCTAGAGTTCCTCTATCAATAAAGCAATTGGGAGAAAGACATCAACCTTCCTGCTCCCACAGAGGAGTCGCAGTACTGCTGCCATGGATTCCCAAACAGAAGACGACAATAAGCTCAAGCTCGAAGTATCGCAGAAGTATAACCATGGAGAGAATGGACAACAACCCACAACGGTAATTACAGACGACCATGGAGGCCTCGCCTTTCCCGCCCCAATTCCACGCCCGATTCTGTCACCCGAGAGCCCATTAACGCCGAGAAGTCCCAAAGAGGTTGTCACCCCTCATGCTGCTCCAAGTGAAGACAATCAGCAAACACGAGTGCACTCACAGCCTGTGTCCGTACCCGAAGCACCTGGAAATGTGTTGTCAAAAAAGTCATCAGCTCCCAAGGACCGCCCTAAGCCGACCAAGACATGGCAAACAGAACAGCCCAGACGCGATCATCACCGTCATCATTCATACTTTCGACCAGGTCCAGCCAGGGCTGGTACATCGTATCTGAATAAAGCTATTTGGGAAGGGCCAGGAAACACAGCACTTAACTCTAGAAGAAGTTCATCATCATCATCATCGTCCGATGAAGAGCAACGACCGACTAGCCGGCGAGAAGCCCCGAGTGCTGGAGATCGGAAGAAAGATAAGGCATCACGCAAAGACCCTGGCAATGACAAATATGGCCACTTCAGCGTTGGCAACCAGAACTACCAAACATCTGGAAAGGTCAAGAAGGATGGCCGCTTGAGAATCACTGTCAACGAGACCGCAGGCACCGGATACTTGAGTAAAGCCTTGGGTACAGCTGTCAATAAGATAGCAGCACCAAGAATGGAACAGGTTGAAAAACCATCAAACTTGACAATTCCCGAGAGCCCACGTCGATCGTCCTCCGCGACAGCTGTGGCGGATCCAAAACCTCAAACGCGTCTGAACATCGTTATCATGGTTATTGGTTCACGAGGAGATGCCCAACCATTCCTCAAAATTGGCAAAGTTCTCAAGGAGGAATACGGACATCGTGTACGCATAGCGACACACCCGGCGTTTCGCGACTTTGTGGAAAAGGATTCGGGGCTGGAGTTCTTTTCCGTTGGAGGCGATCCTTCCGAACTTATGGCCTTCATGGTTAAGAATCCTGGTTTAATCCCGACCCTTGAGACCTTCAAGGCCGGAGATATTGGTCGACGACGAGCTGCCATGGCCACCATGTTTGATGGTTTCTGGCGTGCGTGTATTAATGCAACAGACGACGAGTCGGACCGTCAGAACCTGAAGATGATGGGTGAAAAGGACCCTTTTGTGGCGGACGCCATCATCGCCAACCCACCAAGTTTTGCACATATTCACTGTGCTGAAGCGCTCGGTATTCCTGTCCATTTGATGTTTACCTTTCCCTATACACCAACGCAAGCGTTTCCACACCCCCTGGCGAGCATCAAGAACTCCAACGTGGATCCAGGATACACAAACTTCATCTCCTACCCCTTGGTTGAGATGATGGTGTGGCAAGGCTTGGGAGATCTGGTTAACGAATTTCGTGTTAAGACATTGGCTCTAGACCCGGTATCAACTCTGTGGGCACCTGGTGCGACCTATCGTCTGCATGTGCCTTTCACGTATCTCTGGTCACCGGGTCTTGTTCCCAAGCCGCAGGACTGGGGCAGTGAGATTGACGTGGCTGGTTTCGTATTCCTCGACCTGGCTTCGACCTTTAAGCCACCAAAGGAATTGGAGGATTTCATAGCCGCTGGAGACACACCCATTTACATTGGATTTGGTTCCATTGTCGTCGATGATGCTGACAAGTTCACTGAAATGATCTTCAAGGCCGTCGAAATGGCAGGTGTTCGTGCCTTGGTGTCGAAGGGCTGGGGTGGGCTTGGAGGAGATGACGTCCCGGACAATGTCTTCATGCTTGACAACACCCCTCACGATTGGCTTTTCCCCAGAGTCAAGGCTTGTGTGATTCATGGAGGTGCGGGTACAACAGCCATTGCTCTGAAATGCGGCAAGCCAACGATGATCGTTCCGTTCTTTGGTGACCAGAATTTCTGGGGCAAGATGGTGAGCAGCGCAGACGTCGGCCCTGAGCCAATTCCCTATAAACATCTAGATGCAGAGAAACTCGCAGAAGGCATTGAGTATTGTCTCTCGGACAAGGCAAAAGAAGCTGCAGAAAAAATCGCGAAGCGAATCGCAGAAGAGGGCGATGGTGCTGAAAATGCTGTCAAAGAGTTCCACCGACAGTTGAACCTCACATCTCCTAGCATTCTGCGATGCTCTATCCTCAAAGACCGCACAGCTGTCTGGGAAGTTAAAGGAACCAATATCAAATTGGGTGCCTTGGCTGCTGACATGCTCGTTGATAATGGGTTGCTGACCTGGAAGCGCCTGAGACTCCTCAGGCATAAAGAATGGAATGATTTTGAAGGCCCCGGAGAGCCTGTTACTGGAATTGCTGGTTCCATTGCTAGCACAGTTGGTGAAGCATTTCACGGCGTTGCTAGCGTTCCTTACCATTGGGCGAAAAGGACAAAGTCGATCAGAAAAAGGAAAAGCCTAAAAAGGTCAAAGAAATCCAAGAAGACCGATCCCGAAGCGCAACAAAACGGCACAACAGATCCTGAAAACCCAGCGGACGGTGCTTCGCTGCACACCGAGACAACAGCCGAGGAACCAAGCGGCCAGTACGTTGGTGATATGGCGAGTGGTGTTGAAAGGACAGCTACAGCTATCGCCAAGGCGCCGGTGGACCTCTCGATGGCTCTGGCACAGGGATTCCACAACGCTCCTCGTCTATATGGCGATAACACGGTACGACGACCTATTCGAGTAACTGGGTTTCATTCTGGACTCCGAGCGGCCGGGCATGAGTTTGCCTATGGTATCTACGACGGTTTCACAGGAGTTGTTCGTCTTCCGGTACGCGGAGCAAAAGAGAATGGGCCAATTGGATTTGTCAAGGGCACAGGTATGGGCTTGACAGGGCTCGTACTCAAGAATTTGTCAGCTATTGTTGGTCCAGTCGGTTACACGCTGAAGGGCGTTGTGAAGCAGGCTGAACGATCCAAGACGCCACAGAAGTACATCCGTCGGGCTCGCATGGCCCAAGGTCAGAGAGAGTATAATGCACTTCCAGAGGATCGCAAGAAACAACTAGAAAAGGAGATAATGGACGGATGGCATGTCATGAAGGAACTAAGAGAGAAACTCCAAGAGTTGGAGAAGCAGCGTGGTATCGCAGGTCAGATCGACCGGGTGCTTCTTGATACCGAGGTCGTGTTTGAAGACGTGGACACTGCCAAAAGGGCGTTGGAAGCGCTCAAACAAGGAAAGGATCTTGAAGATGTGGTAGATCCTGATCGAGACCGTGGTCGTGGCCAAGGAAAGGGTGGCCGGGATCGAAGCATGTCAATTCGAAGATCGTTGAATTTGACTAAGAGATATGGGGAGAAGAAACGCCTCGCATCGCTGGCTGATGCAGATGGCAACATGGCCGAAGATGAAGCTGGAGATAAAGTCCCTTCTGGAACGGATAGATTGACCGTGCCAGCAAGGTAGCATCATTTGCTCAAAAACACGTGTATGGCGTTGGGTTACTGTTGTTTTTGAAGGAATATAGTATACGTATACCCCGATCATGCGGTCTAGGCTGTAATTGTAGTATAAATTTTAATTGAAAATGCATAATACTCAAATCAATGCCCCCTCTGCATGGCAGCATGTTGGAATTTCTGTCTTGCGGATGTCTAGTTAGTCTAGGTAGGTATATGGGGTGCTGCAATGGACGTTTGCGAAAGCCAAAGTCACACCCTATGACGAAAATACGATTGCGCTGTTTCGATGAGCCGATAATGTGAACTAGTACTGCAACGCTGATTTCCATTGTCTCAACGTCTCCGATCGTAATCTCGATGACTTCGGTGTCGGTCGTCTCTGTTTCTTTCGCGGTCCCGATCACGGTCACGGTCGCGGTCCCGGTCGCGATGTCCATGCCTACTATCTCGGTCCCTTTCCCGCTCGCGCTTGTAACTGTCCTCATGTCGACGACCTTCCTTTCGTTTATTCTCCTCCCGGCGGTACTCATCTAGGCGTGGCCGCTTGTTCTTTTTTCCATTCTGATTCCATCCACCGAGGTCCTCCTCCCCTTTAAGCTCCTTGGCACCAAGACCGAGCCGATTAGGACGCCGCTTAACTTCTTTTACTGTGCCTCGAGGTTTGCCGTCCCAACCCATGCCTCGTAGAAGAGCTGCGCCAAACTCCTCCACAGGCATAGCCTCGTAGTCATCGAGAGTAGATGCTTCGCCTGCTTCTTGGATGTCGCGACGGTAGGCGTCCTCTTCGGTTGGATGGATAACCTTTTCCTCCTCCTCCTTCTTTCCTAATAGCGCATCTATAGCTTCGTCGTCTACTGATCGCTTAGGAGGTAGCCCCTTATCGTTATCGTCTTGGCTGGGAGCCTTTTCATTGTCGAGGTCCAGATCGGCATCCTGTTTGTCGTCCTCGGTCTTCTCCTTGATCGTCAGACCCCATTTCAGCCCCTTATCCTGGTCCGCGGGTTCTGTTTCGACTGGCGTTCCGGCCTGCTGAGCCTTGGCTTCCTCGGGAAGCAAATTCTTTCCCTTTCTCTGCGCTTTGGCCTCTGATCTCCAGTCGCGATTGGCTTGTCGAGCAATCACGTAGTCTTTTTTCTCTGTCCTTGGGTCTTTCGCCTTGCGTTCTGTTTCTGCACCCTCCGCGCCGAAGCCTGTGATCTTTTCATGTCGTCCACGGTGGTCATCTTGGTCGTCCTCGGAATCAGATTCTCCTCCTAGAGCGTGTGGTCGCGGTCTCTTTCCTAGTGCCGACGGTGGATTTGGTCTTGCGATCTTTTTTGAATTGTTGTTATTCGAAGGAGCACCAAATTTGATTGCTATACGCGGCGCTGGTGGTTTGTTTTGTTCTGACATTTTCGACGAGTCGTTTTGTTGATAAGCGCAAATTCACATGCTGCTGATGTCGAGCCAGACGACGGGCATGGATTTATTTTGAAAGACGTCAGAAGCAGACAGGCGAGAGTCTTCTGTGGCGCACATTGTGGCTACACGTATTCTGCTTGGAGAGTGGCTGAATGATAGGGAGGTACTTGTGAGGAGGAACCTTATTGAGAACCCGATTGAGCGGCCCATGCACAATCAAAGCAAGGCTCATTGAGTCATTATTGAGTAAAATGCCAAAAGACTAATAGGAACCGATTTCTTGAAATTTTGAAGGACTAGCATTGTGTGCAATATTACGAAATGAAGGTTCTGTATAACTAGGTATAACGGACGCTTTGGACATAAGTAGATACTCACCTAGATGCCTAACAGCTAACGGAAGCGATAAGTTCATGTAGACAACACTAGCAGTCGATTCCCTGGTTGTGCTAAGGTAGTGACATACTGTTTGTTATTGATAGTCCTAGATGAAAAACTGGATCAGGTAAAAGTACCTAGATATTTAGTTCTCTGGATGACAGGGTAGAAGATAATTGAAAGAACATACTACTATACATAGCACACGCCCAACGTGTGCTTTCGCCTTTGCTTACCCGCACACATCCAGTTGCGTTTTTTTGCTGGTTACAAGCTCAAGAAAGGATACATACAGTAGTCTAGGTAATGTACATACGTGGTGGGGATTTATCTAAATGACTGTTCCAACCGCAAATATGAGCGTTTTGTACACAGTGTCTAACTCTCAAAAAATCACCGTGCTGTCCCAAGAACTTCTACCCCTTTCTATTGTCACCTCGCGCTTGTGAGCGCACTTGGCGCTGCGGTTAGACAATTTTAGCACAGTGCAAAGAATAGATGTTAGACCAGAAATTTGAATCTCGTTTTCCACAAACCTTGGCCTTATCCCAAACCTTGATCCTCACTTCTCCTGCTCACCACTCGCGCTACACCCACTATTTGCTGCAAGCCTGGTTGATTGCCCCCCCTAATCCACCGCCAGTCCCGCACTCTCTAGTCTCTTCCGATACCTTCCCCAGCGTTCAATGTCCCCCATGTACCCGCGCTTCACCTAAACTCCACTGCATTCAGCGCTTTGAGCTGCAAACCACCAAACACCACGGTATCGTCTCCCCAGAGACAGAAAATTTGACGCCCTCCAGCGACGTCGCCCTCAACATCGACACCCCAAAATCAATCAACAACCACATTTTTCATCGTCAAAAACCTGTGCATTCATCTCAGGCGACTTCAAATCATTTCTTGCAACGTCCGTTTCACCCCAAAACGGATGTCGCGGCCGTCGATGCTATGACTGAGGTCGGAGCTGCCGATCTATCAAGGCTGCTTCAATCAAAGCGCAATGAGTGCAGGTCAGTATGGGCTCAAGCGAAAGAGCTGATTTTTCCGATCATGATGATATGTTTTTCGGCGTGCTAACTTGCTTCAGTTCAATTGTGACGTCGCGGAAGCGAAAGCTTCGCGAACTCTTCGCTGTTGCGACACAGTCCGAGGGTCTGCCGCACCCAGTCTTGACCAACCCCGACGCGCCGACCACAACACCGGCCGAATGGCAGTTCTTGCAAGCCAACGATATCATCCAGTACGTTCTGCAAGTTGAACACGCGCTTGTTGAAATCAATTAGCGCGTGCATTGTCCTGTCAATGCCTGCAACATGCTAATACCAGTACAGAAGCAAGACGCTGAATGAAGCCAGCATCCCGACAAGGCCAAACTTCTCGCTGGAAGTATTCAAGAAGTCCCTTGCAAAGTCAATATTCATTTCGAATGAACCTGCGCCGAAGCAAACGTCGGATGATGCAAATGAACCTCATGTAACGGATGCGCAGGACGAACAACAGTCCAATGGGGCATCTTTACCTACAACCTCCGATGCTGCTGCTACTTCAACAAAAACTTCGACCCCTGAGACTTCGACGCAGCCAGCTACGACCGCAAACCTCGTTCCTCTACCTACCACAAACGCCAAAGCCGCACTTCCACCTACCGATGCGATTGTAAAGCCGACACCGACAACCTCTCAGGATGTTTCTCTTCCAACTGACACCAATTCGAATCCGACCACGAACGGGGAGAATCCTGCCGATTCAAGCGAAGCCGCATCCGTATCGCGTCAACCCCAAGTTACCTTTGAAACAGGAACCAAGGGCGAGCATGTTGAGACTGGAGTTTCCTTGTCAGTGAAGTCTGGTCAGGGGAACGGGGATTCTGGCGCCACCACAGGTGTCCCATCAGCAATCAAACCCTCTGTCGATGCTACTCGTACCGCTGATGCATTATCTTCGCCTGGTTCAACAGCACAAAGTGCGACTACTCCTGCGGTGCATGACGATGCTTCTACAGATACAAGCCCGGAGCATGAGGGGCCACAATATGTCGAGCCGGCACAACAGAATAAGACCGAGGATGGTACCCATGACAGAGGCACAGACAAATACCATCAGAGCCAGGAGAGTGGTGATGTTCGAGCTTCTTCAACCAAAGACCTAGAAGACCGTGTGTTGGAAGCACCCCCTGACTCTGCCGAAGCTCAGCTACTCCAAGAATCTATCCGATCGAGTATCGCAGCAGAGACAGAGACGGCACTGACCTCAGCAAGCACTAGCCATGAAGCAGACACTGCCATATCAGCACCAGTGTCCGAGGATGTTGACATGTTAGGTGTCGATGACGGGGTTGTCAAGGCTGCGCCTACCGTCAATAAAGAGGTTGAGGAGAAGCATGCACAGAAAACACTCGACGCTGATACAAAATCCGCTTCAGTAACTGATGCACCTGCAGAGGCTTCGGGTAGTAGGGAAATTCCAGACAGCCAAGAGGAGGTTCCTGAACAGATGGACGTGGATGCGCCTGAACCTAAAGCCAGTACTGAAAGTCAAACTGGAGCGCCCATATCATCTGAAAAGTTAGATACAGCTGACGACAGCCCATCGTCACCCGCACCTGCATATAAAACTGAGGCAAGTGCACCTCTCGAGTCTATTCGTCAAGATTCGCCTCCGAAGGTTGAGCGTGCTGTCACCAGAGTCTCGTCGGGGGCAATGCGTCCGAAGTCTGTTAGTGAAATCGTTGGCGTGACCCCTCGCCAAACCCCGACGCTGGAACACATTTCTACCAACAAGAGCTCAGACAATCAGTTGACCCCTCTAACTTCCACTCCCAAATCACCGACCCTGAGACATCGTCATATTTCCGCTCATCAACGACAGAGATCCCGCAGCCAGCCTTCGACGGTTGTCTTCGGCAAGCAATCCAAGAAGGGCGAAGAAAAGGCAATGGTGCCCAGTCAACGTGACACGATTCTTCCGACCGAAGACTACTATACCCCTCTCTTTGTTCAGGGCTTTGCTGGCAGTTCATCATGGATGCAGCCTATCGAGAAGATCCTTTACACCGCCAATAAGACCGTCACGACGCCGGACGCCAATCTGGCCATCCAGGACCACCAAGCATGCAAGGTTTTGAGACGCGTCTACCATCTCCAGCAGCATGACAAATGGTCTCTGCGGCAACCTAAACGTTGCCCTGAACCCACTCGACCCCCATCTCACTGGGATGTTGTGCTTCAAGAAATGAAATGGATGCGAACGGATTTCCGAGAGGAACGAAAATGGAAGAGAGCTGTAGCCAAGAATCTTGCATATGCTTGTGCAGAATGGCATGAAGCTACCGCCGATGAGCGGAAGACGCTGCAAGTTCAAGCTGTTATACCCCCCAAGATCAAGCCGGCAACCGATGTCGCCATGGTTGACGTCGAGGGTGTAAATCATTCAACTCCCGATCTCGTCTCTAGCGAAGATGTCGAATCTATCGACAACCTGGATGACCTGACCGAAGATTTCCCCGAGACAATAGCACCATCCGCCATATTCAACCTCCAAGACGAGGATGTCGTTTTCGGCCTACGCCGAACTGCCGCTGCAGACCAGCTTTTAGAAGAGCTCCCTATGTTTGGGGCACCTCTTCAGGTCCCCAAGTTCGATCTCACAGGCCCCGAATGGGATCCCGATGCTCATTGGCGACGACCAGCTCTGCCCTTGAGCAAGTATGTTGAGGGTCACATGAAGTTAGTTTCGGATGGCCCACCCAGAAAGCGCAGTCGATATAATTATCAAAACGAAGATTCTGAAGATGAAGGTGATGTTGGTTTTGTGAGCAGCGATCCCACACCCAGTCTTCCCTTACCACCTGCTACCGACGAAGTTGCCTTATTTAACCCTGAGATGAAGCACATTCGCGATCGCTTATATGTTGGCCACCAATTCCGGCCACCTTCAGAGTACCCTATGCCCTCTCAAAGCTTCTTCGAATGTCGAAGCCCGTCACAATGGACCATAGCCGAGGACGATGAACTTCGGAGCCTTGTCCGGGAACATTCTTATAACTGGTCTCTCATTTCTAATATACTTGCACCTAAATCTATTTTCAACTCTGGTGCGGAGAGACGTACTCCTTGGGAATGCTTCGAGAGATGGATCAATCTGGAGGGACTCCCAACGGACATGTCCAAGACACAGTACTTCAGGGCCTACACGGGTCGTATTAGTGCAGCCCAGAATATCATTAACATGCAAAACCAGGCGATGGCACAGCAGGTTAGCCAAGCCAACGGAGCAGTCACTCCTGGGCGACGAAGGCCTCAATCCATTCCCCTCAGAGTGGAGAGGCGGCGTAACCAGAAACATCTCACAATGCTTGATGCCATGCGGAAACTGGCAAAGAAAAGGGAGACGACTGCCCAGAAGCAGCAACACACGGCATCACAGAATGCTGCCAACAAAAAGACTAACGAGTCCGCATCGCAACGCCCAACGAAAACACCAGGGGAATACAGCAGGCTACGCTACGAACGAGACCAAGCTCTGGCAGAAAAGATGGCGCAGTTTGCGTCGAGGCAAGAGGCTCAAAGACGAGTAAGTCACACAGTAGCACGGTCTAATGGAAGCATAAAGCTGACGTCCTCCCAGGCTGTATTGCAAGCCAGAGCGCAAGGTCAAGTTGCCCAGTTGGCTGCCGGTACTCCTGGAGCTGTACAGGCTGGTCAAAACTCGGCACAAGCTGCTGCTGCCGCCGCTGCGGCAGCAGCGGCAGCCAACGGTATGAACGGCGTTGGCCGTGTTAATGTCCCTAACCAACTCGCGGCCGCAGCCGCAGCCGCTGCAGGACAAGCTCGTCCACGAATACCCATGCAATCGCCTGCTGCTGCTGGCATGGGAGGTGTCCCGGCTCATATGGCCGGTGGACTTGTGCCGCCAAACCAGATGAACGGTGTGCAACAGGCACAAATGCAAGCAATGCAGGGGCAACACAACCGTATGCCTATGCCGAACCCTCCGCCTGATGTCAGCTTGATGATGCGTGCCCAACGCATCTCCGAACAGCAACGAGCTGCACAGATGCACGCTCAAGGCGGTCCTGGTACTCCTGGTCAAGGAGGCATAGGTGCTCAGCAGAGCCCTCCTGCGCAGATGCGGAACGCAATGAACGGTGTCAATGGCATTAACGGTAATCCGATGAATCAGCAGAGTTTCCTTAATAATGCGCAGGCGATGATGGCTCAGTTCAACCAAGGCAACCTTAACTCACCACAGACTAATGGCCTCCATATGCCATCTGGCCCCGCAGGCTCAATAGCCCCGCGACCACAAACACAACTCCCAGCAGCTATCCAGGCTCAACTCAACCAGCTCGAGGCACAATTTCGCGCTAAAAACCCAAGCCTCACCTCTGATCAGGCCCGTCAGCTAGCCACGGAACACTTGACGCGACTCATGATGGCGCAACGCTCTGCGATGAGCTCTGCTGCTGGCACGGCTGGTGGTCAAGGCGGACTTGCTGGAAGTATTGCAGCCACAACTAGTCCCCATCAATATGCCGCTCTACTTCGACAACAACAACAACAACAAGCAAGTGCAGCCGCGGGCAGTCCCGGACAGCAACATCAGCAACCTCACCAGCAACCCCACCAAGCTCAACATCAGCCCCAGCAGCAACAACCTCAGCAACAGCAAGCGCAGGCGAAACAACAACAGCCTCAGCAACAGGTCCAGGCTCAAGTTCAGGCCCAGGCCCAACATCAAGCACAGCAGCAGCAGCAGCAGAGACAGGCGAGCGGTAGCGCTACACCCTCGGCTGGCTAGTGGAAGAGTTGGCAAAGTTACACAGTTTTCTTGTTGGGGTTTCTGGGACAATGAATGGGTTTTGCTTGGCTTGGTGTATTGGGAGCGATCGATATTGGTGTTTGTCTTATCATGAAAAGCGTTTGAGCGAAAGAGGAAACATGACGATTCTGGCTGTACGATTGCGTAACCGCGTATGAAGCAACGGACGGGTCGGGTTTGGAAGGCATGAGTTGGAGAGCATCTGTAGATTATTCATTAATCATAGTACTTAAAGGCATGAAAGTAGGTAGATGGCCATACAAGTCCTTACTAGGGCAAATAAAAACACCCCTTATTCGAATCAAATAATTATCTACTCATAGATCCGTGACATTTTCTGACTGACGAGAGTGAAATGAACGACCAGACCAAATCATTTATCTATTATGAATACATTTCTATACAACTAAACCTAACGCCGGTCATGTACATACGATGATGGAACAGCCCGCCAAAGTTGGAACGGGAAACTCGAGTTCCATCATTCACCACATTCACCACATTCACCATATACACTCATTCAGCTGGGTCCACCGTTGCCGCCTCTGGAACTGTCTCCCTGAAGAAGTAACCTGGGCTTAATGAAGTCCTCGTCGAGATGGTGGAATACACTGGCAGGATCCTCCGAAGTCCATAGTTGCCGGATCGCATTGGATGCGGTAATTGGCTGACCTCCAGGTGTCTCTGATATAGGAGTCGCGTATGCGCTTTCAACACGAGACGGAGTAGCAGTGTTGGAGCGTGGAAGTGGCGAGCGGCGAGCTGGAGGTGGCAGATCGGAGACGTCAATGTCGCTACCAATGTCTGAATCATCATTGTGACGAAGAAGGTCAGATCTCTCGGGTATAGAGTTCTTTCGTACTTTGCTTGTAGGACGGCCGCCCGTGTGCGGAGACGAAGCGCCAGACACATAACTAGCAGATTGGCCTGCTTCGAGGCTGCCAAGAGCAACGCTGCCATTCCTGCGAGGATTGTACCCGATACCCGTTCCTGATCGCTTGACTTGAAGACCCCCGCCGAATGTTTCGATATCGAATTCGTCATCGCTGTCAACCTCTTCGACAACACCGGTACGGATTCCAAGGATCTCGAGCATACGAGCGGTAGTGCCTCCAAAAATGATCACCGTGAGCACAACCACGACTAGAACAGTAGCTCGGAGTGCAGGGGCGTTCTCGCCATTGAGCAAAGCAGCCAGTGCCACACCGACAGCTCCTCTTAAACCAGCCCAGTAAAGCATGGCCTGGTAGTTGTAAGGCAGCTCATCACCAACCTCCTGCCCTCGCCTGCTGGCGCGGTATCGAATGAACCAGTTAATAGCCTTGGACAAGGGGAATACGGCGACCCATCTGGCAGCACAAACGGCCAGGATAGTTACGATAATGAGAGGAGGCTGGAACTGAAGCTCGTTGTCGGTAAACAAAGCCAATCCTAGATAAATAAAGATGAAGTTCTCAGATAATTGCGATAAGATCTGAAAGATGAACTTTGTGGTAAGCTGAGTTCGTCGCGACATGTTGAAGTAGGCATAGTGCTTAAGAGTGATGCCGCAGAAAAGCAATGACACAATACCTGCATAGAGATTAGAATCCGGGTGGAGAGATTGACTCGTGGTAACATACCGGACATGTGAAGACCATGAGAAAAGAAATAAGTAGCGTAGGGGATCAGAACCATCAAACAACTCTCAATCTTGGGTGTCCTGCGGAGGTAGGTGAACTTGAGTAAAAGCGCCGTAGCCACGCCAACAAGAAATCCGATGAACAAACTGCAGAAGAAGACAAGCAAGAAGATGCCTGTACCTTCGAAGAAACTGATGATGCTGAGTCCAGCAGCCTCGCCCTTTTTGTATTTTTGCGCAGTTTCGAAAATGACAATGGCAATAGCATCGTTCAAGATGGATTCTCCAAAGATGATGGTGTACAGCTTGGGATCGACCTTGTAAGCGTTGAAAATGGCCAAAATAGTAACAGGGTCGGTAGCAGAGAGGGTTGCGCCAACTGAAATCGCATCGACAAAGGACATTGGCAAGGATCCAGGAATAAGGGTGAAGAAGTATAGGATGAAGCCAATAACGACAGCCGACAAAAAGGTTCCAGCAAAGGCGAATGTCAAGATAGTACCTATGTTCCGGAAGAAGTTGGCCTGGTGCAGCTCATAGCCCGACGACAGAATAATGGGCGGCAGCAGCAGATTAAAGAAGATCTGGTAGTCGAAGCTGATCATGGTTCGAATGGAGTCACCACCAACAATCATGAGGACGAGCCCAACCACCATTCCTGAGAGAAGAGAGGTTGTAAGCATTTGATCGCATGACGAAGAGTTCCCAAAGCGTACCAGCAAAAATAGATATAACCGTTTCGTGTATAGCAGTGACTTTCTTCATCTGAAGCATGTAGCTTGTGAAGAAGGCGACGATGAGCAGCATAATCGAGATGAAGAGCGCCCATGCTGCGAACAGTTCCTTCTGGGCAGAGTCACCCTCTGGAGGTCATCGTCAGTAATTGTCAAGGTGTACCGAATCGTCCATGTCTTGCGTGGGGAAACACACCCTCGGGGTCGGTCTCTTCTTCATCGGTGGCTCGCTCTATGTTCAATACGTCAGCCCTCATGTCGCAGGAGTAAAGTCGGACTTGGATATAGCGTACTAAGGAGCTGGAAGCCCATTTCAACAAGTTTTGCCGAAGCCATTGCGAAAGAGCTGTCCGTATAAGACTGGACAAAAGTCGTGGAAGCGTTGAGGATTATGTCGCGATCGCTTCGCTTAGGGCGAGATCAAGTGGGAGACTCCCTGCGCGAACCTCGTAAAATGCGATACTGGGAACATTCGCAAAGGGGTGAGAGCGCGCGAGAAAAGCAGTATTGAGATCGTACAGTCGGCGATGACGCGGAGACGGAAAGGGAGGCAACGTCTAGGCAGCGAATAAATTTGGAAGCGTTCAAAGAAAGAAGTTGTTATACCTGTCTGTCTGTATCTGGCTCAAGAGTGTGGAGGGATGATTGGAATATGCGATGGCCTGTCCAGGAAGCTTGGATCCAACACCTAAGCTAAGGTGGGCCAAGTAGCCAAGATTGGCGCAGGAAATGAAAGGCGACAGCTTTCAATAGAGCAATACTCTGATTGGCTATCCATCACTATCAATTAACTGATGCCTACCTACCTACCTTAGGTACTGTCAACTACCTGCCTATGGATGGAATCTTTGTTATGAACAAGCAACACAATCTTCTGCAATGTCACATCATCAGGCTGTAACCTGGTGATTTTGTTTGATAATAATAAGCTTGACCTGTCTACTAATGGACATACACCCTTTGAAGTGAGGCCGTCTACAAGCCTTTGCCAAGAGGAGTTACCTCAGATACTATACTCCAGGCTCCCATTCACTACCAATACGACCCAGGCCAACCTCGAATCCATCAACAAAGAACAGCTAACTAGTCGAATAATGTAAAGACGATAAGACTCTGAATAGCAGAAATGCCACCTTATGCCCTGTGATCTCAAGCAAGGACTCGAATGGACCTTAAATGGTTGTGCAACTCCATGCAAGTCAGCGGGGCTCATCGGCTGTCCGTGCCCAGGCCAGGGCTGTTGGTGGGGGACAGGCGTCTTTAATGAGGCTCTTCAGTGGCTCCATCCACTAAATCCTACTGAAACAAAACCCCCGCGACAGAGACCACGTTCACCTAGGACAGAAGCTCGTGTAGCTACCTACTAACATAGACATTTCACATTGGAACCGCAAGTTATCAACTTCGCCCAACGTCCACACTGTCGCATCCACCTCCTTCATACAAGATACGACATTTTATGCTTCAATTCCTGAGCTGTAAACTCCCCGACAACAATGTACCATCTCGCCAAAGGACTCTACCTCTATGCAACGAGTAAAGAAGGTTAGTACAAATAGCTACCGTCCCTCCCTTCTTGGGAATTAGCCTATGCTAACATCTTCCTCTCAGAATACTCGGTCATTCTTCTAGGTCTCGACAATGCTGGCAAAACAACCTTCCACGAACAAGTCAAGTCTATGTTCTTACCAAACAGACCCGATCCGAAACTCAAGACAGTGCCTACCGTTGGTCAGAATGTCTCAACGATACCGCTGCAGGACATGTACCTGAAGTTATGGGACGTAGGCGGACAACACTCTCTGCGCAAGCTTTGGGAGAGCTACTACACGAGTTGCCATGCGATAGTATTTATAATCGACAGCACAGATATCGGAGACGGCAATATCGAGCACGACGAGAACCTCGGCAGGTTGGAGGAGTGCCGTCTCGTTCTCGAAGACGTTTTACAACATAGCGAGACCGAAGGCGTACCACTTCTCATCTTGGCAAACAAGCAAGACCGTGAGGACTGTGTCGAGACAATACGGATCAAGGAAGGATTGGTCAAAAAGGTTATGGAAGGAGACAAGGGGTCTGCCGTTCGCGATTCACGTGTGCTGGCTCTGAGCGCTCTGACTGGCGATGGAGTTCGAGAAGCTATCGAGTGGGTGAGGACACGAGTGCAGTGGAACAAGGAGTCTCGGCCGCCTGTTATGCGGTAACTGATTGACCTGGGGGGTCTTGTGTGCAATTAATGCGACTTATGAGCGATGACAAAGACTGGGATAGACTGGTCTGGCTGGCGTATATACTGGGCGTTGGTTTGAACAACAGTGAATCACTTCTATCAAAACTGAAGCATAGGGAGCACATGGCAATCTCTCTGCGGGGTATCATGGTTTCTATTTTCCTTATTCTTATCGTTTTTCATTGGCATCAAGTTGTAAGTGTTAGCGTCACCTATCGTTCTCAGCCGTCAACTCTGCCATGAGCCCTCCCTTGTCCCTTCGCTTTGCGTCCTCGGCAAGCTTGTTATCCACAATATTAGAGAGATCCTTGGATCGGTTGAGCGCACCCTGAGCGCACTGGATGAACAACGGCGCATCCAATGAGTTTCCTCCTAGCTTGGCAATCTGGCAGATCTCACCGTGCTTGTTGAGACTGTATGTGCAATGGGCAACGCGCATTTGCTCCTCAAGCCAGGTGGTGTCGACAAGAACTTGGCTTCCGTCCTCGCCAAAGAAACTGAATGTGACGCAGAAGGGGGAGTGAAGCCAGCTGAGAGGTACAGGTTCTCTCTCGGCAGGCGTGTAGACAGTAAGGGTTTCTCCTTCAATGCTTGAATCAGGCTTGCGGAAATGTCGAAGGGCTGCAATAACGGCCACGCAGGCAGCATCTGTAAGGTTGCCATCGTGGGCAAGGACGTGAAGATCAACTCGGATAGACCAGCATTTTCGGCCGGCGATGAGACATAGTGATTCGGTATCCAGGGCACCTGATCTCCTAATTGTCTTCTCAAGAAGCCTCGAAAGAAGAATCTCCTCGAGTGAAGGACGATTGACCTCATATGAAGGAGCAACCATGGGGCTGAGTTCTGATGTGATGGTAAAAACTCCATCAAAAGGACGGTCCGTGTATGGCACAGTCACCTCGGCTGAGACCTTGGCTAGTACGCTGAGAAATGCGTCAGTGTTTATTCAAATTTCCTTGGTGAGTTTTGTTTTACCTTGTTCTTCCATATTTCACCTCTGCCACTCCGTACTCATCTCCAAAAGTGAGCTCGAGAGGTCGGAATTGGTCGAATTTGCGCCCGTCTAACCGCAAACCCTCGTTCAGGGCCTGAGTAAGGAATGTCTTCTCAGAGAGAGAAGGTTCGGCTTCACGCGGCATGGCTAGATGTTATTTTTATGTAAAAAAATGTTGTGAGAACCAATGCTATGTTTATAGAGTGCCAAAGCGTAATAGACAAAGACAAACATTGAAGAAATTCTGCCGGGCGGTGAATCGCCACTTACGATAAGCACGTCTGCTTCCAGAGCCAGAACGCCTCGCGTCGGTAGTTTCCAAGACTTTGTAACAACAGTAAAGCTACAATTCTTTAAATAAAAAAAGATCGTGGAATTGTCGCCATGACTACCGCTCACAGACCTACGTTCGATCCGGTTTGTAAATTCGTTATATCAGTACAGGCGCACGCTAACTTTTGCAGGCCCGTGGCAAAGAAGCCCTCCGTGGCCCAGCCTACCATCAACGTCTTCTACCAGCCCATACTCAACTGAAGTATCGCCAGGCTGGTCAAGGTGGAGACGCCGACGAACATCCTACTCGCGACCTCGCTGCCGAGCTTCTCGCCGCTGAAGCTGCCCATTTCACCAAGAAGAACGGTGCCCCTGCATTGATCGACGATGGCGATGAGGATGACGAGACCAGCGTTTCTGGTGGTGCCAAACGAGCGCTTCCGAGCACCGATGGAGAGGGAGAAGACCTGGAAGCAAAGAGACGGCGGATATTAGCAGAGACAAGAGATATTGATGCCGATGACGATAGTGAGGAGGACGAGGAAGACAGTGACGACGACGACGATAGCGATGATGACTCTGATGCGGAATTACAGAGAGAACTTGATCGCGTGCGAAGAGAACGAGAGGAGAGGAAGAAGAAAGAGGTATGTCTACGCGATCATTCAGTACTGCACAGCTTTGGCTAACACACCCTGCAGGAGGCAGAGCGACTCAAAGAAGAACAAGATGCTCGAGAACGAAACATTGCCCTTGGAAACCCTCTCCTTAACAAGCAAGATTTTAATATGAAGCGCCGCTGGGACGATGATGTGGTCTTCAAGAACCAAGCTCGTGGCACAGAGGACAAGGGCAAGAAGAAGGAGTTTGTAAACGTAAGTCTTTTTTTTTTCTTTCTTCTTTTCTCTTTCTTTCTTCTTTTCTCTTTCTTTCTCTGTTCAGTTGCATAGCATCTTGCCAGCTTCTTTATGTGTTTTCCCTGCCTGCCTGAAGAATCATTTTACTTTTCTTATTAAAAAAAGACAAGATTTGCTAACCAAAACTCTCTAGGATCTCCTTCGTTCCGACTTCCACAGACGCTTCATGAGCAAATACGTTAGATAATGACACTAGACAAACTCCTCCTTTTTAGACATTAGATACCCTGGAAATAAATCAACCGCTTGCCTGCACTTCTTTGTGTACATTGTCTGTATCCGCAGCTTGCTCGGCGAGAATCTTCTTCTCCAGGCCCTCAAAGGCGCCGAGAACGTTGCCGTACTTTTGATATACCCCCTCGCGGTAACCCTCGTCAATTCGTTGAATGTTGCCCTCCTCGGTCCATCTTTTACCGATGAGTTCGTCAAAGGTCTCGTTTGCCTGGCGTTCGAGAGCCCACAAAGCCTTGTAGGCTCCACCTAGGGCGCATGCGTTGCCGCCGACATCGAGCTTGTAAACACCATCGCTACCACCAAGAGATTCGCCGATAACCCGGGCAATGGCTGGGTTTAGAGAACCACCTCCCACGAGGTAAATACGGCGGGGCTGGGCGGGTAGGCCAGGTCGAGTGCTTTCGACAAGATTCTGGGAGCGCAGACGCATGGAGAGAGCTTGAGACTCAACGATGACTCGGGCATCAGTCTCCTTATCCCATCCCTCCTTTACCTCTTGAAGGTCGGAGCCGTCGGGCTCGCACGAGTATCGCCAAGTACCGGCACGGATATTCGGCACTACTTCAGTAAGGTAAAAGTACAAGCCCAGCTTGCGCCTATCGTCCTCTTTCGCGGCACCAAGAGCGGGAGTGTTCTCAATGGCCTTGTTGAAGTTCTCCCAACCAGTGGGACCATTCTCAGGCTTAGGGAGTTGATCTCGAACTCGCTCGCGCGCTAGACCTCCGTTCTTGTAGCAAAGCATAAACATATAATGACCATCTGTTGTGGGGTGGTTAAAGAAGTGGTAGGCACCGTCGGGCTTGTACTTAGGCGTGTTCATGAGGAAGGTTGTGGAAGTACCCAGCGAGACAATAGCGTCTAAGGGTCGAAGGGGAAGAGCGAGAATGGTTCCGGGGTTATCACCGGTGAAAGGTGTGATTTGGCAATCAGGGTGGAAGCCGTGGCGGTCCACAAAGTAGGGTGAAATAGAACCCAGAACAGCAGCACCGTCCATACAGGGCTCGCCAAGCTTCTTCTTCAGGTTGAGGGCATCATGCTTGCTGCCAGCAGCGAGCTCGAGAAGAGGCTCACTGAAAGTCTGGCGGGACATATCCCACAAGTTCATGCCGCAGACATCACTGACATCCATGGGAGCAATGGCACCGAGGAAAACAGATGCGAGCCACGAAGATACAAGAGAGATGTGAGCAGTCTTTGCATACATTTCTGGGAGATCCTTCTTGAGACGCATAATCTGAGTTCCGGTGAAACGCTGAGAAAAGTGTCAGTATCACTTATGATCCATAGCAATGTGCTTAACGTACGTGGTGTGCACCGCTTCCAGTAACCTCGGCGAGCTTCTGGCGGTCACCAAGTGTAGCATCGAAGGCATCACATTCAGCCTGAGTGCTCTGATCCTGCCAGTTGGGCGACCATTGGTGCGAGAGTGCCTGTGGCAGCTGAACAACCAATGGAAGACGAGGGTCAAGGTGGTGAAGGATCTCGTAGGCGTGGGCGTTCCAAAAGACACTTCCATGCTGCTGGCAAGAGCCACTGATACCGCGTATGTGAGAAAGAGGGACAGGCATGGCTTCGGCCAGTCTGTCAAGAACGAGGTCTACCGACTCCATCCACATAGCGACGGGTGCATAGACCTCGCCTGTCTCCTCGTAGACGTGGACACCTTTCTTGATGCCATATTTGTGGCCAAAGTCCTTGTCAAAATCGACCTTGGCTTCACCAATGACTTTGAGGTCTGAGTCGACGACGAGAGCTAGAGACGCTGTCAGCTAATTGCACTAGAAACATGTTACTGAGGGTAGCTTATTTGACGTACCTTTTAGCTGTTGTGTCGACAGATCAAAGCCGAGGTATAGAGGCTTGAAGTCCGCAGACTTGTCTGTAGAACTGTCCCGAGCGAGAGAAGACATCGTGAATTGCTTCAGGTTGATAAAGTGGTACGTGTGAAATCAGTCAAGCTATTCAGAGATAGATAGGGAACTAGTATCCAACAGGCGCCAACCACAGCGACGTCAATGGTAGCAGTTATGACGACAGGGGATGTCAATCGCAGGCCCCGTAAAGACTAGCAGTTTTACGCTGCAAATTTGTAAAAGCACAGTTGGTTATACAACGACCAGTGAGTGACCAAAGTGTGTAAGTTGGAGGATTGGGTTGAGTGAGACTCAGGAAACACCAGAAAAAACGCCACGAGCTGGGCTTTATACTGTCGTACCTTGCCTTAGCTGAGGTAAGGTACAATACAACAAATGCTTCTGCCCGTAACTGCATCATGTTAGACCGCCACCCTCAACTCAGCAGGGAAGAGTGAGAGATAGACACACTAAAAGAATGTCTTCAGTGGGTAAGGTGCATCAGAAAACTTCAGATGGCAACTTGAGGTGTGAATATAGTAATGGTATCCAGACTTGGATGGGAACGCCCAGGTTTTAAACACGCAACACTGTAAAAATGGCTGAATTTATTCTTCATGTTCTTTCTTATCTTCATCCAATTTATCCAATGCCAAAAATAAGAAGAACACGCCAATACTGAACTCAAAGGTCATATGAGCATAACTACATGTCCGGGGGTTCAACATCCGTGTCCCGGCATTTTATACTCTATTTCACTAGATACACTTCTTGAGCCCTTGTTCCTGTATACTATGCAGATAGGGATCGAACAATAATAACAGCCTTTTCTGCTCTACTAACTACTACTACATGAGCTATTGTGGTATCTATCATGACATCTTTGTCAATTTCAACTACGTAGTCTTTTCTCTCAAGAAACAAAAAAGATGGAGACTTTCTCTTGGTTTCCATTGTCCATATCAACGTGGGGATTCGTCTCCGCTACAAGTGCTCTGCTTTTGCTTTTGCAATTGGCAATGTCATGTCCCACCAAACCAACCCCAGTTTTTCGGACCCTGGAGGCTCGATAAAATGGCAGCCTGGGGACTAAGGAGGGGCGTGTATAGAAAGGCATACATACCATCGACCTTACGACACTCAACACCATGCTACAAACATTGAGACAAGTCACGATACTGGTCAAGCCAAAGGAGGTGTGGAAAATTGCATCTCTCGAAAGAAAATGAGAAGCATTATTTACGGCAACAACATCAACAAACACGGAGAGACACCTGTGCCAAGGAGAGAATCTTCCCACTGATCGACATTCTTATCCAACTTTCGAGTTGCAGAACCTGGAGGTCCTCTCAGTCTTCTATCTGCTCTTTAAATCAAGTCATCTGCAGGGAGCAATTTATTTACTCTCTAAGGGACTCATTCTCTTCGACAGTTCCAGCGTTCTGTTCGCATTTAGCCTAAACATCCATTTTCAAACCCCATCTTAAACTTCACCCCCATCTCTTATATCCCGGCCAATAGGACCCGTGACCTCCAAGACCTAACGAAGCGCCAATGGGCAACGAGCGCTTGTAACGACAGTCTGTACAGTTCAGCAACGTTAGGGGGTGTAGCGATGGCCAATTCAGGTACAGAATAATTAAAATTTCACCAACTACTTTATAGCTCAGCCATAAAGAATAAACTGCATACTACTTTTGTCAAAACCTCGAATGGGCAATGCTGGCCAAATCCAATGGGCTTTCTTGTGTAGGTATCGATGCACCCATCCATCCTCAGTTGCTCCGTCGAGGTTGTATAGCTGCTGATATATGTTTCTTGTGCCTTCTCTTCCGGTGTCTATAGTGTACCCCATACCCCTACAGCCAGCCATTCAAGTCAATTCCTGCCACAGCAGAGTTTTCTAATACCGTGACGAGTACATGAAAAGAGGCGTGCACTCGCTGTGTATGTGTATATGCTTATACTGTTGATGTTGATCGGCCGTCAGGTAAATAGTTACCAGCTATTACTGGATTCCCATATTATGCCCCCTTGACTAGTCGCTCGTCAGTTCGGCTCACCTAGCCAGACTCCATTAGCTTGCAGCTGAGGCCCTGCCTCTAACAACGTTCGCCTTGACGTGCCGTAGTATCAAAGATTGATAATAAAGTACAGCACACGGCTACAGTAAGCATCGGGCGGAGAGTCGCTTTGTTTTTGGTAAGCTTCTTCCACCTTAGTGCTTGTTCCTGTTCCTAAGGCCATCGCCATGGTCTTGGTTGCCATTTGATTTCAGGTCATGGCCGTGATCATGGTTCGGTTCTGCTTCTCCCTCAGACATGTCTTCCTCTGTCTCTGGGGGGAGAACCACGGTACCAGGAATGAAGTCATCAAACTTGGCCTTGGAAGTTGCCTCTTTTGGTGAGAATCGGATACGAACCCTTCTTACACCGCGCACCTTGCCTCCTACTTGGGTCCGCACTGCATCTTCGACTTGCTGTGTTGTATCGACGGACCATGCTCCGGGCACTGTCATCTCAAGATCGACCAGATAATTCTGGCCTGATTTGATGCCGCTCACTTCACGCACGGCGACCTCGTGCCCTCCTGCCACATTTTTCAACGCCTTGTGTGCATGTTTTGACACCGAAGACTTGATATCATCATCAATACCTTGGTCCGCTAGTTCGCGAAAAGCAGAAACAGTGTTTCCGGCACCAGCTTGGATAACCATGATTGAGATGAGCAGGCCACCGACGGGGTCCAGCCAGGCCGCGTTCTCCATCATATTGGCTCCTATGATTGCAGCCAAAGTGACGAAGCCCGTCAAGCTGTCAACTCGATGATGAACAGCGTTTGATGCGAGAACCGAAGATCTGCGTTCGCGTGCAACCTTCATTGCTACGGATTATCAATTCCCATTCTTTGACACGTCGTTGATCTTATGATGGGACAAAACTTACTCGCATGATACAACCATTCCTTGATCAGGATTGTTCCGGCCGCGAGCCAAGCTGCGTGCATGCTTGGAATACCAAGTGCTGCAGCTCCATGAGAATGGCTGTGGCCGTGTCCAGCGTGTTCGAGGAGGCCATGCGCTGCTTCCGGGTAAAAGTGACCATAGAGACTGATGCCGCTGTCCCAGCCCATGTATAAGCCTCCAGCCAACAGCATGCTTGAAACACCCAATGAGCCCAAACTCTCGACCTTGCCAAAACCCATGGGGAATTTGTCTGTCGGTGGTTTTAGACTCCATGTGACCGTGGCGAGCGTCAGAATATCAGATGCAAGATCGGTAATGCTGTGCCAGGCGTCTGCAGTCATGGCTTTGGAGTTGAAAGCATATCCACCAGCAAACTTGGCAATTGCCATGCCTAAGTTGGAGATCAAGCCGATACGAGTGATTCTGACGCCCGGGTCGTCCTTATTGCCCGATGTTAGGTAGGCGTTGTCGTGATGGTGATGGTGACCCCCTAAAATACCATGGCTATGGCTGTGGTCATGGCTGTGGCTGTGTTTATGGCCATCTTTCTGGTCGCGACCTGAGTCGGTATGTGATCGTACCTGAGACATCGAAGCTTCAGCAAGAGATGGTATTGATTGAAGTCTGGTGCGAAAGGATGTTAAATGTGGTAGAGAGTTTGTTGAAGGACGAGCGAAGGAGACGGTATTTGGCGAAGCCTGGTGGTGGGTCGAGAGCTTAGACGATGCTGCCAGGTATGCACAAGTTGATAATGCAGCGACGATGGAAGCGCGTAATCGGCGAGGACAAGCGACGTGGGGAGGACGAGGACCAGTATTTGAACGTAGAAGGAGCATCTGGCCACGACATGTATTTTGAGGAGAGACATGGACATTAGGGTGTCTTGCATGTCCCCAAGAGGCAAAGCCACGGTTGCGACTGCTAGCATTGTGAGTGCTGCGACATTGCGCTGTGGCTATTGGCGACGTCACTCCCACTATCACTCCTCCTATATTTCCGCCTGTGCCTATGCCTGTGCCTGCGCCTGCGCCTACACCAGGCCCCATGGGACGCCCGGCCTGCGGGAGACTCATATATCCGAGATTGGAGGATTTTCGTAAAGTGGGAGAAAAGCCGGCTTCCAGTGGATAATTGATTGCGTGTAAAATGTATATATCGGTGCGGCGTTGCGTTGCACAGTCGAGGGGGAAAAAAAGGAAGGAAAGGAAAGACAATACAGAATTGGTGCTGTTATTGTTGACGTTATGCCCGTTAACGGAGTTTCAAGTTTCGGAATTGGTTCAATACGCCGATTTGGCTCGGTCGGATGCGGATCAAACAGCTCGGGGTATTTGATCAGTCAATGGAGACAATTCGAGTTAAGTTGAGTTGGATGGAAAGAAGGAAGAAACAGCAGAAACAAGATCATCAAGATTATCAGATTAGGTAGACAGTTCACAGCTTTCAGCTCCACTGATTGATAAACAGAAAAGTTGATTGCGGCAATTATCAGAGAAAGAGAGGAAGGAACGACGCCTATTGAGACAAGACAAGGTGAAGTCAAGTCAAGTCAAGTAAAGTGAACCCACTATCTACGACACTCTCGCCTGATATGGCATCGCAACGTTCCGGTCTCCGGAATTGCCCTTGACCGCTGAGGTAGATCTTTAGTCAGGTCCTATCACTGCCAAGTTTCTTAGAGCTTATTAGGTACTACGTACAGAGCATAGAACTACTACCACTATCTAGTAGGTAGGTAAGGTGAACTACCAACATCTGTGGTTTAAGTTCAGCTCTTTTGTATTCTTCAAAGTTACCTAGTAGTGTGAACACTTTTCATTGGACGCTTCCTTGAATTTACGAGCGATGCCCGTTGTTATTAACTATGAATTATCAGAGCTGGTCTCTATCATTACCTGGTCTAAATCGGAATGTGGGGGAGGAAAATCAACTAAAAGTCTCAGTAGCTTTGCACGTAATAATAGGTCCTCCTAAGCCACAGGGATTCGTTTCTAGACTCTAGCCCGTCCATAGCAAGGCTGAGAAACGTCCCTGAAACCAATGACGCGCTCTCTGGCTAAGAATAACCAATCCCTGTCACTAAACCTGCAGTATTGTGAGGCTATTCACCACCCGACTCGTAATAATCACTTCTCCAATTGCCTATCCACGCCATTGACTTGTGTGATTTCGGTCCTACGGTTCAAACCCTGGACAGTCCTTCATCTTCACTGGCCAAAAAATCAGCTTGCGCCTCATCAGGTCAGCTTTAGACCAATCCTCCACGAGCAATTAGAAACAGCCTCGTCAGCTGCTGAACATTGCACTTCAGCTGCACCCTGATCGTTGCTAGATCGAGTAATCCTTGAACACTGCAACTCTGGGAGAAACCTTGCCTCAATGAGCAAACCTCTACTCCGGATCCCTTACACGGACCTCCCCTTGCCCTCAGTAATTGCACCAGCTTCAGCCTCTACCCTTCCCGGTGCTATTGCCGCGCTTCATCGCTTCTTCGTTGCTCCATCTCCGAGACATCTGCCTTCTTCTGCAGTTGTCCTCACGGGTGCCGGTCTGTCTGTTGCTTCTGGCCTGGCAGACTATCGAGGGGTCAAAGGCACTTACAAGGTCAACAAAACATATCGCCCCATCTATTATCCCGAGTTTCTCAAGAGTCACGAATCACGGAAGAGGTATTGGGCTCGCAGCTTTCTAGGCTGGTCCAATTTACAAAAGGCATCGCCGAATAGTGGGCATTATGCCATAAAGGACTTGGGAGATTTGGGTCTAATACGAAGTGTTATTACTCAGAATGTTGACTCCTTTCACCCAAGGGCCCATCCTAATCTATCAACTCTAGAGCTACATGGGTATCTAAGGGCTGTTGTCTGCACCACCTGTAAGAACGAGTTCTCCCGAGACGAGTTCCAAGAGAAGCTGGCCAGCCTCAATCCCCGATGGGCTGAGCTACTCAAGAAAGCCCTCCAGTCAGGGGCGCTAGATACTGAAGACCCAGTCGAACGTCGGTTCAAAGGCCTCAAGGTTAACCCTGACGGTGATGTTGACCTGCCAGACGCCCCCTACACAACATTCAGATACCCGCCTTGTCCCAAATGCTTGTCTCACCCGCCAAACAACTCCGATGGTCATAAGCATATCGTGCAAGTAGACACGGATGGGGCTTGGAAGCTTCCCAGCACGGCAGGAATTCTAAAACCCGCTGTTGTCATGTTTGGCGAGAGTATCGATAACCATGTCAAGCACTCGGCCGAAGAAGCCATCGACAATGCCGGAAAGCTGCTCGTGCTTGGCACCTCGCTTGCCACTTATTCAGCTTGGCGACTTGCCAAGCGAGCTCAGGATCGGGGTATGCCCATCGCCATCATCAGCATGGGCGGTATCAGAGGCGAGGACAAGTTTTTTGCGGATATGGATCCGAACCAACGAGGCGAGCAGGGCGTAAGAGTCGCTTTGTCGACGGATGATCTTCTTCCTGCTCTCCTCTCTGCCCTCCGCAACGATGTGGCACCGGCAGAGGCACCAAAAAAGGCCTCACTGCAAGCTTCCATCGCAAATCCCGGCATCTTTAAGGATATGCTTTCTTAGAATCAATACATCTGTACACTACTACCCAGCCATGAGGTTAGATCCATTTACATCTAAAAAAAGTTTTTGAAGCTTCCGCTTTTCGGGCTTGCTGGTGCAGCCTGAGCAGGTGCTGTGTTCTGCGCTTGGGCAACCGATGGTGCAGTCGAAGTTACGGTTGGAGATTCAGTTCGCTCAGCCTTCTCCCGCTTCGCCTTGCGATTTGCTTCATCACGCTCAATGGCTTTGAGCACTACAGAGATCCATTAGTGACAGGTCCCGTTGATATATTTGATGCTGTTCTTACTTTCTTCCCAGTCTGCTTCTTTTCCAGGGTCACCGGTGCCGAGTGCCTTCTCAACATCGACCGTTTCTCCCCTCTGAATCTTCTCAACAACCTCCCGTAAAGACGTAATCCTGGCCTCTGATTGTCGCATATATCGATCAAAAGAATTTCGTAGTGCAATCATCTGTATCGACATTGATCCGATGAGAAGAAATATGACGATAAAGAACGTTGCCGGGTTCCATTCTCTCGATTTCTTCCTCAATTGGCGGTTTTCCTTTCGCAGAGGCTTCGGAATTAGAGAACGCCAGAATTGGCCATCGGCAATGGTTACAGGAGCTGTGCTCAAGTATCGAATTCCCAGTTTGGATACATGAGATGCTCTTAGTGCAAGCGCAGTTGCTCGAATCTGGCCTGGCCAAATCGAGAGGGGTCGTAGCGACATGTCGGACAATTTGAATGTTACAACAAGTGATGTCGTTAGCTTGAATCCCGAAGAATGACAAAGATTCTACCGAAAAGTGAAGAGCACGGGCCATTAGATCCGATATCCGATAGTTGCCCCAGACAACTGCTATTGTTTGCGAATTCCGGGGCTAGACTAAACTATGGATACCTAAACAGGGACTAAACCTACCAATGATTAACAATTGCTGAATGTAGAATTGAAGCCTTTTGTCTTTCCAACATACATATTGTAGCTCCGTATTAGGAGTCTTTGGGCGTTCTTTCTCACGACGGCATGGTAACGAAATCATACACATATTATCTAAATGGCTTCACTACAAGCAAAGGCCGACGCGGTCAAGACGGCCCTGACGTCCACCTCGACATGCACAACTGCGACCGTTGTGACGCTCAAGGAGTTGTTATCACTGGACGCTGACAACTCAACGACAACAACATCAAAGACAGCGACAAACTCAAAGACGAAGAGGGTGGCTTCAAGCAAAACCCAATCCGCAAAGTCCAATGCTGAACAGCTACCTTCTAAAGACCGTGCTGCTCTCGCGACGCACGTTATTAACATTTGCATTAAGTCTTTGAATGAAGCCGCAAAGTCATCAGTTTCTACAACTCCCAGAAAGCGACAAGCTTCTCAGGGCGACCTAAAGAAAGCTTCTGGCCCCCGAACACTACGCAGGTCACTATCCGCGCCCTTGTCGCCGCTGCAGCCCCGAACCTTGAACCGAGTCGCTACCTCACCGAACGTCACATCTAAAGCAACATCACAACCACCACCACAATCTACAGGATGTCTCGCCGTTGTCGAGTGCGCGCGTACCGCTTTTTCCTTCCTCCGATCAACTATTGGCTCGGTCCAGCCCACGCAAACAGACTTTCAACTCGAGAATGGAATGTCAGCGTTCATCAGCAAGCTTCTGACTCTGGGGTTCCATGACCAAGCGCTGAAAGAGCTGAGAATCTTGAAACGGAGGATAGATGCTGGGGTCAACAAAACAACGAAATCTGCATCGAGTGAGGGGCAAACAGCAGCCCAAGTTATTGCAGAATTACTCGACTATGGTAACAAGGTCCCCGACAACCTACTCCCCGTAGTCACAGGATGTCAGTTCCAAGTGCTACGGTGGATTTCGTATTCCAAGAAGCCACACCATATCGAAGCCGCACTTCCATTTCTTGAGGAATCTCATGTTTCTTCTCCTGTCAGACTGTATGAGAGATTGGGAGCTCAAGACAAAAAGGAAGCCCAAAAGGCGGCTCGGCAACTGGCATCTTTATCCCAGACGATTCTATCGTTCGCACCCAGTGTGTCCAGCAAGGAGGACCAAATCGCCACCGAGATACGATTGAGCCCTTCTCCTACTTCAGCTTTCAGGCTGCAGGTGCTGTGCTTCAAAATACAGCTCAAGTGGTGGAACATGGCCGGCCATCGCGGAAGTATTGACGACGACATACTATCGCCCTTTTCTCGTTGCGTGCGCGCATATACTCGGCGACATCCCTCGACAAATGGACCAACATACGACCTGATCGCTACATCATTCCAGGAACTTATGGATCTTATGGGTTCTCAAAAGTCACAAGCCAAGACTTCGTCCGAATCACCCCTGACTTTGCTGTATCAGCTTCTAGGGGTCGCGGCTCAAACGGATCGTCAGTACGAAGCAGCATACCAGTGGTTTCAAACACTGAAGGACGTATTGAATTCGGATGAAGAATCAGCTATTCGCATATTCTCGGTCTCGGCTCGTCTCCTTGCTGCTTCGTTAAAACAGTCCAAATACGACTCCAAGACAAAGGACCTTGTGCAAGAAGTTACAGAAAGCCTGGAGGGAAGTCTAAGCGGAAATATTACCGACCTAAATGAATTGTTGGATAGTCTTTCGCTGGCCCGACGATCAGCTGTTGGACTACTCGTAAGCAACTCCAAAGACTCAAAATCCAAAAACAGCATACTCAGCTCTATCATGCAACACCTCAAAACATTTATTACGAAATTTCCGCGATTCGGTCGTCGTTGGCTAGGAGCTCCACCTGGTAGGGATGCCTCACCCAAGGCCCTTTTGCAGTTCGATCAAAGACGAGAAACTCTTATGCAAACAATTAGCCAGATCATCGATGGTGCTTTGGTGGTTATCAATGGCGACATTCAAAACGACTTGGTTTCATGGAAGCAAATGGACGACGTTTTGTTGGATTGTAACAAACTAGTCGACAGTGTTCTCGACCCTACAACTTCGATATCACGAACAGAACAGCTGAGCGGCTATTTCGTCAAGATCTCAAGTCTATACTTCGCAAGGTACAATCAGCTACGCAAGGATCTTGGCAAGTCCAAACAAATCAACAAGGAGATTCTTCAATGCTTAAGCCGATCCATCGAGATAATTCAGGACCGACCCATGGCACAGCAGGAAAAGGCCCAGATCTCAACAAAGCTGGAGCTTTTTGCCGACCTGTGTAAGGCTGGAAACCGAAGCGAAGAGGCAATCCGAACGTTGCGATCAATCTGCACAAACATGATTGAAGAGGGTGCCCTGGTGAAGGTCACGACAGCCCTGGATTCGCAGCCTCCTAGCGTCGCTTGGGGTGCCGATGAGAAGGCAGAAACGTTGTCTCGGACCCTGCGTTCAATTGCCAAGCTTGATCAGTCATGGAACGACTGGGCCTTTTTTCTACAGGAGAACGAGCGAGCTGCTGTACTCGAGCATTTGATGCAGATTGTCGGCGACGCAACTTTCAAAGGGGAGCCACTTAGATTGCGTGACTCGTCTGTACAGTCTCTTTTGAAGATATATACACCAGAGCGCTTTCCAATCCGACGCCTTCGAGTCTTACTCCAACTGCTTTTTCAAGTTATAGGAGAAAAAAACGAGATGGAGCAAATCACCAAGTTAGTCAAAGAGTCGATACAGCAGCTGGACAACGAGGCCCACGGCGAGGACAGCTCGTTGACCCGTTATGTCCCTCACCTAAGAACACTGGAGAAGTCCGTTTCGGCTTTGGCTGTTACTGACGCACCTCTTCCAGTGCCTGTACTGAGAGGCGCTATCACTTCTTGGAGATTAATGACCGAGTCGTGCAAGTCAAGAAATGAACTCTACGAACAAGTCGATAACCCAGATGGTCTCGTACTGCACCTGCAGTCTGCTAGTCAGTTTGCCAGCCTGCGAGGTGAGCACGGTCTGCAACTCGAGATATTGGAACTGTCGACACCTCTGTCCAAGATTCTAGCTGAACCAACATACAACAACGTAATTCTTAATCATACGCTCCTCGCCTCCCAGCACCTCAACATTGGTCATTTTACTGAAGCAAAAGAGACACTCGACGCGGCAAAAAGGTTACTGGATCAAGCAGAAGGCGTCTCACGTGGGTTGGTTGCCGAATTTCATCTTACTCAGGCCGAGTATTATTCTGGCATCGGCGACATTGATGAAGCGTGAGTTATCATTCCTGTCGATCCATCGTTACAAGGCGATCATTCTAACTGTCCTTAGGAATTCCTCATTAGCAGCTGCGAAAGCGATCTACAGCGGATCTGCCTCATCATGGGCTCTATCAAGATCTCAAGCTAATATGTCCATCGCTCTGAGTTCTTTCTTGGAATCGGTTCTCGCACTTAAACGCGGTCAGGTTCAGGAAGCTTTGGTCAGCGTTAAATCGAGCGTTCGGGTCCTGTCTCATGACTGGTCCAAGATAGAAGCGTCTGTGTCTCAAGGTGCTAGCCCTAGTGTTATGAACGCTTCGATAACCAGTTTAGATAGTGTCAAAGCTGGTGCTAAGCTCGGCCAGGTGATTGGGCCACGATTCTGGGCGCTCGCATTTCCCCTTTTGCGAGGTCTTTTGCACGTCTCCTCAGTATACGCTCACCTGGGCATGTATCAAGAGACCGTTTACTATGCGGAATCCGCCCAGAAAATCGCAGAGAGTACGGGCTCACCACTTTACAGGGCACAAGTCTTGGCCTGGATAGGTTCTGTATACCATCGTGCTGGAAAACTGACGAAGGCCCTCGATTTTGGAAACGAGGCTTTTGACGAGTTGCCACAGGATATCTCGGCGTCTCGGGTTCGAGTTGCTTGCCAACTGGGTGGGTTGTTTCGCGATACGGGCGACGAGGATAAGGCTCTACAACTTCTTCAGCTTGCGGAGGAGACTGCCCAGCGTCTCGGAGATCATGGTAAGGTACTAAGCATCCAGAACGAGGCTAAGAAGACAGCTCCAGTTGCTGCCAAGGCAAGAGCTGCCGCCACTACACGCACTACTCGTACTGCTGCTAGGACAACCCGAGCCAAAGCCGCTCCTCCTGCTGCTGTTCCTGCCCTCTCGTCGAAGACTCGCAAGCGACAAGCAGTAGTCAAGAGTCAGCCATCTAGTTTGGAAGTGTCCAGGTTGCCAAAGGACGCGTACCAGGCTTCATTGATGGCTTCGGTCATTTTGTCACGCGCTCTGGGCTTCATCAGCCAGAAGGACTGGACTTCAGCTTTGTCAACTCTGGAGCTTGCTAAAGAGCTGCCGAAACTGTTTGGTACCCTTTCTCAGGAACAAGTCGTGACTGCGATTTCCCTTATCGGTCATAGCACAGAGCAGATGATTCATGATCCCGTTTTCTCTGTTGTCCAAGATTCAACAATCTCTTTCCCATCAGTCGCAGCTTCTGACAAGGCGAGACGCTCGATAAGTCAGACGCCTCCTCGCAAGGGACGCGCAGCCGCAACATCCAATGAACGAAAGGGTGTGAAAGAGGCCAATGTGCCTGCATTCGCCGAAGCGTTAAGGCAAGCCCAAGAGCTTCTTCTCGAGGCTCATGCTTCGACCCTATCAACTGCTAATAGCACTATGGTACATCGCATCTCGGCTCTACTTCAGAACACGGTCATTCTTCTTTCCGCCACCTCAACGACGCAATCCAAGGTTCTCGCTGGCTCAGGCTTCGCTACTTTCTCCGTTGATTTAGCTCGCAACGTCACTTGGAAGCGTGAGCAAAGCACACTGCAGAACAAAGAAGGTACCGAAGCAGATGGTTCGGAGTCTGTCCAACCTTCGAGACGTAACAGCCTCGCACTCACAACTGAGATGTCCAAATTCCAAGAGGACTATATTGACTTGGTACCTCACAACTGGAGTGTGATCTCTGTCTCTTTAAGTGACAACCATCATGATTTGTGCATCACCAAATTTCAAGCGGGCCACAGCCCTTTCATCCTCCGACTGCCGCTCGAGCGTGCCAATTCTCGAGATGCTGACTCGGAGATCTTCAATTTCGAGCACGGCAAGGAGGAGATGATGGAGATCATCCGGCTTGCCAACGAAACAAGCCACTCTGCTAGCCGTGACTTCAGTGTCAAGGGAGCAAAATCTGCATGGTGGGCTGAGCGAGAAGCATTGGATGGACGCCTCAAGGATCTTCTAAACACAATTGAGACAACTTGGCTCGGTGGTTTCAAGGGAATTTTTTCCCAACACGAACGCCGACCCAATCTCCTTGCTCGTTTTCAAAAGAGTTTTGACCAGATCCTCGACAGCAATTTGCCTTCGCGAAAACAGGGCCGGGGCAAGAAGCCAACAAAGGCATCCAAGGTGTCTCTGGACCCTCGAGTCCTCGACCTCTTCATCGGACTTGGGAATCCTACCGACCCAGACAGTGATTACGATGAGGCACTCAACGATCTGCTCTACTTTGTCGTCGATATTCTTCAGTTCCACGGCGAACGCAACGCTTACGACGAAATTGATTTTGATGCAATGGTGGTCGATACGTATGATGCACTGCGTGGTTACTACAATGCTTTTAAGAAAGGATTAGAACGAGCAGAAGACGCACATACTATTTTGGTATTGGACAAGGCTCTCCATGCTTTCCCTTGGGAGTCAATGCCATCAATGGAAGGCCTCGCGGTTTCACGCGTGCCTTCTCTCGCCTGCTTGAGACAGCTTATCACAGAATCGCAGCCATTTGCAAACGGTGCTGGTTCTGAAGATGCACCCGAAGGTCATTATGTCTCTACCGAACGAGGAACTTACTTCCTGAATCCCTCGACGGACTTGGTCAACACGCAATCTACTTTCCAGCCAATCATGAAGGGTTTCAGAAATTGGACCGGCATCGTCAACCGCGCTCCCCAAGAGGCTGAGTTCGAAAAGGCCTTGTCAGACTCTGAAATTCTCCTTTACTTTGGCCACGGAAGCGGGGCGCAGTATATCCGAGCACGCACAATTCGTCGTCTCGAGAAGTGCAAGCCAGTGACATTCTTGATGGGCTGCAGTTCGGCATCGCTGACGGAAGCCGGAGAGTTTGAGAACTACGGTCCAGTGTGGAACTACATGATGGCAGGATGCCCGGCGGTTGTGGGCACACTATGGGATGTGACGGATAGGGACATTGATCGGTTCGCGGGCCGATCGTTTGAAGAATGGGGGTTGCTACCCAGGGGCACGTTCAAGGAGGATAAGCGAGCCAAGGGCAAGAGTCGGGCCTCGGGCGAGGACGAGACTATGGCGAGTGTGTCGGAGGCAGATGGGCAGGTAACACGCAACGTGTCACTAGCCGAGGCTGTTGCACGGTCCAGGGAGGCGTGCAGATTCAAGTATCTCAACGCCGCCGCGGTAGTACTTTATGGGATTCCTGTGTATATTCAGCACAACGGTGACGAGTAAATAGGGGCGAAGAGTTAGCATTGGTTGGTTGTCAAAGTTCGCGAGGTATCTTGTCTAATAGACTACAGGGACTAGGGGCGCAGCATAGCATGGCGTAGTATAGCATTTCCGGGCGTTTGGATCATTGGAGTCTCGACTTGATTTAAGGTTAATGAAAGAATTGTGATCATCAATAGCAAAAATTATGCTTGTGAGTGAAAACCGAACCAGACCTTGCTGTTGTGATTGACAGCACATGTTGACCAATTGTGCATTATTGTTCTCTCATTTTCACAGCTTGTAGCTCAGTATTCATTGAAGTACTCACGTTTTCCTTCTACTCAAGGTAATTGATAATTTGGTAGGACTACTTGGCCACAACCGGGAGATATTATCTACGTTTTATGCAGTAAAACATGGACAACGGTTTGATTGCTGCATCCAAAATCGGACCAATTGAATAGGACCGAGGCTTAGACCTGCAATACAGGTACAAGCATGACCGTGTAAGTGACAGCAGCTCGTGGTTGGTCCATCAAGTTGCGAGTTTGACATGCTGAGCTACCTACTCACTACAGGAATGCCACGACACCTTCCAGAAGGAGTGTATGAGAGACATTGACTGCCACACTGAGACTCGAGTCAATCCAAATTCTCTTGGTGGAGGACAGCATAGGCTATAGGGTAACCTAGGTACCGTTTGTTGACAAAACTCAGTGCTCAGCCCAATTGGACGTTGAGCTGAGGCACGGTCATCGGAGTAGCAATAGCTTATATTATCCTTTTTAGGGACGCTATAGTTGATTTTCCTACTCTGTACTGGTAACCTCCATAGAGCGTGGTAATCTAAACAATCACCTTGTAGGGCTTAGGCGAGCTGATGTGCAAGGAGTGCGCGTTTGAGATAATGACCTAATTTCCTTGATATTTGTGCCGTTCACAATGCCATGGAACAGCAACCCCAAGCGTTGTTGTTATTATCCCACTTATCCCACATACATAGACTAAATACCTAAAATCGTGCCTAAACCTGATGTTGTTCTCTCCGTCTTGGCTTATACCAGGACCCATTACACAAACTTCGTTGCATGTCCCTGCCTCCTCTCCTCCTGATCAGCAAGATGCAGTGCGGCGCAAACACACCAGCAGAATAGCACAGGTAACATGGTAGCGCTGCGGGCGGACCATGGTGTTGTTACGCCCGCCAAGGCGTATGTAGAGAAAGGACAGAATGGTTGATGGAACAAGAAAGAGAGAACAAGATATCGGACCGGTATGGATGGATCGATGGTGGTCATTTTAGTGTCTGAGAAGATGGGCAAACGACGTATGCGGGTTTGCGTACTAGCCATGGTACAGTACTTTATGTCATTGACACTAGGTTGGCTACGAGGGATATGCATGTAGGTGTGTGAAAATAAAATGAGACATGGTGGTGGTGAGGTTCGAGACCGGATCGTCAGTTCGATGTTACAGTACGATATCCATGCGTAACTAATTATCTGGCGATCATGTCTCCGAGCGACATCGTGATAAACCCATACAAACAGAGGAGAGTAACTCTACTCCATCCAGCCCTAACGTCGGAGATCAATTATCCATCATAGATACATACATACATACAGGGCAGAGTGGGAGGAACTTTTGGCTCGGCAAGGGATCCATGTATTAGAGTGTCTGTGCAGAAAAGGGGAGAGAACCGTTATTTGTCTCGCAGTTTTTAGTTTTTCACCTTGTAACGGTCTAGGTATTGGGGTAATTGTGTGATGTGCTATTTCAAGATGCATACTGGCGGTTAAGGTATGTACCTAGGAAGAGAAGAGAAGAGACGCCTCACTTGTGAGCTATGAATCAAGCAGCATATCCCGATTCGCCCAAGACATTAAATATACTACCGGGCATATACTAGGTATGTTGCTGAACAAATATCATAACGATGGCAACAACGACGACGACGACGACAATGCCTTTGCTTCGTGTGTTTAGTTCCCCTATTATCAACATTGGTGCATGTAACATAATGACACCTCGTTATTTTGGCTGTAAAGTCTAAGCGGTTCCATCCCAATGGTCTTCGGAAGTTACCGTCAACTGAACAGGGATCGTCTATCCTTGCTAGTCTAGGATAAACAACGAGATATCCCGCGGTCTGCTCAGTTGGTGATTCCAAAGCAAAACTAAATCCGCAGATCATCTGTGTTGCACCGCCAGTTTCATGGGTGATGCTAGATGAAGAAATCTATTTCTCCGATGGGTATCATCGGTTTTTGGAGGTAGGAATCATGGCCTGATTAGGAGACAGCAGCTGTTGAGAAGAAGGATACACAGGAAAATGCAGACAGCCAGGGGAGACAGAGAAAAGAGGTAGAGATAGAGCGCAGGCGGCAGTCGCAAGACTAGACCCTGGTAGAGTCCGGCATTTGTCGACTAGTTTCATGCAATCACATCTGCAGCAAGATCTCTTCCAAGCCAAGGCAGCCACCTCTTGTTTGTCTGCCCAGTCAGCCGGTCCCCAAGCCCCAAGCCCCAGGCAGACAGGCTTGGGACAAGATAGTACATACGGTACGGAGCTACTATAGTATGTAATTATCAACGCCCTGCTTTTCCTCGCTGCCTCAAAAGGCCCGGGGTCCTGGGGCAGAACCAAGACTGGACTGTCACTTTGCAAGGGTCCCCCCCCTGGCCTGCTCGCGTTAGCCTTTCTGTATCCTACCGCGCCTTGTCTCAGTGAACCTTGACAACGTGACACCAAGCCTAACGGGGGAGTCCCGTTGCTGAGCCTTTTCAGTTGTGCGTATGAGGAAGATGACGATACGATGCGATGTGATGCGATGCTATGCTATGCTATGCTTGGGGATGATCCGGATTCCGGTGGGATACCAGCTCAACAGTGGATAGTCCAGCCGAGACAGCCGCAGTCAAATAGCATCGCCTCTTTTTTCCCTCATCCTATCCTTACAAGGAGATGCTTGAGACTCGTTCCTCCTCCAGTCGTATTCAAGAAGATTACACGTTCATATGAACATCATAATATGCCCAAAGAATGGTTAGTAGCTCCTAGACTAGTGAACCAGACAAGTCCAATGTCCTGTGCACGTTAGCCTCCTCTAGCCCTGTAGGGATATTCCGTGTCCCGTGCTCTGTCTGCTGTGCCGTTTGACGTACTGAAGGCTCATTGGGCGGAGGTTCCTTCTTTGGTGATTGCTGTTATTATTGCTATTATGTACGTACTAAGGTAGGTGGTTATGCATGTATGTATTGTTCTTCGCTCTTGTTGTCCACACTCCAACTTAGTAGTAAAAAAGGTAGGAGTTGAGAAGAGAAGCAGAGAAAAAGAAACAAGGAGATAAATTCGTTTATCTCAAATCCATCTTTTTCCCGAGTGGAGGCTGACAACCTAACCTAACCTCACAGGCGGTTACATCAGATAGACCTAGGTACCTTGGTAGGTACGACCTGACACTGTTGAAGTATGTACTAATGTATGTATCCTTGGACAGCAGTGCGCTTCAAACCGTTGGCTATTACACATGACAAGGACTACCACGTCACGAATGTTGTAATGGGGACTTTCTGCTGCTGTACGTAGGGATCCCTACTAAGGTACGCACGCGTCGTCCACCGTGCTTTCGACAGATCCACCACTATGTCCATTATACACATGGTTCTGACATGTTGGCTACGAACTTCGGTAAGTTAGACATGCCTAACTATTAGAGACATGGCAGGGAGAGATAGAGACAGAGAGGCAAGAACAGATGAGACCAAGAACGTGACAACCTCAAATCAATCCAATCCAATCGAGACTTGATTTAATACAGCCTTTTTTGTCCCTTCGAGTCCAAAACTGATTTCCATGTCTTCTATGTACTACAGTTAGTCTACCCCACAGTTACACCCCCTGGGCCGTGCACTAACATGCCTAGGTCTAGGTGCCTACTATCTAGGTAGGTACTAACCTACCTACCAAACCTACCTGGCCTAGCTGGCCAACCTATCGTGATCACTGCTTCTGAAATCCTGGGTCCCTACCTCAGTACTTAACGACAAAAGGTAAACGGTCCCACCCTCCTGGACATTGAACCCCAGCTTCCACGACTCAATCCTTTTTCCTCCGCCTAAAGAGCCCCGTTGACTCTTCTAAACCCCAAGTCCGATTCTCCTTCTCGCATCCCTCTTTCACGGACAACGACCGTTCAATTCCCAACTACCCGAGTAGGCGAGCGACCATTCGTCCTTACGAAACCTTGAGCCACGACCTGAATCGATACATCACGTAGCCTTCGCGACGGTTCCAAACTCTCCATTTCCCGCCAACAACTCCTTCGCCCCAGTCGGGGCGCAGACTGCCCATCCCCAGCTCCAGTGCGGGGAGCCACTGACAACATACGTACCCGTTACTTTCTCCATAAACTAACTCCCCGGACGACTTCGGGTCACCTCAATTCAACGCTCCTGCGCTGCAGTAGCAACGTTTTGAGCTGCACAACAGCTGCACGGATACCTGCCAACGTCTTGTCTTGTCTTATTAAACCATTTGTTTTACCCATTTGGACTCATCATACCGTCCCCAATCCAGACGTTCCGCACTGCTACCATCACCACGGTCCGATTGATTTGTTTCCCATCGCCGAATTCTCGGCCTCGGAAGCGTCCGCGTCGCAACTCTGTATCTGTCTGGCAGAGTCATGTCCGGTCGTGCCGTTTTGAAACCTCAACATGCCCCGTCATCCTTCGATTCCGCCCCCCAAATCTATCGCGACGTTCCTGGATTGCACCCTACACCTTCTCCCTCTCACGGCGCCTTGATGGATACCTCACAGTTCGACGATTTTTCCTTTGCGTACCAAGGTCTTCCCGACCAATCCTCTCTCGTTTCCCTTGCGGACCACACACACGCATCGCAGTCTCCCACCCCGTTTCCTCAGCACCAAGCCATGTCCGGTCTTTCGCACACCGGTCTACCGTTCGGCGCTCTGCCTCCCGGTAATCGGAGCCAGAGCATCGAAGGTTCTGAAACTGGACAAGGTCGGATCTCTCCTGCATCAAATGCCCTAGAAGACTCAAACGCCGATGAATTTGGCCTGGCTTCCCGTAATCGTGCAGATGGAACAGATCTGGGCGGTAAGCATAAGGAAGATAAAGCCGATAGCACACCTGCATGGAGTGAACTTAAGACGAAGGCTGGTAAAGAAAGAAAACGCCTCCCGCTCGCTTGCATTGCGTGCCGCCGAAAGAAGATCCGGTGTTCGGGAGAGAAACCTGCTTGTAAGCACTGTTTACGCTCACGCATCCCCTGCGTTTACAAGGTTACGACTCGAAAGGCTGCACCTCGAACTGACTACATGGCCATGCTTGACAAGCGATTGAAGCGTATGGAAGAACGCATTATCAAGGTCATACCCAAGTCGGATCAAGAGGTCGCATCATCCGTCACTCGTGCCGTGGTCAAGCCAGCCATACCAGGAACTGTCCCTTCAAATAAGTCCACCAAAAAGCGCGGTGCCGAGGAAGCTTTCGGGCCTGATCTGGAGGCGTGGGCCAAGGCGCCTTCAAAGCCCAAGATTGATGGCGACGATAGGCCGAGTAGCTTGCAAGTACAGGAAACCGAAGAGAATAAACTGCAACACGAGGGCACCGACGCACTCCCATCCAAGGAGATACAGGAGCATCTCGCAGAAGTTTTCTTCGACAATGTCTATGGTCAATCATATCATCTTTTGCATAAACCAAGCTACATGAGAAAGTTGAAGTAAGTTTTAAAAACAAGTTTTCATACCAATTGCTAGTCTGACTTTTTATAGAAATGGGACCTTACCCCCAGTTCTCATTCTCACAGTCTGTGCTGTGGCAGCTCGTTTCACTTCGAATCCTCTAGTGAGTTCATCTGTACCAGAGTTCTTACGCGGCGAAGAGTGGGCATCCCATGCTCGTGAGATTTGTACGAGGCGATATGAATGGCCAAACCTTACTATCTTGACATGCCTACTCATTCTGGGCTTGCACGAATTTGGAACATGCCAAGGCGGCCGCAGCTGGGCTCTAGGTGGACAAGCGATCCGAATGGCGTTCGCTCTTCAGTTACACAAGGATTTAGAGTATGATCCTTCAGGCCGTAACGGTACCAAAAAGCAGCTGAGCTTCATCGACCGAGAGATACGACGGCGAATAATGTGGGCTTGCTTCCTCATGGATCGCTTCAATTCTTCCGGTACAGATCGACCCATGTTCATGCGGGAAGATACCATCCAGATCCCACTACCAGTCAAAGAGAAATACTTCCAGTTCGACATGCCTGCGCCAACAGAGATGCTGGATGGGCAGATACCTCACCCTGCTTCTCCTAACGATGGACAACTTGCCGATGCACGGGAGAACATGGGCGTAGCGGCTTATCTGGTTCGGGCCATCGCCTTGTGGGGAAGAATCATAACCTACTTGAGCCAGGGAGGAAAGGAACTAGACCCCAATCCAATGTGGGAGGATGAGTCTCAGTACATCAGGCATCTCAATGATGTTGTAAACCTTGAGGCTAGTCTGCCTTTGTCACTTCGATACTCTGTCGAGAATCTTGAAGTGCACAAGACGGAGAACACGGCAAGTCAATTCCTCTTTATGCATATATGCGTACAGCACAACATCCTGTTCGTAAGTCGAGCCGCCATGTCCGCACGGAAGCAACAGGGTGTGCACAACGACTTTTTCTCTGAAGCGAGTAAGAGGACATTCAATGCAGCTAATCGAATATCGGAACTCCTTCGAGAGGCTGAGCAGCCGCGGTGTTTTGTCTCCGCCCCGTTTGCTGGATATTGTGCTTTCTCCTCGACCACAGTTCACATTTTGGGCATAATATCTCGCAATCCCTCTATGAAACCGACAGCTGAGGCCAACCTGGCTACTAATGTCAAATATCTTCACAAGATGAAGAAGTATTGGGGCATGTTTCACTGGATGGTGGAAAATATTCGAACACAGTATCGGAATGCCCTGGACGCTGTGAGGGCCGGTGAAAATGTCAACGAACGCGCCACACAGTCATCTTTCCTTCAATACGGAGACTGGTTCAATCGCTATCCACACGGTCTTTCTGACTCTGAATTTATGGACCCTGCTACTCACAAACGAAAGGATTTAGGAGCAGACGGTGTCCTCGAAGCAAAGCCCGAGTTGCAATCAGTCGAGGAATACTTCTCCACGCTTCCAACGCCGCAAAGCATCGAGAATAAGGATAGCATCCGAGCAGCAGCCCCGAAACGAAAGCAAGGAAACAAGAAGCAAACGGGTATGTCAGTACAGCCTAGTCAGCCACTTGATCCTTTGCAGGGTACGGACACCGATGCGATCTCTGTGGGAGGCCAAGAACGCCGATTTTCGGGTGCTTTAGGACTACAAACTACCGGTACGGCGGGCTTCAACTCTCTCGCAGTGTCCAACCCGCAGAACTCAGCCTTCAGCACTGCAATGTCGCCTATGAGCCCCGCCAACATGACCGCCTTTTCTCATCACGGGCATACACCAACGTTCTTCCCGCCCGAACTACTGGCTATGAACTTTGGTTCGGGGTCAGGTGGCAACATTGATCCTCTGGATCGTCAACTTGTTTTTGGCGGATACTCGGTGGATGTTGGTACTGGTCTGGGTAGTGGTCATGACATGATGACTGGTATGAGCTGGGATGCAGTTGCCCCGGGTACTCAGCCGGAGGAAGACTTGCAAGGTCGGCGGTCTAACATCAAAGCAGGCATGAATGGCCAAGGGGCCGGCATGGCCGATGGAGCAGGGCTATCTGGACCTGAAGCATCATCTGCCTGGTTCATGCCATTCAACATGGAGCCCCCGGAGATGGGCCAGGATCCTGGCTTCAACATGGGAGGAATCGATCCATTTACTGGCGTGTTTGGTGCAGGAGGTAGTGGTTTGGCAACCCCAAATGCAATGGGCGGACTGCAGCAACAGGGTCCTTAGGAAGGACTGCCTGGCAGATTAGCACATGCGACACGATGTTCTCAAAGGTCTCGTCAACCAAAAATAATGACTGAAAGGTATTGACTAGTGGCTAAGATGAAAGGATTCCGCGACAAGCAGAAATACAGTTTGGTCTGGCGTTATGAACTACGGGTGGTACGGATTATGGAAGGCGGGGTTCTTTTACTAGTCTAGTTATGTTGTGTCTTTAGTGTTCCTGCGTTGTCTCGGGAGAACTGTATTAGAGTTCGGGCTGGACATTGGCGAAGAGGCATATTGAAGTTCAAAGCGAACATTGTTGGGCATGTCATCTTACCTTTGGGAAGGGAATTTGTGTTTTCAGCATTTGAGATACCATCATACCCGTCATGCTTATTCATACATGAGCTGACATTCGTTTATCAAGAGATGAGATAATTCAGATTAAAAATTTTTGAGATTTGTTTGCATCAGACAAAGCTAAACATAAACGATGGTGCTTTTTGTGATGTAACTGATCCTTCTATAAAGAAACCATACCTTATATACAACATGGAACGCCTGGTCTTTTTACTACTATGATAGCGCAGTGGTATCTCACTCAATGCCCCCCAAGAAAACCCTTACTCTTCCGCTGCCGCGGCGGCTGAAGCATTCTTCTTGCCCTTGGACCTCTTTCGTTTCTTCTTTCTCTCACCCACATCGCCAACCACGTTATCCTCCTGGTCGCCGTCCTTCTTTTGTTTCTTCTGCTTGTCACCCTTGGACTGAATGACAGCACCGCTACCCTCATCATCGGCAGAGACCAAACGCTCGAATCCATAAGTGGGACCCTCACGCTCAAACTCCTTGCCAAAGATGTCGCGGCGCCATTGTCGTAGACGGGCCTTCTTTCCAAGACGCTTCTTGTCTTTGCGCTTCTTCTCTTGGTCACGGAAGGTGGCGAGCTTCTTGAGGCCAGCGAAATCGTTGAGAGCGGCGTCAGAAGGAGCCAGGAGGATGTCCCGAGCGGTCATACCAAACGACTGGGGAGAAGTTTCGCGGTAGCGGAAAGGAGCATGGGTAGGCTTCTTAAGAAGAGCATGGTCGGAGAGTTCCAGTTTGGACTCGACAAGAGCCTCGAGTTTGGTGCGCTCCTGGCGGGCCTGCTTCTGAGACTCCTTGCGGGCCTTCTTGTCTGTCTTGCGCTTCTTGGAGGCTGGGCCATCCTCGTCTTCTTCATCCTCTTCGGCAGCAGCAGCATCCTCCTCAACGTCGCTTAGAGAAACCTTTGGCTTTTCCTCCTCGTCCTCAAAATCTGGGATAATATCCTTGATGTCGATATCATCATCCCACTTGGGCTTCTTTGGCTTTGACTTCTTCCCGCTCTCCTCCTCTTGATCCGATGTAATAGCGTCATCTTGCTGAGCATAATAATCGTCACCGAACCGCTTCTTCATCTCATCTTCCCACTTATCATCCTCCCACGCCTCATCAAGGAACTTAATCCACTCCTCATCAGTAAGATTCTTGCCTGCATTGCCAGCTGTTCGCTTGATCTTGCGCAGCTTCTCCTGAGCTTCATCAAGCTTGAGTTTCTTGAGACGGGCTTTCTCCTCTCGCCTCTCCTTCTTCTCTGCTTCTTTGCGCTCGCGTTCGAGCTCACGCTGACGCTTGCGCCCAGTCTTCTCCTCTCTCCTGACCGACTTGGCAGCGGCAACATCTCGAGCATAAGATCGAAGGAATTCATTGCTTCGTTCTGGGTCCTCGAATCGCAAGTTGTATGCCTGTTCAAATTCGTCGGCGCGGTCGATCTCTTCATCATCATCGTCTGACTCAAATGCTTTCCAGTTAGAACCATCCGGAGGAACCCAGGCGCGCGCGCTCATAAAATTTGACAAGTAAGTCTCGGGATTCTTGTCAGCGTTGGCAACATCGACCTCGGTGATAGTCAGGGCTGCCTTTCGAGAGGGATGAACTCCGTTTGAGTCCACCTTCGCTGATGCCTTTTTCTTCATGAAGCCACCATCCTCCTCGTCGGAATCGTCTTCGGCAGCGGCGTGCATTTCAGCCACAATGGACTTCTTGAGAGCGTCTTGTTCTTGGTTGTAGGACATGGGAACATCACCGTCATCATCTTCGTCTTCGGCACCGATATCACCCCGCAGGTACTTTTCTCGGTGGTAGTCCTTCAAGTATACCGGCTTTTCCTTCTTTTCCTTATCGACATTTGTCGCGGAGGGATCATCGGGCTGGTAGAATGTGACGTCCTTGTCATAGACCTTGGGGTCCTTGTTTCGGATGGCTTGCAGAGTAGCAGAGATTTGGGCGTCGAGATCCTCTGTAGCGAGGAAACCGTCCTCATCTTCCTCTTCGTCGGATGAGGAAGACTCATCGTCGTCGCTTTCGGGTTGCTTTCCAGTCTTTTTGAACTTCTCCTCCAGTCTTTGTCTCTCTTCTCTCTTTTTGTTGTGCTCGAAACGACGCGCAAAGTCTTCGTTCACCTTGAAGTCGGGCGCAGCAATAGCGGCCCCTCCATCTTCGGATTCGGAGTCGCTATCGTCGAGGAGTTTGCGCTTGGAGTTTTTGGGATCTTCTGTGGCTTTTGCCATGATGTTTTCGTGAGCCTCAAGGGCAATTGGCTAAGTAGATGGGTGTTTTGCCGCGCAGTGAAAGAGTGGCTAGAAGAAGAAAAGACAGTATTAGGTGATGGTTATTTTCATCAATAAGATCAAGACCCAATGAGAGCTTCCTTGCACTTTCCTCAACTTTTTTTTCTGCCGGTTCGAAATTTTGGCGGGGAGTCGGAAGACGGTCAAATATTGAGCCGAAGAGTATCCAGCTGCTCGGGAGCCTGCCAATAAGGGACCGCTTTTTTTCTTAGCAGCTAGATGAGTCTTGGTCTCTGTAGTGGCAGCTGCATGTGGCTTCGTCATCAGGGAAGCTGGCCAACCAACGCCACTGAAAGTGCCCAAGAAACCGCCTGGATGGAACCCGCCGCTACCGCTACCGACTTCACCTCAACTGTACTGTAACTCTACTTACTTCACTGACGTCGCGTCTTTATCTCCTCCACCGCAGGCAACTTTCATCAGGCCTATTCAACCATCGACATCTCCCCTACCTATTAGAACCCTCACTTCTACGCTACGTGTCCGTATTTGGGAACGACATTGCCGTTTCACTTGTCTACTCAGACTTTGGCAACTCAATCCACCAGTTAACTCATCTCCGAGCGATCCCGCGACAATGGCCGATTCTACCAACGCCCCCAAGCCAAGCAGTAGCGTCAAGTTGGTGCTTCTTGGTGAAGCTGCTGTCGGAAAGGTATGATGGTTGCGACCGCTTGTTGGGAAACGACTCATCAACATACTAATTGAGCTGTGGTAGTCGTCTCTCGTATTGCGCTTCGTTAATAACGACTTCCAAGAAAACAAGGAGCCCACTATTGGTGGTATGTCTATTCTTGCTGTCTTCCTGTATGCCATCACTGACGAGTGCATCAACAGCTGCCTTCTTGACTCAGAAATGCAATCTCCCAACAAGGACCATCAAGTTTGAGATCTGGGATACTGCCGGCCAAGAACGTTTTGCCTCGCTGGCTCCTATGTATTATCGAAATGCCCAGGCCGCCCTCGTCGTCTACGATCTCACCAAGCCCACATCCCTCATCAAAGCCAAGCACTGGGTTGCTGAGCTGCAACGACAGGCTTCTCCCGGTATCGTTATCGCATTGGTAGGTAATAAGCTGGATCTTACAGGCGACTCATCCAGTGCAGCGGGTGCAGATGGGGAGGAGGGCGATGATTCTGGCGATGCCCGAAAAGTTCCCACGGAAGAGGCTCAGGCATACGCGGAGGAGGAGAGCTTACTGTTCTTCGAGACCAGTGCCAAGAGCGGACATAACGTTACCGAGGTGTTCACTGCCATCGCAAACGCTATACCTGAGACGTCGTTGAAGAGTGCAAGAGGAGCTGGCGCATCAAATGCTGCCAGCCGGGGAGGCGAGGAGCAAAGAGTGAACCTTGGAGGCCCTAAGGACGCCGGCGCCAAGGACAGTTGCGCTTGCTAGACAAATTCGAATGGAGAAATGGTGTTGAGAGGATGAAGTGGGAGGTACAGACGACGAATTCTTTTCGTATTGTACGTAATTCTGCCCTTTTCCTGCGAGTCACTTGCTTGGGAATGATGCTGAAGAGAGCATCTGGGAGTTGATTTTGTGTTTTTCTCGTTAGCACATAGCAATGTTTTGTTGCGGCTCGAATGGACACTTGGCGGTCACGTTCCTACCTCTTATGATTACAACTCTGTTTGACTAGTAGTGAAGATGTGAAAATGCAGTAGGAGGTTGAAGGTATGTGAGAAGGAGACAGCTGCGCAAGTGATTAGATTATATCTGTGTGTATCTCCAAATCATACCTTAGGACCTGCAGCAATCAACGTTGTATATGCACTTAGTGCCTACAATTAAAGGTCTGGGCTTGATGAGATGCTTCCTACAGTTTTCGCCATACGATTACGTATATATACGCCACGTGACATTTCGTGGTGTTCCATCGATTAGGTACTGGATGGAACAAGCAAAAAGGTAGTACTTTTGAGGCTTTCACTCCGGACCCACTCTTTTTCTGCTATTTTGAACCTCATCACAGCCCTGCTAGCCAGTTGCTGTTAGCCTCTGCGTCAGAAGCAAAGCGAAGCAAACGGACTTGGCTCTTATCTTTACTCTACTCAATTGTTTCTTTCTTGTTTTGGTTCAAGTTAAGGCTGAATGGATAACGCCTACATCAGTACCTACCTACTCAATTCTTTAATATATTCCTTCTCGCGCTCACGTGTCGCCCATTAAAGCAGACTGGCTGTGTCTGTTGCACCAGGCACCACCAAAAAAGATCGACCCTGCTACGTACATCTTTCTCCTCAACCTCCGTCTCTTCTTTTCTTCCCGCGCACAACCTTCCCATGACGCTTCCTCGGTTGTCTTAGGCTTTGTCCTCAGCTTTGGGGCTGTTATCGAGATTTCGCAATGGCGTCAACAATCACAGAAGCTCAGGCGGAGCTTATTCGGTATGTTACACGACTCTGCTCGGTCGCGTCAGCAGCCAAGCTAATAAGTTCTTTTTTCCAGCTCTCTTGCCCCCGACGAGATACCCATCAAGCTACGATGCGCGATATGTAGTAAACTCGCGGTCAACGCCTACCGTCTTCCCTGTTGCGAGCAGGCAATCTGTGAATCATGTACGCGATCTGCCTCTGGAAAGCTTTTCAACAAAAGAATGTTGCTAACTTCGATAAGGCCAGTCCAATCTACCCGCATCGTGCCCTGTTTGCGAACACTCGCCCTTATCCGCTGAAGATTGTAACCCCAATAAATCGCTGCGAACTACGATAAGAGTGTTCTTGCGCACTGCAGAAAAGAAGCGCGAAGCGAGCCGGCCGAAGGAAGACAAAAATTCAGAGCCTGCAACACCCGTCGAAGCACCGAAACAGAATCTCCCAACCACGGAAACGCCTACGGTCGAGATAGTTCCAGAACAGAATTCGGGAGTAGACGCGCCATCGGGTCAAATTGACAGAGCCGAAAACGCTGACGGGAGTACTCCTGTTCAACCCGCTGACCAGGTACCTCCAAATCCTTGATAACTCCTTTGAGGTTCTGCTTCTAACAAACCACAGGGCGTCAACTCTCACGAAGACACTCCTGCCGCCGAGGCTCCCGAACATGACGAAGCAGGCGACATTCAAAACGTGCCTGCTGAAGGCAGTGCAGAGGAAGCCGGCCTTGAAAAGCCTGACGAGCAGACTCTAACAAAGCAGGATGTCAATGAAGAACCGAACGGCGAAGGGAAAGGAGATGAGAATCAACAAGGAGGAGATGGAGAGGACGAGGAAGATCAGGAGAAGTCCGAATCCGCGAACGGCAACTTCCCCAATGGCAGCTTCTCTGGCTCTGGTGATTTCAACCAGATGCAGATGATGATGGCTATGCAGAACGGCATGGCGCCGAACTCCTTCGGCAGCTTCCCCATGATGGGTAAGTGATGATACCAAGTCAACCGGCCACATAAAAACAATACTAATTCTATACCAGGTATGCCGGGCATGGGCATGGACCCGATGACGATGCAGAGCATGTACATGAACGGAGGCTTTCAAGGCATGGGCATGAACGGCATGGGTGGCTTTGGGGGTGGGTTTGGCCAAGGCTCCAATAATAACTGGAACGGTTCTCAATCGTGGAATTTCGACCAGAATAATTACAATCAAAATGGTCCTGGCATGGGAACAGGTGATTTCGGGGGCTTTAACTCAGGATTCCAGACAGGATACAATCAAGGTAATTATGGTCAATTCAATGACTATCGTCGCAACAATTTCGGACGTGGTCGAGGCCGAGGCCGTGGTTACTATGGAGGTTACGGCCGCGGAGGTTACCAATTCGGAGGCAACGCCAACTACCAGGATCAAGCTCAGTTCTCTCAGCACGGGTCCGGTCAGAACGGCCAGAACAGTATCGACCCGGATGGTCAGCAAATGGATGAGAATGGCCAACCAATTCACAAGGACGGCACTGAAGGAGCTGATGAGACGAGGACTTCAAATACAGGACAAGCCGACGGATTCAGTGAGGTCGCAGGAAATGAGGTTCCTGGTGATATTTCCTCCATGACACCCAATATGGGACCTGTTGCTTCTGTTATTCGTCCAGTTCCGGTTCCAGATGTCCCGCTGAATGCGCCAACTGGCCCAAAGGCTATGAGGCAAGGTCTTCCTAACACAAGTCTTCATCATCTTCGAGCTCGTGGTTACCAGGTTGGGAGTGAAATTCCGCCCGGAAAGTCAACTCCTTCAGCAAGAGACAGCCCAGCCGAACGAGGCCGATCCAGGAGTACTTCTCTGGCCCCAAGTCGTGCTGATATCGATGCTCGCGAGAAAGATAAGGACCGGGAGTCTCAACGTGAGCATAGCAAGGACCGATCTCGCGATCATGACAAGCACGATAGAGAACGTGATGACCATGGCCAAAATCAAAACCATACAGGATCTGCATCTCGTACCGTCAGCAGGAGTCGTAGTCGGAGCAGAGGGCATAAAAGCTCTCGTCGACGTAGACGTTATCGCTCGGAGTCTGTTGAGGACGATGGTTACGATGACGATTCCCGACGCAAGAAGCATCGAAGCCGGCGACATCACCACGATGACGAAGAGTCCTCCCGTTCCAAGGATAGGGACAAGGATAAGGACGACAGACATGGTGATCGAAACCGCTCCACTTCGCCAGCAGAGTCCAAACGATCCAGCCACCGCAGCCGCCGCGATAGAGACTCGGACAAGCGGAAGGATCGCGAGAAGGACAAAGACGACCATCGTAGTGATGATCGTAAGAAATCCGGGCATCGCTCCTCGCATCGGGATAGGGACTATGATCGCGAGCGACGTCGGGAGAAGGACAGAGATCGCAGCGACAAAGACCGTAAGGACCGCAAAGATCGACATCGGGATAGGGACCGACGTGATCGCGACCGAGACCGGGAGAAGGATAGAGATCGTGAGAGTCATCGAGACCGTGACAGAGAGCGCGACTCAAAATACAGCAGCAGGCATCAATCTGCTGACGCCGGGGCTGCTTCCAACGACAAAGACCCCAAGCCTCCCTCTGGCCCTCGCAGTAACGACACAAAAACTAACTCTCTGAGTCGAACCGAAAGCTCGGGCAAGGATCCTCATACGCTCGAACGTGAAGCTCGCGATCGCGAGCGTCTACTCAAAGAAGCGCAACGCATCGCAGGCATGACAGGTTGGAAGCGTAACCGTGGTGACGATGGCGATGATACTGGCTCACGCAAAGGACGCAGGACCGCATCCTCGACATCAGCTCGTCGAAGTGAGGTCATCAACGGCGGTGATGAGGAGGAAAGAATGCGAAGGCTCGAGGCAGAGAGAGAAGGTGATCGGTGGGGTTAGAAATCCAAACGTTCACTGAGGAATAATACCAAAGCACGGAGAAGATAAAGGCATGCTCTCTGTTCTTTCTCCCCATCTCCCCATCTCCCCTTCTACTCTACCGTTGATTCCGTCACTTTGCGAGATGGACGTAACTTTTCTTTTTATCACTATCAGGTGTTGGTGGTTGATCCATACCATATGGTACCATGTACGAGTAACAAAAAAAAACTAAGGGAAAGGCGGCTGCATTTAAAAAGCTAGGTACACACATAAAACTACTATTCATCGGGGTGCCAGCTTGGGTGCTGCTGGTCGACGGAAGCGACAACATGGAACAAGGCAGAAAAAAACATGCATTTCAGATAACATGCAGCTAGCTTTTACTTTTCTGTAGGCATCATGTGCAATGTCTTTTAATCAAGTCTTAATGAGAAAAACAGAAACAAGAATACCAAGCATCCCATTGATTCTTTGCTGTGGCCCGATTCTTGTGATATGGTGTTTAAAGTAGGTAGATATTTCAAGACCGTGGGTAAGGAACGTGATGGTTAAAGATGTTTGTATTTCTAGTCGTTGCAAGCAGCTTTCAATTGCTATATCCATTTCCTCCTCTTCCTTCTTTGCAACCCTTCTAACCCTTGGTGGGCAAAAGAACTCCTCCACCTATTGTTTTCCTTTTAAGTTGTGATTCATCAGTTGTCATATAAAAACTCGCATCGAAGTATGTCGGCGTTTCAGCCATGTCTATCGTCCGCAACGCCATCTCATATGCTCCCGAATTATCCCAATGCAACACCTAGTTCTTCATTGATGTCTTCATTATGTGTTGAAACCTGTCGATGCCTGCCTGCCGAGTCTTGATGGTGCCGAACTTGTCTAGTATATACCTTGAGTGCGATATTGGAAAGTGTCATAGCTAGAAGCATGTCAGTAAGGCATAAATGACTGTGCATGTGCAGTTACTTACAGTCGAGTGTAGTAGCTGCCGAACGACTTCGCGACGAGATCATCCACAAAATGCTCTGCTTCCTCCGCACTCAGGTGAAGTTGGAACCTCTGCCGGAGAGTGCTTGTAACTTGAGCGATACCGACCGCGAAACAAGGCATGCTGGAGTCATGTCCCATCATCGTTACTAAGTCAATGATGTTATCTGCCGAGCGACGTAAAGCTACGAGTCATGTTAATCATATTTCCCCGTGCAAACTTATTGAGAGGACTGACCTTGGAAAGCTTGTTTGCAGAGTTTCTTGTAATCTTCAAAATCGGAAGACATGGGCCCACCCAGAACATCAACATACTCGTGTGTAAGTTTGAAAGGAGCAGCCTCAAAGCCAACAGAGCCAGGCGAGTTGGAAAGCATGAAGCCGAAATCGATGTGAATAATGTGGCCCTCGCTGTCTACCAAGACGTTGCCGTTGTGTCGGTCCTTGAGTTGCAATACGTAGGAAATGATGCTATATGCCGCCAGGGACTTCTTGAAAGCGTCAACTCCAGCACGGAAGTTTTTGCTGTCTGGTTTGCCGAAAGCTTTCAGGAAGTGGTCTCTCAGGGTTGCGATGCGGTTGCGAGGATTTTGACCAGACTCGACAGAAGCGAGAGTAAGACTTCGCTTTAGAGAGTGGAGAGACACGCCGCTCGTGATGGTTTCAATGAGACCTGAGGACTCGCCCGTTACCAGTATTCGCATACGCTTAACCCAAACATCGGTACCAGCATCAACCCAAATCTTGTGGCACACGTCGATAAGCTGACAAGCGAACGCTTCTTGTCGAAGATCCGCTCCCGTCTTGACAATGACACTCACCAAATCCCAGTTTTTCATCCAACCATAAGGTGAGGATTTGCGAATTCGTTCTTTCTTGGCCTCCCAGGCTTCACCAAAGACGGCCGCACTAGGGTCGTCGCGATCACCACGACGCTGCACGCCACCAGTCTTAATGTCGTTCTCCATTCGCTCACGGCCCGCACTGGCATTGAGATTAGGGTCGATTTGAGCATCTTCCTCCAAATCAGGATTATTTACAGGGATCGGGGTTGTGCTGGCTTTGGCGATAATAGTGTCAAAGGTTGGACCCTGTTCATCAACGTCGAAGCTCTTTTCCTCAAGACTCTGCATACTAGCGATAATCTTGGCTCTAATAGCAGCCACCTCCTGCTTCGGGCGCTTTCCACTAGTGGCCTCCAGTTGTGCGAGCATTTGAGAAGCTGTTCGCATATGTGTAGCTAGAGCAGAGAAATCGGGCTGGTCGGCTGGCGCACTTCGCTGTATGGGTAGAGTCATCCTCCGTGAAATAGGTCCCGGGCTGTTGGATCGGGATGTTCCTGTGTCGGATGATCGTGGCGTCGTCAAGTCCAAGGTCGAGGTGGATGCTGTAACCCCGCTGGGGAGACGCTGAATATTTTGGCTTTGTGCAGGCCTTGGGGAGGCCCTGACCGGTGACTCGTCGATACCTTTGAGTAGTGGTGAGCTTCCCAGATCGCCAGAAGCAGGCTCAAAAACGCTATCTAGTGCAGGTTCTGGAGCTTTAACTGTAGGCGAGAGGCGAGGCGAGTCAGAGAGATCAAATATTCGCTTCGCTCTGGACGTGCCTCCAAGGAGAGTGTTAAGAAGCCGGTGGTTATCAGGTGTATCAGGGTCAAAGCAGAAATCATCCCTCAGAACCTCTACCATGATCAGATAGGGAACCTTTTCAGCACTGTTAAGCACTGTCGCTTCTGCAGGATTCACCCGTACGATACGATGGTGGCGGCTCTTTCCGGGTGATCCATTAACCAGCGTGGGGGGGCAGATGACCGGAATATCAACCTCAGCGGGCAAGTCCTGTGATATCAAGGCAAGCTCTGCGCGAAGGGCGCTCATTCGAGCGGGCTTGGGAACCAACACTAATCGATTTGAGATACCCTCCAAGGCCGTCAAGAATTGTGTTTGCGACCTGAAATAGTGCTGCCTCAAAAGCCTCGTCTTTTGCACAGGAGACAGGTCATTTACAGCAAGTATCGCCTTGGCATGATGCGAGTGCCTCCTGTTAGAATTGTCGATCGGACGCTGTGTAGGACCTGCTGAAACTGGCGTTGTCGGTCTCGTCGGAGGCTGGGCGGACGGAAGTGGGAGAGAGGATGTGCTAAGCTTGGCGCCTTCCAACGATCTCAGCTCAAGAGCAGACGGTCGGGTCGTGTTGGCCGGCGTTCTCGACCTTTGGGGTGGGATAATCGCTGGCGGCGGTTGGGGACTACGGGCTGGCTTGGGTGAAGAGTCCCTGGATCCTTTAGGGTCCGGCGCACTGAAGGTGCGAGTACCGTCTCGAGCACGCCTCGAGCGCGAATTGCCTGCTGTAACCGTACGTGCCCTCGAAGGCTTGGTGTTCTCCTTGGGTTCCTGCGTGTCATTGGTGACAGGCTGTGGCTTGCGGGCCTGGGCAACTGCGAGAGGACCAGCCCACTGCGGAAACATTGGCAGCGCAACACTAGCAAGCACAAAGCTAGAAAGTACTGTGACGGGAAGGACATTCTCGGTTATCTTCTCGTGTCGGGCGGTATCAGCGAGACCAAAGACAATATGCTGAACCTTGTTATATACACGGCGACATGTCTGAAACGAGTCGGATGACGGATTGGACGATAAATCGTGGAGATATGTCTGAAATAACCAAAAGGTCTACGCATGCAATTGTCAGTGTTCTGCCATTATTCAGTCCATCAACGTGGTTCTCATAACATGGTGGTTCTCGCATTCCATGCCAGAGGCTAAGTTGAGCATCGTTGGACGTACCAGCAGCGCAGCTGTGACAGATTCCTCGCACAAGTCCATCAAAAACTCCTCCAATGCCATTGACTCATTGTGCACGCTGATTATAAGGTGGCATAGCTGTGGTAAGAAGAACTCGATGTCTTCATAGGGAAACTGGCGCAGCTTCTGGCAGAGAACATAGTGAATTCCCACATGGTCGGCGTAGCGGCTGTTGCGACAGGTGGCATTAGCGATTGGCGAAGTCGGAGGCGGCGGATGAAGCGAGATGGTCAAGTAGGGGACGTGGCCAGTATCAACACTCGGTAGAGGGCCTGCAGGGGGGTTGTAAGAAACTCACGAGAGGTAAGAGACGGGGAGAAAGGGGTTGGAGTTGAAGACGTCGGACTCAAGGAACCTCTGAAGCAGGTCCCACGACATTGGTTTACGCGGGGGAGCAAGCGCCTGTAATGGACAGCTGGCGGTTCGTCATCTAGTGTTTGTACAATAATTGGAAAGAACGGAAGGGTGCTCCTATGATATGTGATTAGGAGAGCTAGAGGTTGGCGCTGCAGCGAGAGGACGAAATCAAAAAGCCATTCATGCGTGACAAAGTTGGTTGATGTTGACGAAACCGTCCCAGCCCGCCTTCTTCAGTGGGAGGATTTACAGGAGTCGCAGCGGATAAGGTACCTCGAGACTAATGGTGTCCATCCATCCGTCTTAGAATAATAGTGGATAATTTCAAAGCACGGCGGTATCGCTCAGGACCAGGAGTGGGAATAATAGGTAGGTACTTACCTACTAGACTAGAGCTGGCCACTTGGCTTTAGGTGATTGAAGCCAAGGAGCTCACCTCTGAGAAATAACTTAAGGAAAACTTCCCGGCAGTCCAATAAGATAACTTGCTACACCCCTGAGACCGGGCGAAACCTGGTGGCACTAGGCTAAATACTGTACATACTGGAATTGGACTCGAGACCACCTAAGCATGGACATACCTACCTATGCATGGACCCTTTTGGCGACTCGGAGTATCATCTCCTTCTCCATATTTTCTTCATGAAGATTGTCTGATTAACCAGTTTTGAAGTAGCAACCAGTAGCATGTTTAGTAGGCACATATAATCAACTGTCAATTTTACACTGGACTGGCATGCTTTACTGCACGCCTTCGATCTACAAGCCACATACAATTCATTCCCATGTTAAGGTTTGCTGTTCAGTTAAATGTTCGTTGCTGACGTCAGTCACTCCTACGTCAGTGGTTTGTGTTAACTCCAGGGTAATACGACAGGAAGTGAAATCGACCCAGAGAGACGAAAAAAGGGCAGGCAGGATTGAAGAGAGTCAATTAATGAAATAGTAGAATAATATGACGATAAGAGACATGATCATTTATCAGCCTTTAATAGCATACTCCTAACAATCATTCCCAAACTCAATGTCACTACTCCTTTTGTAAAATACAAACAATTAATTATCAATGGATAAGGGAGTATGAAAATGATTTCCCGGGAAATTCTATATGGCTGCTTGAACTAGAGATAATTCCGCGAAACACCACACTAACTAGCAACTATATCCATCTTACAATCGTATAATAATACGCAAGCTTCAAATAACACAACAAAAGCCGTGGGACGAACTGTCTTCCGTAGCGCCAAACACCGGCTCGATGCGAGTCCTCCCGAACGCCAACCACTTGATCATTATTTCTCATGACACGTTCCGAAAACAATAACAGCAACAAAAACTTGCACAGCAATCCTTCATGCAGGATCAAAGCACAAAGCTTCATGCCACTTTCTTCTTCCGACCACCGCGCGTCCTCTTTTTAGGCTCTTCAATTTCCTCATCACTTGAGCTCTCCTGTTTAGCCTTGGACCTACTGCCCTCCTTCTCGTTCTCGACGCGACTGACTATTTCACGCAAGAAATCCCATTGTTCATCAGTTTCAACAACTTGCTTGAGCATTGATGCAGTAACTCTCTTCGAGCCCTTATCCTTGGCCACGTCGGCGCTCTTCGTCACGAGCTGAATCATGAAAAGCTCGAGAGCTTTGCCTACGGCAATCGGGGTTTGCTGCGCAACCTTGCCAACTTCCTCGTCAGCCTGCATGATTCGCTTGATTCTGGCTGTGGGGAATTTGGTCCGAACGGGAGATGGGTCGATTGCAGGCGCCGCAGGGGGCGCGGCTTTGCGCGGAGGCATGTTTGTATCGAATGGTGAAGCGCCAAACGTAGAAGTTCGTTCCAAATCACCAGCTGCGGTCAGCGGTAGGTAGGATGTGTCGTATGTAGTCGCGTTATGGTTGAAAGCTTGCTCTGGGTACACTTGGCCGAGCGAGGCGTGTCGCGCTTGAGGCTGTTGCAGATGTGAATGCGACGAGGCAGGATCACGATCGTAGCCGTAACTGGAAAGTTTTCGTTGGTCCGGTGTAGAGTAGATGTATTGTTCTGGGATAGAAGAATGTCGCGATGGGTAGGACTGATATTCCGACCTTGAAGTTCTTGGTTGCGCAGAGCGTTGTTGGTAGTCAAACTCCAAATGATGGTACGTGGAGTCGGCTGAGGCACGACTGGTGCTGTCCAAGTGAGGAGAAGGGGGAACGTAAGAAGAAAAAGAAGCAGATCTGGTGTAGGCTGGGGACTCTGCTTTATATTCGTATCCCGGCCTAAAGTGACTGTCGGTTTGTGGATGATGTACTTCTTCCTGAGTGGGACCGTTTGAGTAAAAAGAGGAGAGGTCCGGAGACTTGGGGGCATAGTTCTCGTCGGCAGACATAATAAATTTTTTTGTCTGGGTCTTTCTCCTGCGGAGCGATTGGGTTAATGGTGGGGCATGCACGCCGAAGCGGCCGGGCTAAGGTTATTAAAGTCCAGCAGAAAGCCAGTGAATGAACAAATTCCTCCCTATGGGGTATACGGCTATTAAACGTGAGCCGATCAACTTTGATAGTAGAGAGCAGCGTTGTGTGCCGTGGATGACAAGGTGCCTGGCGACTGATAACGCCTGGACACGGACAAAAGAACAGCGGGGTGATACGAGCCTGCGTCACAGCACAAGGTAGCTGTAAGCACGAAACTGTATGCGATTTGCTATTCACCGTGTTTGGCTTTTGTTTTTGGGAGTTATACTTTTGTGATCAAAAGCAAGACATGCAGCAGAATCGCAGGTAGCCGAAAGCCAGATCACTAACAGTCAATGGCTTGTTCGATGTGTCGTCGAGTTGAGTCTTTGTATTGGCTTCTGTGCTGTGTTTGGTTATCCAGCCAAAGGTACGTACGTGCCTGTAGATAGATATATCGGGACAAGGAGTTAAGGGACAAAGCGACAGCTGGAAGAGTCTTCTCTGGGCTAATATATCAAACAAACAACAATCCCCAAGACTGACTAGTTTGCCAGGAAGGCTAGATGCTGCAGCTGAACGGGTGCTGATAAGAGCCGTGCGTAATGGGCAGGGGAAATAAGGAGTTTGGTTCACGAATCAGCAAGCTCGGGTTCCCGTCCCTTGACAGGGTTTGGGAATGACGATGTGCTCTAATCGATGTGATGGTCGACAATGCAGTGTGGCTGTCCTAAGGGGACCGCATACGGGACAGAGATGGTAAGACTCAGAGATGCAGACGAGGAAGAAACGACAAATTATTGCCTTTTCAACTAATATCGCAAAGCGGTTGGTTGCAGCGCAGTAGGAGGGGACGGGTTACTAGTCTATGTAAGACAGCCCCTTGCAACCTAGATGGATGACAACAATTGGGCCTGTTCTGCTAATTCTCCTGATGGAGGCAGTACAGTAAGCGGGCTGGAAAGGGTTCGGAAGGCGACAATGCGCGTGTAAGCCGGGTGATGAAGAATAATGTTTTTAAGCCTCAATGGAGTTGGTGGTGTGGAAGCTTAAGGCTGGTTGTTGATAATGACGACGATGACGATAATGATACTAACAATAATGAAGAGAGGTACTATGGCAGATATGGCAGCGATAACTCGAGTCGGCGTTTAATCGATATGTGTAAGAGGCGAGCGTGTAAGTGTATAAGTGCAAGGGATAATGTGATAATTAATGTTGGACCTAAAGCTCGGAGTGGAGCAGCGGATCCTAGGTTAGTACCCAGCCTGGCTGTAGGTTACCCAGTTCCGGTAATAACTGAAGGCGATGGTGATGGCTGTGGTCATGAGTCGCTATCGCGGAGGTAAGAGGCGTCGGTAATTGGCAATGGTATTCGACAAAGCGGCGGCAGGTGGCGGGGGAAACGAGGGAATGCCGGCCGTTTATATGTGCACAGGAAAGGCGGAGGGATGTCTCCTGTATTTACGAGACGGAAAATACGGTACGGATGGAGAGTACCTTAAGGTAGGTAGGCTGGCAGGCCCTTGTGACCTAACGCCAAACACCAAATCAGAGACGGCGCCGTCTCATAGCTGATCCTCGGGCATGCACATACAATAAGCAACTGCCCGGGCGGGTTCTGTAAGGAACCATCCATGGGATCTACAGGCTCCCACACTGCGATAGAGTACGCCATGGCTACATGGTAGTATCTTATGCAACCGACCTACTACTGACCTTAACTTAGGTACTAACCTGGCAGCCTGGGTACCTGCCCTGCTGCCTTATGGAGAGGCTTGACAGGAATCGGCAGGAACGAGTTGGAATCCAAATGTTTAGTTAGACTACCACGTGTGCCCCACACCATAGATGAGCATCATTTTACTAACGTTAGCATCTCTGAATAGGAACTTTTATCAATGATATTAGTATTTCATTCTTACAACACTGCATCTGCTTGAACTTGAACTTGAACTTGGTATTCCTACCCCACCCAAGCTTTAGAATCATGTTGCAGCGCCATCTTTCTTTAGAGAGAAATTCCTTGCTTCCGCAGATGCACCGTCAACCTCAGACATAACATGGCTTGAGCTATCTATGCCTCACATCAGCCGCACAACGCGCCTGCGCGCTGGTGGAGTCCATTCCATCCATACTCCTTCAAAAGATACGTGAAAACCTAGCGCTGATTCAGACGCTGAAGTAACTGGCATGGCCCGGGTACCTTTGCAGTCCTAGGCGCTTCAAGCTTCTGTCCCTGAGGTGCCTCGTATCCACAGCTCGCACCAGTATCGACTGAACTACCTCACGTTTTCTTAGCACAACACGTCACGTAGCGGCCCTGCAGGCACGCATTCCGTTCTACACCAGGCAAGTTGAAGCTTTTTTCTTTTTCTCATTACCAATATCTCTAGTCTGATTCTACACGTGTTTATGATGATACAAGTTGAGCTTTAATCTCTGAGCAGGCCTCGTGAGGACGAAGCCGAGTTTTACACTATGGTTCCTGATTCACTAGCTGTAGGCCTTGTCTGTGAATTTTTACTTGATCTAATCTGATTACTACACTTTATCACCATTCAATGTACCCCATTCAAGCATTCGTCTTCTAATCTCCTTGACAGCAGTTCGAAGTCCCTGTAATCGCTTCTCCTCTGTGCTCGAAAGGAACAGCGAGGCCACTGGCCATGCGTGGATGCCTCCATCAAATTTCTGTCCTTCGGCCTGGACACCGATTTTGGCCTGCCTCTTGAGAAAGTCTTCAATATCTGGGGCAAAGACCTCTTCTTCCCCAAAGATAACAAAATACCCTCGTTCAGGACTGGCTGCTCTCCAGAGCTTGTCGTCGAAGCAATTCCCGGGGGACGCTGGCTGCTGTTGAATCATATTTTCACCTGCATACTCTTGTGCATACTTCCACAGAGTGCGTTTGTCCAAGAAGTCACTTTTGGAATTATAGTGCAAGTTCGACATGAGGGTTATCCATGGCGAGACAAGTATCGCCATTCGGGGCAGGGGTAGATATGGTGGATCAGAATCATCAAGGCCACCCCGGATATCAGAACTGACGCCTTTCTTATCCTGGCTGCCTGCTTGAGCACCCAATTCGAGCAACATGCTGAGGATCAATGAGCCACCAGCCGAGTCGCCTGAGACGCAGACCTTGGAAGCATCCTTGACAACTTCGAGAACATGCCTGTAACCTTCCAGTGCTTCCAGAACCTGTCTTGGGTAAACTTGGTCAGGCACCAAAGTGTATTCAAGTGCAAAAATGGCCGGGTTCTTGAACCCAGCTTCGACCAGGAGGTGATGCCAGGCCATAAGGAACTCGAGATAAAAGTAACTTGAGCCCATCAGGAATCCGCCGCCTTGTGACAGTTAGTATTACGTAGAGAAGAATTGCACGAGTTTCGCGTCCTACCATGAATATAATAGAGGACAAAGTCCGGAGGATGCTCTGGTTGATGCATGATCCAGGTACCTTTGGTCCGAATAGCTCCCTGCTACCTATTAGTTAAACGGCTGGCCACTAGAAACGAGAGGCATACTCGTCCTATATCATACTCTCGATAGTGTACCGGAGATCTAACGTAGCCATGTCGAAGCATCCGCCACCGAGTAAATGGCAGTGCAACGTATTGACCAAAGAAGACTCTCCCAACTTTGGCGGGCATGTTAGCAAACGCATATCGTACGCAGCGTATCACAAAGTCCTCGAACACTGTAGCTGTCTGTGTAAATGCGAGTTGTCGACTCGGGTGAGTCAAGTAACGATCGGTGATAAATTCATAGGGTAGTTGGATTACTGTGTTTGTCATGTGAGTTAGCTTGTGGCAGACGCTCAGCGAGTGTTCACCAACATAGAAATGGCAAAGCCTTGAGAGCCGTGAACAGAGTGAGAAAGAATCCAGCGTTCCATATGAGCTGAGGCGCAAGAAATATGAGAAAAACGCCGCAGTCTATGAGGCTTATAGGACCAAGGATCATGGTGAAGTAGCCTCTGCCTGGCGAGAGGAATGGGTCATGGAATCCGAGAGAGTATAGCTGACAATTTCCCAAGCATAAGTGAGTCTTTTTAATAACAGAAACGTCTAAGAAGCCATCGACGTGGGTGAAAAGGAAAGAAAACGAATAGAAGAAATATTCACAACACAGTTGCTCCGGATTTCCGTAGATCTCTGTATCTATCCCTGATGCGTTGAGAGACGGGTATCAGATCGATGATGGAGGGGCTGGTGTCGCTTGGTTCAAATACTGGGACTCGGAAACCCGCCTAGCCTGACAGTTGTAAATAAGACCAACCCTTCTTACATGTGATGCGATGATCGATTATTAAACTTCAACACATTTCCTCCCCTTACCCTAAAGGAACACTCGTCACTCGATTAATGCGAGTGAACGACAATGATATTTCGTCGTCTCGCGATAGCTGACATAATCTGGTTGGGGTCAATTTCTCACCGCATCCAGCCGATAATGGTAATGCGAACGAGCGGGTTTCAAACATCTTCTCAATAAACTGAGCTTAACATTTCAGGAGCTACAACACAACCACAAAACGAGCTATTGATACTACTTAGTATACTCGAAAGGGAAATTTTTCGAGATCATTCACAGCGACGACTCCTTCATCCAAAATGGGCGAATCCCTTCCAGAAGAAGCGCCTTTCCCGTTGACTGATGTTGATAAATGGGTTCTTTCACAAACAGACGAAGAATTTCATAAGCATGACTGGCAGGAGCTAAAGGAAATTATTGGTGAGTGGCTCTAGTTGGTTATCTACTCAACGACTACTTTCTGCTCTGAGATCAGTCATTGATACCTGCCAGAGACGAACAATTTATCAGTCTTGAAGCGCAAGCCTTCTGACCTTCGTCGATACATGGCCTGGACTGCCGAAACAAAAGCAGAGTATGGCTCCATGACAAACTACCTACTCGTCAACCGCCTGCCCAAGGAATGGGGCAACCCGCCTTTTACACCCGCGTCTTCTGTTCCATTCAAGGATCCTTCAGACTACCGTATCCTGATTAATGACTGGCCCTATGGCTTGGATCCGGAAATTCGGCATATTGTCGTATGGCTACGCACAACCATCCCAACAGACCCCGATACTGGTGACATGACGCCTGAGAGTAGAGCATTGGTTCAGTCTTTTGTAAAAAAGACTTTCATTGATGCTCTCGGCCCAGACGGAGAGGATCGAGTGCTGTGGTTTAAAAATTGGGTGGCTCTTCAGAGCGTGCGGGCTCTGGAGCATGTTCATGTTTTGGTCCGCAATGTAGACGTCGATACCCTGGAGCGATGGACAGGAGAGCGTCCCAAGCAAAGTACTTAGACGGTCAGACTGATCCGAGATGCCCAAGTAGATAAAAAGCTTATAGGAAAATTGACCCAGTTACGCAGCACGGCGCGCCCTTCGATTGCCTGGGGGAGCTGCACCAGCGCCTGCATCGCCAGCTCCTTGAAATTCGGCCATCTTCTGCTTTCCCATACCGAGCAGTCCACTTCCGAGGTACAGGCCGTAAGCAGGAAGAACGAACCACAGGAACCAAGCTTTGTTTCCGAAGAAAATGACAAGAACCACCGCGGCCCAGGTGACCCAGATAACGTCAAACATGTACTCAGTCAAACCAGGAGAGGACAGATCTTCACCAGCGGTGCGCAGCGCCTTGGTTGTCGGGTCGTACTTGGGTCGGCCGGAAAACTCGAGAACATACTCGCAAATGAGCGCTGGAACAGAAAAGAGGCCGTATAGCCAGAGAGATCGAGAACGGAACAGAAAATGAGTGAGAAGAAAGAGGGCGTTGATGACAAGAGAGCCGACGTGGAGGTTGTTGAGCGCCGCGGCATTAGATTTGGCGCGATCCTTCTTCGCTTTCTGGGCCATTGTGACTGTAGTATGCTGTACGTATAAAGCAATAAGAGCCTTGCTATGTGATTGGCGAGAGAATAAAATCCAGTTCGAGATGAAGCTCGAGCGTTGACTTGTTGAGTGAGTAGAATGACGAAATTAGACGTTGATGACAAGGGATCGCCTTCGATTGCAGTGATCTGATAGGTACCTCCACTTTCCGCCCTCGGGCTGACCTTATCCTGGTATGAAGCTCATCCAAGAGCACTAAATAATGGAATGAGACTTCATATTGAGTAGCAGCATACGTAATTTATAGCTCTGTATCTCTTAATTCCATTACACATACCTAGGTACCTAGGCAAATCTTCAATTTAAAGTAAAATCATGGTTCTTACCATTGCATGTCTGTAGGTTCCATTCTACGAAGACTGGATACTTAGAGTCACGTGCTACCAGGTGGGGTTGGAAGATTCACGATAAGCGATAAGCGCACAACTTTTTGAATTGGGGCTAAATCGTAGACAACTCTTCTTCAACAAAAGGAATCAATCCCTCATCCCTCCCAGGCCGTCATCACGTTACCGTTGCAGTCACCTTTGCCGAGTCTTGACAGCCCATTCACAATGTCTCACCAGAAGAACGAGAAGGACGTCGGTGACGCTCCCGTACGTTAATACAACCCCTCGCCAACGACTGCGATTACGACTCTGGCGACGATGCTAACATCCACATTAGAAGAGCCACCGTATCCGAATTACCCTGACCAGCCGAAAGGTCCAGTCTCTTGAGAAGGTCAGCGCTGAGCTCATTGAGCGTGCCCGCAGCAAGGGTCTCACCATCAAGGGCCCTGTCCGCCTCCCTACCAAGAACCTCAAGATCACCACCCGCAAGACCCCTTGTGGTGAGGGTTCCAAGACCTGGGACTCCTACGAGCTCCGTGTTCACAAGCGCCTCATCGACCTCCACGCCCCCACCGAGGTTGTCAAGTCCGTCATCGTCAACAGTAAGGAATCCCCTTTCGTCAGGGTAGTTGTACAAAATCTAACCAATTTACAGTCGAGGCTGGTGTTGAGGTTGAGGTTACCATCGCTGCTTAAATGTGGTCACGGTCCTAGTCAGTGGTAAAAAAGCCTGGTTGTGTCCTGGCATTGTGAGGGAAGGGAATGATGGGAACATCAGGCCCTTGCCCGCAGCAAGAGTGGTGGATATAGGATACTCAGTTATGATTAATGAATATCTGAGAACCGCGTGTTCTACCGTTCGAAACTACCATCTGACGTTGCCGTTGTGTTAACCTTGCATACAAACTTGCCCGGACTGTATTCATTCGTGCCTTTAAATCCAGACAAGACTCTTCACTGATGGTCTGGCAGTAGAGAAATACGAAAGCTAACAGCCGAAATTCAAGAGTAGATGACCTAGCAGATGACCTAGTAATAGATGACCATTAACTATTCGACGCTCAGACGCTATCATCACCGTTCTTTTATCAGCAAGAAATCCGGAACACTGACGTGACAATCGAGAAAGGAAGCCCTTACTCTCCTGTTATAATATCTTCGCAAGGTGCCTATACCTAAGCATTGTAGCTTTATATCAAAATTAATTATTTCTAGATTCCGTAAACTACCTAGGTACTATCCTACATATATCAACAGCACCTCCTAGCAGCACGAAACCTTATTAGTGGCTGAGAGATTTCAGACCTGTACCTGAGTACTAGTTTTCAGTACTTGTGCTTCGGCTAGTATGACCAGTCTTACTAAGTACATATACCTGGAGGCTGGTTGCTAGGCGCAACCCTGAACCAATCACAACACAGTACTTCCTGGATTCTAGGCAGGTACCGCGCGCTTGCCATGGAACCCGTCACTACCAAACATTCAAGCCTGTTTAACGTTCAGATTTGGACCTTCCATCTTCTCTTACCGCATCCTCTTTGAAGCCCAGGCCGAGTTGGCAATTCATACCATGAGCAACTCATATCGAAGTCGCATTAGCTGGTAGCAGGGAAATTTGTCTTTCTTCTTCATCCTTTCTATACTTTTGAGCTTCCCCCTTAGTCCCATCTTCATCAACATTCTCGCTCGCTCTGGACCCACCGTTCCCGTCCGTTCACGAAACGTTGCCAGCCATCGATTGACTTTGACGATTCTTTTTGACGACCTCTTGCATGTCCCTTAGGTTGCAACACCAAAACACCGCCTCGAATCGAAAGCTTTCTTCGTGTACGCCATATCTTTTTTCGTCGCATTAATTATTAATTCCTTTGGCCAAGTCGAAAGCGAGCGACTGCGACCAGCTAGTGACCGACCCACGGCTGCTTTGTTTTCTTTCGACTCGACTGTCCCCGCTACCCACGCGAACAGCCCTTACAGACAACAAATATTTGTTTGCTCAAACGGAAAGACCAGCTATTCGGTCGCGAGTTGTTGAGTCACTCTCCGCTTAAGCCCATATCTTGTTTTTTATCCTGCGACGTCTCATGGCCAGCATACCTCGTTAAGGAGCACCGTCAGCGCCTTCACCTTCCGAACCCCCAAACTCTTACTACACGCCTTGTCGCTGGACAGCAACATCCAGCATGGCTCCTACCCCGACGGCCGTTAACGGCCTCCTAAGACAAGTCATACATTACCATCTTGACAACGCATCGTACGACAACGCCCTCTTCTTCTCCGAACGCTTGACAGCACAAGACCCAAGATCCAGCGAGTCTGCATACCTCTATGCGTTGTGCCATTTGCGTCTTGGTGATTATCGCTCTGCATACGACGTGAGCAAGCCCATAGGATACCGAGGCGCTCATTTGGGCTGTGCCTGGGTATTCGCCCAAGCTTGTTTGGCACTCGAACGATACAAGGACGGTCTCTCGGCTTTAGAAAAGTCTCGAAGTCTCTGGGCCTCAAAATGCAGTTTAGGAAAACACAGCGCGACAGTCCGAACGGCTCTTCCTGATGCGCCCGCAGTACTATGTCTTCTAGGAAGATTACATCGCGGCTACGATGACAAGAAGAAGGCCGTTGGCTGCTATGAGGAGGCTCTCCAGCTCAATCCTTTCATGTGGGATGCCTTCTCAGCTTTATGTGATCTTGGCGTTACGGTTCGCGTACCAACTATCTTCAAAGCCAACGACCCCCTTGTTCATAGCTTTGATGTGGAAACGAATTCATTGATATCCAGAGAAGGATCAATACCGATTCCTTCCGATATACCCGCCAAGAAGTCGCAAAGAAACGCCACAGCGGATGTTGGGAACGATCCGTTTAGCTCAAGTCATGACCCTGACAGCATCGAGCTGATAAACGGCGATTCCGGCCAGGAAGTTCATAAGAGCGACTTCATACAGAAGATCCAGGAGGGGCGTATGCGCTGTACAACATCAACTAACAGTAGCTCTGGCTTCGATGGCATGGAGACACCTCCAGGCCCACTGTCGTCGTTCACGACATCATCCCGCCTCGGTCAATCTCACGAGCCTCCCCAAGCACCACCTCGTCGGACACGGCAAGCACAGGCTGTTGATCATGGAAATGAGGCTCCTCCACGAATGAATTATCGATTAGGTTCTCGACGCACAAGAGCGCAAGAAAAGGGGCAGCAAGAGCAGTCAACAGAAAATATAATGACAGACGCATCCAACCCCGCACCTTCAGCATCGTTGCGACCGTCCATACCAGCAGCGGAAAGGAAACGGACTGTATCAGGACACCCCGCACAGCGAGCAACAAATTCAGAGGAACCAACGATAACGCGGCGGAGTGCAAGGCTCAATATGTTCCGGCCATCATCCAAAGCAAACTCAAGCGCGACTACAATAGGAACCTCAGCCCCCAGAGAGTTGAAAAAGGCGAGACCACCCATCTCTCGGATTGTTCGACCTGGCTCCAGTGGCAACAATGTTGGACGTGTAGTTAGTGGTAATCGCAAGCCTCTTGAAGACGCTCACGTGGAGATCGATCACGGCGAGGTGCAAAAACCCAAGGACGTGCCGCCTCCTCCACCCGTCCACAAGACATTGGAGCTGGATGCCCAAAGGCTCGAAGAAGGGCTTAAATGGATACTTGACCTTACAAAGAAGCTGGCAAACGGATACTATTCCTTGTCGCAATTCCAATGCACTGAGAGCCTTCAGCATTTCCAATCCCTTCCTGTCTCTCACCAGAATACTCCCTGGGTGCTTGCTCAGATGGGACGGGCTCATTATGAGCAGGCCTCATACGCCGAGGCTGAAAAATTCTTCCGGAAAATGCGAGTGCAAGCGCCTTCACGTCTGGAGGATATGGAGGTGTATTCGACGATCTTGTGGCATTTGAGACGGGAGACGGACCTCTCCTTTTTGGCGCATGAACTGGTGGACTCGGCCTGGCTTTCCCCCCAGGCCTGGTGCGCACTTGGCAATGCCTGGTCATTAGCACGCGATCATGAGCAAGCTCTCAAGTGTTTTAAGAGAGCAACTCAACTGGACCCCAAGTTTGCATACGCTTTTACCTTGCAGGGACACGAGTATGTTACAAACGAAGAATATGACAAGGCGCAGACGGCATACCGACAAGCGATATCTGCCGATAAACGCCACTACAATGCCTACTATGGTATTGGAAGGGTCCAGGAACGCCTCGGCGCGTACGACAAAGCGTATACGCACTTCCATGCCGCCCAAAGCATCAATCCCAACAACGCAGTCCTGATCACTTGTATCGGAACGGTGTTGGAGAAGCAGAAACAGATAATGCCTGCTCTTCAAGCATACAGTAAAGCAGTAGAGCTTGCACCCCGCGCCGCCCAAACCCGGTACAAGAAGGCCAGAGCGCTACTTGCTGTTGGTCAGCTCGAACAGGCACAGAAGGAGTTGATGATATTGAAGGACTTGGCACCAGATGAAGCAACGGTCCACTTTCTTCTCGGCAAACTGTATAGAAGCATGGGCGAGAAGCAGCTCTCAGTGCGGCACTTTACTATTGCTCTTGCCCTGGATCCCAAGGTAAGCTAGCTAAACTTTTCGTATCTAGATAATCACTGACGTTTACTCTTCATAGGCAAGCCAGCAGATCAAAGAAGCCATTGAGAGTTTCGAGGACGACGTGGAGATGGATGACTCAATGATGTGATGATTGTAATGAACATTGCGGTTTTAAAGAGTCTGCACTTGCGTTTGGCAAACTTTGGTTTCGAGACGATGAGCGTAATGATGAGGTATATGGAACCAGGTTCCAGTGATTGAAGGACGCGGGTTGAGCTGTTCGATCAAACTACGGTTTGGAGATGGCATATATGGAATAGGGGCTGGTGGCTGGCGCTACTGTTAACTTTGGTACGAGAGCATGGCATGGCATCGGCGTTTTCTGGCATAGGCAGGTCCCTTGAGTGGCCTGTATTCGCGTACGCAAATGGAGGAGTGGCTTCACTCAGTGTATGTGCAGCCCGTGCATAGATCCGGGCTGTAGTACTTGTACATTACGAAGACTTGAGGATGAGAGTTAGAGAATCGATGAGCTGGCAGATGATACCCTGAAGATAGTCAGAGTAGCAAGACCGAGCCTATGAATGCCTACGAATGATGAGCTCCTACCGCGTTTGGCTTCGTGAATGGACTGTAACTTGAAGGACCTGTTCTCAAGATGTCGAGTTGATCAAATAGTCTGCATGCACTTGGTGATACACTGGAATTGCAACGAAGGAGAGAAATGCTGACGTGAATGTAGCAATACATACTACTACCGAGACTTGGATGAAGACACATAAATGTCGATGTAGGTACTATTCGGTGTGAACCCTGCTCGTAGCAAACCTACTGTAAAACGCACCGCTATGACTGTTGTCCTTTGTCTGTATCACTCAAGAAACATACCTGTGTCAAAGACATGATGTATATTACGACACTACTACTAAGCTGTCAGGTTCTGGTCCTTTGTCCATAGTAACCTAATTGTACGTGACTTTTCGCGTCTGGCAGCTGGTCCCACTCTACCGCCCCCCCCGCCTTTGTCAACTCAGTTCCTGCTGTTCCATTTCTGGCTGCAGCATGGGACGGGAGTGATCTAAGTGACTGGCCAATCAAAAAATTGGACATCGGAACCACTCATGCGCGTTTCTATAAGCAGTATAGCGTTCAAATCTTACGACTTTAGGTGCCCATTTTTCAGTGATTATGCCCGCATTTTACCAGTGATTTTCGGTGCCTGCAGTCGTTTTTTTACTGATTGCCTGCACGTATTTATTTCTCTTCTGCTCGCCCCCCCGCAGCCTTCTTTTTCCCCTTCCACTCTTCTCACTCCGCATCTGAAACGCGTCTTCCAACAAAACGTCATTTACAACATCGCGATAACGCGCCACATTCATCTATTTTCATCAAACACTTATCCCATCTATCAACATGACTGGACGTAAGTACTTTATTGCTTTGAAGCATCATCGTCTGCCGATGGGTTCTCTTCAGGAAATGCCCAACGCGTCGATGCACCGCTGTCGTCAGCTTCGCAGCAGTTACTAACTCTCTCCCAGGCGGCAAGGGCGGCAAGGGCCTCGGCAAGGGTGGTGCCAAGCGTCACCGAAAGATTTTGCGAGACAACATCCAGGGTATCACAAAGCCCGCTATCCGACGTCTCGCTCGTCGTGGTGGTGTCAAGCGTATCTCTGCCAGTAAGTTACCGATTATGCAATCTTGGCCCACCGAAAAGATACTAACGAGCACCTCCAGTGATCTACGAGGAGACCCGTGGTGTTCTCAAGACCTTCCTCGAAGGTGTGATCCGTGATGCCGTCACCTACACTGAGCACGCCAAGCGCAAGACCGTCACTTCTCTCGACGTCGTTTACGCTCTGAAGCGACAGGGCCGTACCCTCTACGGTTTCGGTGGTTAAACAATTGTTTGCACACCGGGTGGCTCGTTTGATTTTGAGAAGGATTGCACAGTCGCACATTTGCAGACATTGGGATGGATGTACTTGACTACGGCGTTGGGGAAACACGGATATGATATTACCATTAGGCGTCATGGAAGACGACCTTGCGAAATGAATACCACATTGAACATTGATCATTTAATAATGCTCCCATGACCTCTTCGTATGCTGACTTGTGACTTGAGAATTTCCATCTTGACCGCCAGTATTAGTACGGCCGTAAGAATTAGGTACTGGTTGGTCACAAGACAAGATTCAGTGCACTGTCTATTTTTAAAAATGCAAACATATGGTATCATAAGAACACGTAACTCTGTCTAAACTCAAAGATATTTTCTTCCTGCTGCTGCCACGCGTGTCCTGAAGATAGGACTCCGTACCTCCATGTTGGCGCGGTAGAAAGGACTCATGATCGCTTTAACCCAGTTCTCGTACACCTCTGTAAAAAACATCTTGATGGCCTCTTCGGTCGCTTGGCTGGTAGGGTTGGCGCCGATAGCGGTTGATGATCGTGATGATGTCCCTGTCGGGACGATGGGTTGATGAAGGAGGAGGAATTTGACGTTGCCGGCTGTGACGAAGCATGAGATATAATTGTTGAAGAATTTGTCGATACACTTTAGGTACCTAGATGATATCAAGGTCAGAAATCCAGCTCTTTGTTCGTGAAGCAATGTCGACTTCAATTCGCGATGCTGCAAAGCCCCTTCCTGCTTTCAAGCGCACCCCCTCGGATGTGTTGTGACCACTTACATCTGTCCATGTGACCATTGCACTTCCTCTGCGATATCAAGACTTGAATGCAGGATGAACTGATTCAAATGACGGACTTGATCACTGAAGCGCGACTGGCCATCGCCGCCCTGCTTTGAGGTGCCAAACTCATGTTCAAATAGCGGGTTGTCCTGAGTGCCAACAATGGCAAAGTAATAACTCATGATGTCGCGTAGTACATCAACTGTGTATCGAGGTGTTCGTTCGGCTATCCTGAGCTATGATGTCGATTCGGGAGTTGGATGGATTTGTTTGTAGATTATAGTCGTCTGAATTACCAGCTGCGCCGAGATCTTGAATGCTGAATGGAATGGAAGGTATGCGCTGCTCTGGGTAGCTCAGTCTAGCTA